>OY740765.1:28485232-28909400 GCA_963513935.1 Aphrophora alni | reverse complement strand
TACTCAATAACAACAAGCGCAACGTAATGTCCAGATCTTGTTCACTCACAAACATGTTTATTCTTGACTACCGTTGAATAGAAAATAAAAACGCAAAAAAAGTGTTAAAAATTTTCCAATAATATTTTTAAATAAATTTGAAACTCATTACAGTTTTATTATGTTTGCAATTGAGCTCGACAAAAATAAAAAAATAAGAATTATTACTTTAAATAATTTAACACACTCCTTCATTGTTGTCATATTCTTCAACTAAAAACCGTCTCAAAACCTTACCTGGATCTTTCTTTATCTAGTCTTGGATTAGATTCCTCTCTTTCATCTTTCCATTCAGGTTTCTCTTGAACAACTTTTGTTCTCTTTCGACCCTTACGCTAATAAAATATTCTTGAGCTAGAGGCATCTTTACTTATACCTCATCTTCTCAATTTGAAAAGGGTATAAGTTCTGTATTGAGAAACATTCTATACTCTGTTTTTGTGACGTCAATGATGACTTAGTTGGGTTTTCTCTTTAAAAAACAAAACAAAACACGTGGCCTTTGTTCCTAACAGTTTAATGTTAAACACATTTTCCTAGGTTGATGTCTCTTTGATGCAATTGTAATTAGTTTTACTACGGATTGAACAAGTGTTATCAAACTACGGGTGTTTTATTTTATTTATTTTTTATAAAAATTTCGTTTAGTTTACAGTTAGTCAGAAGAAGAGCTTCGGTGAAAAATAAATTGCTTAACAAACTTAACCTAAAATCGGATCGATATAATGCAAATAAATGGTACAAAAACATTGTCTAACTTTTTCACAAACCTGTCCACAAATTAAAAACTATGTATAAATATATTCTTCACGACCTTCCTAAAAATGACTATACTACTTAGGTTTATACTTGAAAGATAAAGAATGGAAACTTTTTTCGTAACTGAGTGTATTTCTAATCTGTGTAAGAAAAACAAATTTTTTTTTTATCAACTGAGTTTTTTCGCGTGTACTTCTTAAATGATAAAGATAATAATTTAACGTTTATCATAACTGAGTTTTTTTGGAGTGTTGGAACAAGAGCCAACCAACCCAAAATTTGTCAAGGGTAATCCAGGTAATTTTACATTTGGCGGAGCAAGGGCCACCGGGGTTAGGGAGGAGGCTGGGCCTTAAGTAGGTGGATTAAAACCATTAGTCACATTTTCTGTTTAAACAGAAAAAAATAGAAACCCGTGTTGGGGAGAATATACATTATTGTTATATTGTCCCATTTTACTATTATTATATACTTAACCTGACCTAACCTGTTTGTGATGATTCTTGCAACCATTAATCTAATCTATATTTTGGTTTACCAAAAACTCCGCCTCCTCTCAAGTCTAAGCCTCTGTATTCCGGCTGGCTCTCGCTCCTTAATTAGAGATTTGACAGGTGTTATAAAAGCGCTGGTTTTTGCTCCTTTCTCATTTTTTTCACGTGTATTCTTACGTGAGAATGGAAAACCAATGTATTTTTTTTCGTAACTGAGTTTTTATACGCGAGAAAGAAAAAAAAATGTATTTTTTTTCCCAACTAAGATTTTTCCACGTGTATTTATTATATACGTAGTATAGAAAGTGTTAAGTGATCAGTCGAATTTTATGCAGTCGAGTTTGAGGTCCCTTTAGTCGAATTTTTATTTGGGCAAGTTATTCCCTCTTCTTTTTTTTAGAAACTCAAAATCTGGGGCTACCTAACACAAAACAAAGACACAATATTCCGATTACTTCGAAATCAGAACTAAATTTTTTCGGTAGAAAACGAACAAAACTCATTCGTGGAGCTGTTAAAAAAGACCTTTTTTGAAAATCTGATTGCGTTCAAATTATGTTTTTAAACGATGATTAACCAAACCAGCAGCTAAATTGCAAGAATAATATCTGTCGTTTATGCAGCCCAAACAAGTGCATCGTTTTTTAATCAAATTTGGTATGTGGACGTATTTTGACTATGACTCGAGGCTTAAAAAAATACATTAAAGAAAAACACAAATTTTGGTTGCACCTGCCATAAGGCCCATTCTCAAAGATTTGAGTTTCTCAAAATTGGCACTAACGATTTCAATATTTTTTTTTCTCTAAATTGTGGCTTCTAACAACCTAAATAAAATGTATTCGTCGCCATTTTCAAAAATGTCAGTTCTTGAGTTATCGGTAAACAAAAAACAAAATACCATCCTTGGAACTGTTATAAAAAATTAAATTTTTAAAACTCGGCTTAAATGATCTCATTTAAATTTTCATGAAAAAGTCAGCGGCCAATTGGAAGTAAAAGAAGATTACGGTTCAGGAATAATTCACAAAAAACGAAGGAACATTGACTGCCGTCATTAAAAACTCGATTTGAAGAACGATTTTCTCTCATTTTGAGAACGAGATTATTACACATGGGAAGCAAGATTAGGCTTTATTTAAATATTCATATTATCTTTTAAAATATTTCAAAAAGAAAACACACAGAAAAAGTTGATAAGTTCAATAGACCAACTTATCTTCCATCAGAAATACATAATACATGGAGTGGGATGAGGGGGGGCTTATATTTTTGATTTTGTAGATATGTGTGTGAGTAAGTTTTGCACTGTTTAGATAAAAAAATTAATTAATAACAACTTAAGTATATATGTTCTCTATACCAATAAGTTAAATTTAAATCAAATAAATAAATAATCCATATTTATTGTAGTTAAATAGTCGTTAAAGTTAAAAGTTAAAGTTAAAATTAAATAGTTAAAAAGAAAGTGGCACTCACCTTTCTTCAGTCCTTCTGAATAATTTATACACCAATATTAAACAAAAAGAAACACAAATTTTAACAAAATTAGGCTTATATACACATACCAACAAGTAAGAAGAAAAACACATACACATAAATCTTGTGTTTCAGTAAAAACCATGTAAGAAATATTTAAATGTTTTAAACAATTTGTTAAAGCAAAGTCCTAGACCAATCAATTCACATGTCACATCTCATTCACTGCTTGTAGCCGAATCTTGCCTCAAGGCCTCAAGCATGTTTACTGTTTACTACCCCTCCCTTTGTATTTTTACCTGGCAACCAAAGGTTTGTAGAATTGTAGACAATCTTACTGACTCACTACCAGGGTTGCCAAATCGTAAACATAAAAAATAAGGAACACTTTCTCTGCGGTAGACATGCAACTAATGGTGATTTTACAATACGGTGAAAGCAGTGATTGATAAATATTAGGCTAATCGCAGAGATCTTATAGCGTTATTATCAGTGGTTTATGTTATCAAGACAAAATAAGTTTCAAGTTATACTTTGTTTGTACAAATTGTAAAAGGGAATATTTTTTGTTGTATCAGGAGTGAAAAATCCTCAACCAGCTCATTTGTGATGACATTTTATCGTTTAAAAAACTAGTAAAACAATTACAATATTCTCGTTTTCTATTATTAAAAAATAAAATCTACAATGTAGTACGAAATCTTAACGTAACTTAAAATAAAAACACAACGAGAGTTAGTCAAAAGAACGAAAGAACTTTCACAATATTCGTTCAATTCACGATGTCATGTACCAAACATCAAATAAAAACTTATTCAAGAGGAAGTATTCGTATTGAAAACAAAAACTAGAATATAGCGAAAATGGCGTAAATCAACTCTCAGCTCAGGAACCGATGAAATCACTAATTACTGTACTTCAATTCTCTGGCCATCTGGATCCGCCCACCAAAGAGGACCGGTCCAGTCCTAAGGTTGGTAAACGGCACCATGACAGTGTTTAGAGGATCGACCGAAATTCCTTCCTACTTACACCATCTTTCTATAATTGTTAATCTGTCTGCAATAACGTCACAAGGTAGCCTGCGCTTTATTACTCTGTTTCATAATGTTTAGAGTGCATTGCAAAAGGTTTCGTTAAAATATCTCTAAATGCACTGGACTATTGATAGTTCAATTGATTTTTAATTTGTATTATTAGTGAAAATGTCTTCACAAAAACTGAATAGTACTTTTTCAGAAGTACTTGAAACCATAGCTCTATACATTCTTGGCACAATGATTTTATAATAAGTAAGGACAAAAATATATGAATCTTCTCAGGAGTTACTTACATTCCATCGCAAAGTAGATTTAAAAATCTACGATTTAAAAGTAAAGTCAAGTCTATACGACCTATTGACTTATTACTTTTTGAGAGAGGGAGAGAGAGAGAGAGAAAGAGAGAGAGAGAGAGAGAGAGAGAGAGAGAGAGAGAGAGAGAGAGAGAGAGAGAGAGAGAGAGAGAAGAGAGAGAGAGAGAGAGAGAGAGAGAGAGAGAGAGAGGAGAGAGAGAGAGAGAGAGAGAGAGAGAGAGAGAGAGAGAGAGGACCGTGTATTTAAAACTACATACTAAAGAAGTATTACGCCAGGTAGTGCAAACACATCAGGTAGGAAACAGGTTAGGTTTGTGAGGTATTTCTCAATAATATAAGTTACACAATTTATTGAATATTTAGATTCTTTTTCCAGACATAGACGCTTGATACATTATTGTTTTTTTAAATATACTGTTATTACCCTCCAGGATTCAGAATTTAGTCAACAATAGGATTGGTTAAATACCTTAACGTCAACAACCCTTGTATATCTCTAGTGGGCTACTGGTTTCGACAGTATACCGTCATCTACCTTCATCGTGGAACCTACATAAGCGCCGGGTGATAGTGCTCAACAGAAATAAGGAGTTTTTTCTAATAAATGTGGGCAATTTATTTTTTATATATTTTGTGTTAGTTTTTTTTGAAATTTGTGTCAGTAATGTTTGTATTTGTGTTTAGAGAGAAGAACGGCCAATAGCACCTAGTTAATTTAACAAGTAGGTTTTACTGTCCTTTGCGATTCCCATCTATCAGCACGTTATAGTAACATTATGCAAAGGGCAAACTAACCTTCAAATCCACTCTTCACGTTGTAGACGGAAGATAGAGTAGTGAACAATACGTTCCTGGTCACGCCTGGGGGAAGAAGATTAAGAGCATGGACCAGAAAAAAGTGGGTGGAGTATGTGGAGGATAATGAAGGGAAACGGAGGACAAACGAGAGTGGAGAAGACTTGTTCTGGAGATCAGAGTTCTGCCGCAGATGTAGCATTGAGGGGTTAAAATTATTATTGAATATTAATTTAAAAGTTGTGTTTACAAACATTATTAACATTTTTGATTGGAGTACATAAATGTTACATGATAATAAAAAATTGGGTGTGTAGAGACTACGCGCGTTAGAAGTGAATACTTATTTAAACCCTGTTTTTACAATATTAGCTTTTTGATTATCTCGAGGTTAAGTAATATATATTTTGAAATGTAAATTTAATTATTCAAATTTAATGATTTATTATTTTAAAAAATTAATATCTTAATTATATTCGTAATTTTGTAGTATTTAAATAGGGAAAAATCAAATTTAAAAAACGCATATACATAAAATAATGATTTATTTATTAATTATTATTATTTGTTTAATTGTCATTTTTAAGTACGATATAATTGGTATATGGTAACTATAGTATAATGCATATAATTAACTGAATGAAAATGATTAATATATCTTGAAAATAGTCCGTCAATTGTTGTCCCATATTTTGTTGTTGACTTTGTTGGATCATTACTTAACGTCAAGTTAAATTCTTCCTTTAAAAATTCTGTTAATGGCCTTGATTCTTCGGAATTAAAATTAACATTAAAATCTCCACCAATAATCATTGACATTTTATCGTAAACTTTTTTAATAAAGCTGAACCTGCTGTAGTGTATGGAAGTAAAATTTTATGTATGTAGGCCTATATTTTAATATTTGTAATTGTTTGATTTGGCGATATGTGTATTGCTACAATTACAATATTATGTCTATTATATAAATTACATTCTACTGAACAAATATCGCCTACATTAGAAATCGTATTACTTTGTTGAAAATTAACTGCATCATTTACAATGACAATATTATTAGTATCTCTTGAACTATGGTACACAGCTACTCCACCATTTCTAACATCAGGCCTCTTGAATTTAATAATACAATTGAAATTAGGTATTTCCATTTCTTCATTGTCTTTTAAACAAGTTTCGGAAAGAAGTAAAATTTCAGATCGTTTTGCAATTGTATCTTGATGTAAATCTACTGCATGTTTTCTTAGACTCTGAACGTTAAAAGTAAATATCGAAATATCTGAATTCATTATTGCCTCTAGTAATACTTGATCTATTATTGTTAATCTATTGAGAGATAGCCTTGTAAATTCATCTTGCAATGATTTAATACTTGCTGGTTGTCTTATTCCATGGTAAAATTTCTTGTTGTTGTTTGTCGTAACGATATAAAGTCCATTAATTGATGTAACTCTTGATAATGCAACATACAAAAATTGTTGCGAATGCGTTTTGTCATATAAATAAACAATTTCATCATAACTTCCTCCTTGAGATTTATGTTATGTAATTGCACATGAAGAATTTATAGGGAAGTGGCTCCTATAAAAATTATCGAAACAATTAATAATCTTTGTTGTCAAGACGAATGATATTTATAAATATAACAAACAATATTTATTAACTCTGCAATGTGTATTTGTTCAAACATCAAATGAAATTCATATTTAAACTTTATTAAAAACTAATTTACCAAATAACCTAACTCACCAAATGCATAACAGCAAACCAATATGTCCTCTACAGTTGAATTAAATTTTACATAGAAAAATAATTTAAAAAATTTAGTTTTATTTGTCTTGAAACACTTTAGGAGTCAACTTTTAAACTAGTTATTAAGTTAACTATCCGAGTGAGATGATAAAGAAAAGCTCTCGTGTGTTCTAGTAAATTACCAACATTTGTTCTAAAAAATTTTACCGAAATCTCGTAAAATATCCTTTAACGTATAGGCCTAAAATATGATTTAAAAAACCTCTTGTGTGTTCTAGTAAACTACCAAGATTCTTTTAATATTTTTTTACCGATGTCTCGTAAAATATCCTTCAACGGATAATAAATATAATATGATAAAGAAAAGCTCTTGTGTATTCTCGTAAATTACCAAGATTTAAAAAAATTAAATTTAATGCATAACAGCAAACCAATATGTCCTCTACATAAGTCCAGCTGAATTAAATTTTACATAGAAAAATAATCAGCTGTTTTAATTGGATATCTCTGATGTTTACTTTATTTAAGCCTCAGCTGCTAGATATCGTGACGTCATTTTCGTGACGATTTTTCCTTTCACTCGTGACGTCATTTTCGTGACGATTTTTCCTTTCACCACATGGATTTAACAGCACCCAAAAATTGCCTACCGGGCGTAAAGAAGTATTCACTTCAAAAATAACACCTTAACATGACCAAAATATGTCAAGAGACAAAATTGATGAGAATCGATCCATTCGTTTGGGTTATTGACCACTGTTCGGAAGACAGAGAAACTAGATAAACATCATTCTAAAAAATCCTGGAAAAACTGGATATAGATTTTTGACGTTCTCTATACTACGTATGTATTAGAAAGTAAAACCAATCCGCATTTTATAGGCTATCGGAACCGTTATTCCTTTAGTAAAATTTACATTCCGTACCTAGGTTTGAGCAGGGATACTATAACAAATTAAGTATAAAAATTTCACACAATGTGTGTTTGAAATATATATATATATATATATTTGGACGCATTGTTGAACCTTTGTTTTAGACCAGCAGAACCCAAAATATCTAGTAATGAGCAACAAGAACGAATTTCAACACGTCTTGTGTTTTGGTCTTGTATCAGAGTGGAAACTCGTACACTTTAAAGAGCCATAAGTCATGTTTAGACATCCCTTTTCGAGCGTGTTTATGTAAATCATGTGTTTAATTAGCTCCGTGCATGTTATATTGTTTAATTACATATTGCCAACTTATGGGTTGTGGAAAGTAAAACTTTTTGGTCACACAACCATGATGACATCAAAGGGGACGACCGCCGTACTGCTTCTTTTCTCCCCGTGGCCATCTATCTATATTCAGCCACTCTTGGGTTCTTTGTCATTCATTGCCAGTTTTTACTAGATAGTAAACATCAATAAATTCAAGGTATTTTTCACAGTTACAGTAAACTCGAGATGGACTGTCAGCGCGTCCAACCCTTATTAGCCGCCGCCTTTACCTTTTTTTCTTCTGCACCTTCTCCCGGTTTCTTCCTACCCACCACTGTGATTCCTCATCACACTATCGCCTTCATATTTCCGTTTTCATTCTTCTACTCTCGGATTCTCCTTACACTTAAAGAATTATTATCCTGTTCTTTGAAAGCTTGCTTTGATCCGACCAATGTATAAAACTACAGTACCCTCAGACTAGGAGTGTGTCTGGTGTAATGAGCGTGTCCTCCCTTCTACTTGTTTCCTTGACCTCACTTGACGGTACAACCCATTCCAAGAAAACTAGGTACACAAATTATTGCTTAGCTACATGTAATTCTTAAAGTTTAAGTACAAGTTAATTCTTAAAAGTTTAATTTTGTAAATTTTTTATTCTTATTTACTCCGATAAAAGAAACGAAAGTAGGGTAGGCGTTTACAGAGAAGCATTTGAGTTCAATATATTTTTTTATTGGGGTTGTACCGCTGAAAGCAAACGCAACAAACGAAGTGTGGGGGCCCTCTTTTCCTCTCCACCCCAGACACATTCCTACCTTGAGGATACTGTACTAAACCTGTTGGTCCTACTGAATATATGCCTATCAGTGTTTTACCATCGCTATCAAAATGTTTAAAACGGGTTGTCCACCATCTTGAAAATAATAATTTATTCAGTCAAGTTTCCGCTTTGGTAATAGCGCCGTGACAGCTCTGTTGTGTGTATCTGAGTAAATACGACTAACGATGGACAGGAGGGATGTTACTCTAGTAACATTATTTGGTTATTCTTAAACTTTTGATCCTTTCAATCATTTTTTGTTAATAATAAAACTATAGAGACTTGGGGTTTCTTCTTCTCTGATTGCATGGATCGAATTCTACTTGTCTGAAAGAGGATGTGTTGGTGAGGATACGTCCCGTTTGGAGGTTGTTACGCGTGAAGTTTCACAAGGATCAGTATTAGGACCTGTACTGTTTAGTACTTATATTGACGACATTAGTTCTGTACTACAATATTATTCTCTTCACTAATACGCTGAAGATTTACAAATGTATTTACATTTTAAAGTAAGCTAAGCTGAGCACATGAATTGTGATATACAAAATATTTCCAATTACGCTGAAAAGCATGGTTTGTAACCATAATAAATCGATAACGCAACATAATATTGTAAGCTATACACGACTACTAAAAACAATAAACCTGGAAACAGTTTCCCTAAACGAAATGTTGAAGATGATGTTTTGGAATACTGTAAGAATGTAAGAAATTTAGGACTGACATTAATAACAAACTCACTTGGACTTATTAGATTACTGAAACATCTTACACATTTATTTGTAGGGGTGCACATAAAGACTTTCTTCCATTGGACATTAGCCTGCTCCTTGTAAAGTCTTTCATTATGCCATACTTTACATACTATGACACTCTTGTAAATGATATGACTGTCGGAATGGGTAATAAATTACAACATGCTCAAAATTATTGCTTAAAAACGTGGCGATCATGTTACTCCATTACGATAAATAGATAATTCCTTTATCACATTATGATTTAAAGTCTTATCATATTTTACCATTGTAAAATTATATTCTACAAACTGGAATCCCGACTAACTTAACAAAAGTTTTGTCTCTGCCTCAAACATAAGTGTTAAAAGTACTAGAAGGAGCTCAAAAATGCTCATAATTACAAAGCACAGGAAGGGTATTTATAAAAAATCTTTCACTGTTATAGTTTGTCGCTTGTGGAACTCGCTTTTAAATCTTTAAAGACATATTATATACATTTTCAAGTTGGGGGACTAACTTTATACCCAAAGTGTGATTTGTTATTTTATGGAATGTACGGAGTATGAATGAGTGAATGAATTATAGGTTTTTTACTTAGTGTAAAATTTGTGTTAATGTGAAAGAACTATCTTTTTTGATAATAGATTTATAATATCCATTATAAATTTATTCTTAACTTCTAAAAATTGTTTAATTAAATAATTCTTATTACAATTTATTTTAGTTTTTATATTGTATTTTTTATTGTTGGCGTTGTTTTTACTACGAATTGTAACTTATTTAAATTGATCTTATTTTGTATTTTGTGTTTTTGTTTCTCGTTTTGTTTAAATTTCTCAGTTTTGTTTTATTTTGTGTTATATTTTGTTTAAAATAAGCAATTTATTATTTATGTATTGTAGGGTTAAGTGGAAGAGAGGAACTGATGGTCCTAACTTTGCCCTTAAATCGGGGGTTATCATCACCTCGGCAAATTTAAATTTCTCTCTGCCATACCTTCTACTTTTGACATCCCTTACCCGGCTCTGTAGGTTCGTCATCACCCCACCTCTTTTATCTTTCCCACTTTAACACTTTCTAGTCTCAGTGTCCACCATTCGGCTCTAAGGGTCAGCCATTACACTGCCGCCCTCACAGTTCTCTTTTACGCAACTTTTATTCTCGGTTTATTTATCAGGCCCTGGGAGGTTCGTCATCACTTCACCTTTCATTTTCCACACGTTCTACCCAGTTCCAGAGCTTCGTTATCACCCCGTACCCCTCATCTTTCCTTCTTCCACACCTTCTGCTGTCGGTGTTCTTTTATTCCCCTCCACCTGGGGGAATTCGTTATTACTCTGTCCTTCATCCTTCTCTTTGTTATACCTTCTACTTACGAGATCCACCTAACCGTTGCTGAAAGTTCGTCTTCACACCGCTGCCGCCGTCTTTATTCTCATTTCCCCACACCTTCTACTCTAGACGTACCCTTATCTGGCCTTAGAGGTTTGTCATCAACCTGCCGCTATCACTTTTGCTTCTTCCAAACCCAACTACTCTCAGTAGTCCCCTCACCCTGCCTCGGAGTTTCGTCATCACCTCACCCCACCTTCACCCATCTTTTCCTTCTACTCTCCCTACACGGCACCGGAAGCTAGTCATCCCTCCGCTGCCTTAACCTTTCCCTCTTTTACACCTCTAACTCACTGGCTTGTCTTATTCAGCCACGGGGGTTCGTCATCACTCCGCCATCTTCATCATTCGTTCTGTACGCGTCTTCTACTCTCGGCGTCCCGTTACCCTGCCCCGGTGCTTCATCATAACCCCGTCTACCTCATCTTTCACTCAACCATAACTTCTACTCTCGGTGTCCTCCTAACCGGCCATGGTAGTTTGTCATCACCCCACAGCCGTCATGATTCTTTCATTAACACCTTCTACTCACTGCATTCATCTACCTGGTGGTTCGTCGAGTAAATTTTCATGTGAATATTTTATAACAGTTTAAATCTAAACAGTTAATATTTAATTTTAGGTTTTTGTTCGAGTGCTCGTTATGCTTCGTTTATTCAATGCAGTACTTCGTTTGGAGCACTCTCTGCATTTCTCGTAGCATCCACCATAGAACCGTGGTTTAGAAAACTATTTTAAGTGGCTGATACTTCAAAACAGAAAAAAACCTTGTTCAATAACGGCTGGTGCAAAAACACATTTTCCTAAATTGCATAGTGATTAGACGTGTTTTCACCTTAACTCTGTAACAAACACACTAACAAACACTACAAACAAAATGCCAAATAGTTGAATGTAATCAGGGCCCCACTTAGCTCGGTCAATAAATAAATAATAGATTTTCTTACGATAGAAAAATAATTAAATACATTTACATAAACATATACATTAAAAATGTTTTTATTTTGGTAATCTGAATCATTTGAAATTTTGCCAACTCTGTACGATTAACCGTTATAGAAAGAAGACACAATTATTAAACATATATTAACATCGCAATACCTTTTTTAGTGCTTATTTCTAACTTATACAAAAATTGAAGTTTTAAAATAATCGTACCTAGAATTACTTGGTACGAATTCACTTAGTCACATGGGGAGCTATCATTCTCCCATCGCTCTCCATTTTAATTGATTGAATATGTCTCTCGATTTTTATTGTTTATTTAAAAAGATGTTATCACAAACTGATTCAAATTGATTTACTTTTATGGCTTATTTTCAGAATTAAGATCATGATTATTTTTTACGAATTAATTTCGTCTAAATAGGATATAAGATAAGATCAGATTTAGTTTAAAAGCAAAAGTAATACAAAATTAATTTAGCTAACAGATATGATGGGCTCACGTTAACGGTCGAGATACCGGTTGAATTATAGAGCCTATCACCTTATTGGTTGCCAATCTGTGGCAAATGGATACGACACCACTCTCAAGTAAGAATTGTACGTATATTCTGCTTCAGACTTACCACGGAATGGCTGTCCTGAACCAAACCTGCTATGAATTATAATTTTCAGTTGTGTGTGCTAAATTGACTATGGCTGGTTGAATTTAGTGAGCGTAACAACTGGTTACCCTGGGGGTCGATATATCACTGGAGCAGTCCGTAATATGCTAAATTGACTATGGCTGGTTGAATGTAGTGAGCGTAACAACTGGTTACCTTGGGGGTCGATATATCATTGGAGCAGGCCGTAATGTGCTAAATTGACTATGGCTGGTTGAATTTAGTGAGCGTAACAACTGGTTACCCTGGGGGTCGATATATCACTGGAGCAGTCCGTAATATGCTAAATTGACTATGGCTGGTTGAATGTAGTGAGCGTAACAACTGGTTACCCTGGGGGTCGATATATCATTGGAGCAGGCCGTAATGTGCTAAATTGACTATGGCTGGTTGAATTTAGTGAGCGTAACAACTGGTTACCCTGGGGGTCGATATATCACTGGAGCAGTCCGTAATATGCTAAATTGACTATGGCTGGTTGAATGTAGTGAGCGTAACAACTGGTTACCCTGGGGCTCCATATATATCATTGGAGCAGTCCGTAATGTGCTAAATTGACAATGGCTGGTTGAATTTAGTGAGCGTAACAACTGGTTACCCTGGGGCTCCATATATATCATTGGAGCAGTCCGTAATGTGCTAAATTGACAATGGCTGGTTGAATTTAGTGAGCGTAACAACTGGTTACCCTGGGAGTCGATATATCATTGGAGCAGTCCGTAATGTGCTAAATTGACTATGGCTGGTTGAATTTAGTGAGCGTAACAACTGGTTACCCTGGGAGTCGATATATCATTTGAGCAGTCCCGTAATGTCCTAACCTAACCCTTATCTTGTGACATATCATTGAAAAGATCTATACAATATAGAAAAACAATTGGACCTCCAAAAGGTTTCTAGTACATCCCTGGCAAAAGTTACATGAAAACATTAGTTATGACTAACTTTCTTATCTCTTAACCGTTTTAATGTTACAAGTCCTCGAACTTGTGAACTTCAGTGGTTTGGCAATGTGCTAGCAGTTTGAAAAACTGAGACAGAATTCTCAAAAGATTCTCTTGGAATGGTTTGAGCCTTTTGTTAAAATCTACCTTGTAGGTCATTGACGTCAGTTGCCTTAATTTCGTAAACAAGCGTTTTCATGTCACCCCAAAAGAAATAGTTTAGTGATTTAAGGTAGGAGACCTTGCTGGCCCTTCTACAGCACCTCTTCTGCCTATCCATCTTCTCGGAAAAACATTGTCCAAGTATTGTTGTACATCACGGCTGTAGTGTGGTGGTGCTCTATCTTGTAGCAACCAAATGTTTTCTGTCTCCTGTCTAAAAATATTTTGGAGTGGAGGTACTGGTTGGGAAGCGTCTCCAAATATTTCTCGGAGTTCAAGGTTCCATCAATTACAATCGGTCCAACCAACTTGTTAACTATTCTTGCACAAACATTTACCTTTGAAGGACGTTGCGTATGAGCCTCAACATACCAATGTGGATTTCTATCCGTCCAATAACGACAGTTGTACCTATGGACATTGCCATTTGTAATGAAAGTACACTTGTGACATCACTTAAGCACTTTAAGCCTTAACAGGTAAACACATATACATAAATAATTTTTCATGTAACTTTTGCCAGGGATGTACTAGAAACCTATTGGAGGTGCTCTTATTTTTCTATTACATAGATCTTTCCAACGATATGTCACAAGATAGGATTCGCCAAAAAAAAATTCCCCCTCTTTCAAAAGGGGTCAGAAATTTTATCCCCCCTTATACACCAGAAAAAGTGTTATAATAGATGTGGTAGAGGTTTTACGTTGTTATAGCAATCCATTAAAATTATATCGAAGTGTATCACGACTTATTTTACACTCTGTATATTTTAATTACAAAAAATCTTAAGAATGACTTTATTTCATCAAAATAAACACTCATCTATTTATTTTTGAAAATTATTTTTACCCCATTTCAGTTTATTTCTTTAGTAGTATTACTTCCCTCGGTTAAGTTTTCAAATTCGTTGATTCTGTCCATTTTTATTAATATTACAAAATAAAAATAACTTTCCAACAAGATTTAAAATTCCATTGTGTTATAGTTAACAGGTCTGACCATACACTTTCAAACTAGGTTATCTAGTCGAAACTTGTCTTGCTTCCTTCAACCCACAACACGTTAAAAGACTTACAATTTTTATAAGAAATTACTGATTTTTGTGAATTTAGCAATTGAGCGGGTTCGAGTTTAACTCGAACTCGTCTCAAATGCATCATTTTAAAAATTATCATAGTTAGACAGAGCGACGTATATACAGGTAGACAGACATCATTAAGAAAATCACAGATAACAGGCGGACGTTCATACAGGTAGACAGACATCATTAAAAATACTACCTAATGATCATAGATAGACTGAGGGACGTACATACAGGTAGACAAGACAAATGACAAAAATAAATCACAGATATACAAAAGGATGTACATATAGGTAAAACAGAAATCATTATAAAATGAGAAGGTGTTAGCTAGACAAAAGGACGTACATACAGGTAGACAAAATTACAAAAATCACAGATAGACAAAAGGTCGTACATACAAGTAGACAGACATCATTCTAAAAATGATAAGGGAGATCATAGATAAGAGAGGGATGTAGATACAAAGTAGACAGACGTCATTCTAAAAATGACAAGCGGGTCATAGATAAGAGAGGGACGTACATACAAGTAGACAGACATCGTTCTAAAAATGACAAGGGGATCATAGATAAGAGAGGGACGTACATACAAGTAGACACGTGTCATTCTAAAAATGACAAGGGGATCATAGATAATAGAGGGACGTACATACAAGTAGACAGACATCATTCTAAAAATGACAAGGGGATCATACATAAGAGAGGGGCGTACATACATGTAGACACGTGTCATTCTAAAAATGACAAGGGGATCATAGATAATAAAGGGACGTACATACAAGTAGACACACGTCATTCTGAAAATGACAAAGGGATCATAGATAATAGAGGGACGTACATACAAGTAGACAGACATCATTCTAAAAATGACAAGGGTCTCATAGATAAGAGAGGGACGTACATACAAGTAGACACGTGTCATTCTAAAAATGACAAGGGGATCATAGATAATAGAGGGACGTACATACAAGTAGACACACGTCATTCTAAAAATGACAAGGGGATCATAGATAAGAGAGGGACGTACATACAAGTAGACACACGTCATTCTAAAAATGACAAAAATTTGATACATACACAGAGAGACATTCATACAGGTAAACAGATATTCTGAAAATGATATAAATGCGTTCCTAATGGATGAAAATGTCGAGAAGCATCCATAAAGTCCATTTTTAAATGTGAGATTTGAACGAAACCTTTTACAATATAGACTAAAAAGGACAAAAAATAATCATACAAATAAATGTCTTATTTTGTAAATGTTATAACTCAATCAATTCTAGTGATAAAACTACGGAATGTTCGAGCAAGCGATTTCGAGATCGTTGAGTACGAATTTGACATTATAAATTCAAAATTCCAAATGGCTGTCGAAACTTGAAAAACATGTAAACATCCAAAAGAAAATATGTACATCAAGATGTTGAACTTATGTGTTTGAAGGTCGCTCAGTATTAATTTGCATTATCGATTTTAAATACAAATTGTCGGATTCAAAATGGCCGACCTAAACTTGAAAATCTTGTAAAAATCGTAAAGTTTTTGAGGTGGGTCTATCGATGATCACTCATTTCAACACATATTGTTAATAGTACGATATGCCATTATTGTAAAAAAAAAGTTAATTATCTTTCATCTAACTATTATAAAATAAATTTTCCTTATATTATATTGTTCAGTTACAACTGTTATTACATTTATTTGATATGTTTTAAATATCGTTAGTATTATTAAGTTCAATGTTTTCATGAGAGGCGTTACAATCAGAAAAAAGCTGCCCAGCTCTACACCCATTTTTATTTACAAAGAAATTCATCTTCACTTAACTTAACCTAACCACACCCCTTTCACATCTCAAAAAAACATCTTCAATTCCTAGCCGAACAGAACATCTTTTTTACAGCATAAAATTACCATCAATTATCATACCATAACCTAACCTAAACACAACCCTTTTTACATCTACAAAACATTATCCTCATTAAATATTCCGGAGCAGACCTCAGGTTCATAGTATTTACTTATACATAGTTCCTGTGACGTAGAGTTTCTTTTCAAATATGTCACGGCTGCATCTTTACGAGGTTTGATTGGTTTTTCCTACAGCTACAAAGAAAGATTTTATCTGTATATATTTTAATTTAATTCATAATTAACGGGACCGTATGCACTTCAATAATAGAAAATCCTTTTGTTTAATCTGTTAAGCAATTTTTCCTATTTTGCAACAGTTTAGAAAATTTATTAAAAATTTTAATTTAAAATGACAAAGTTGAATCACAACCAGTAGACTAAAGGTGTGAATAAATAGAATATGCTCTTTAATATGAGAGCAAGTTTCAATATTCTTTTAAAGAGTATGCTATATACTTTATGCTTGGTTTTCACACTTTTTTCCTCCTCCTAGAGTCTTTATATAAGATTACAAGAATATCAGTATTAGTCCAGTAAAATGAGATAGGGCTAGGAAGCTTAATTTTTTTGGTTGATATCGTAATTTGGTATTAACCATTTAATTTCTAAAGGAGTACCATTTTTAGTTTACAGAAATATATATATTCCCGTTTTTATAAGTCCTACAGATTAGATATGAACAAATAGTTTCGCTGTTAAATAACAAAGCAAATTAATTGGTCTATACTGCGAGCTGATACATAACCTCAAACTTTATACATGCCTATTTTAAACAATTAGCTATACATATAAGAATTAATTATTGATGGATTTTAATGAATCTATAGAGAAACAAAGATTGACAAACATGCCAAATTTTCAATCAAAATATTTGATAATTAATCAAAATTTCAAATTCTCTCTCTCTCTCTCTCTCTCTCTCTCTCTCTCTCTCTCTCTCTCTCTCTCTCTCTCTCTCTCTCAAAAAGTAATAAGTCAATAGATCGTAGGTCGTATTTAAATCGTAAATTTTTAAATGTACTTTGCGATGGAATGTAAGTAACTCCCGAGAAGATTCATATATTTGTGTCCTTACTTATTATAAAATCATTATGCCAAGAATATATAGAGTTACGGTTTCAATTAATTCTGAAAAAAAAAAAAACTATTCAGTTTTTGTGAAGACATTTTCACTAATAATACAAAAAAAAAAAAGAACTATCAATAGTCCAGTGCATTTAGAGAGATTTTAACGAACCCTTTTGCAATGCACTCTAAACATTATGAAACAGAGTAAAAAAAAGTTAAAAAATTATCTTAAAATATTTTGAAACTATTGTAACTCGCACAAATCAATCGACGAAAATACGAAAAATAAGCATTACAAGTTGACAAGTTGTTTTCGAGTTCCCAGATTTGGCATCATAAATTACAAATACAAAATTGTAGAATAAAAATATCTTGTATAAACTTAAAAATCATCGTTGTATTGAGCCACATGTGTGGAAACGTCAATAACTAAATGAAAAAAAACACAATTTTTAAAAACAAATACTATAATTTTATTATACAATACAATATAGATCGCGTTTTAAGTATTAAGTCAAACAGTTTCAAATAGTAAGTTTCATTCTCAGTTGTCCATAGACACAAATCCAGGGACTGTATTAATTGAAAATCATGTAAACATCGTAAAAAGGGCACCCACCTTCTCGTTTATCTCATATTTCACTCTTGGTTACCCTTACCCGGTCACAACAATTCTTAATCACCACGCAGAATTCACTTTCCTTCTTCCAAACCTTCTACCCTTTGCATCTCCATCTTCGGTCCTGATGGTTAGTCATTGTTCCGTCACCTTCACCTTCCCCTTAATTAATGACCTTGACCAATAAGAATTGACGGCGGTGATCAAGTTCCGTTTGAAAAGGTTTCAGAATACTTGAGTTGAACTTGAATAAAGAAAGGGTGGGAGTATGTTAATGGTATTTTGTTAGAATTTAAAGTCATACGATAGAAGCGGGTAATTTAGAAGAAAGAATATATATGTATTCTTAATTAAAGTACGGAACACTTTACCAGTAAATATGAATTTTGTGAAATCTAATTTACAATTTATAATAATTTAATTGTAGTTTGAATATCTGTAGAATGTTATTAAAGTAGTTGCACATTTTTTGCGAGAATAGTTGAATGTTTACCTACCTTAGTTTATTTCTGCAATGTAACAGACGGGCGGTAAGGGCACTGCTAAAGAGGCTTAAGTCTTAATCTTTGACAATCGTGATTCTTGTAGATATGCATTTAAAAACTGCGTATATTTTCCGTGTATATATGTTCATCCTATAGAAGTAATATTATATAACAAGCTTAAGTGTCCTTCAAGTCTAAATATTTATACATGCATATAATTTCAGTGAGAGTTTTCCGTGGAAAACAGCACGTGTTAGAGGTTTTTTTAAATTGCCATCTTAAGCTGGAGTCCGTTTTATAAATAAACATCCTCAAGAGATTTAGGAACCAATGGACACAGTTGCTGAAAGTAATGAAAAGGGAAGGAATTTCTTGATATCACCATCAATACAAATATTTTGGACGATATATTAAAAATATTTTTCATTTATATTTCTGGTGTGTATCTTTACATCTACGTCATTAGTTTGCTGTGGTTAGTTGTAAATTTTAAAATTTATAGTTATTACATGTTTGATATGTTGGAGGAGAAGGGGATACAATGGCTATTTAACTCACTATTACCGTTCAACTTGAGTTATATTATCTAACAATGGAATACTGCTATTGTGGCTTGTGTGTTCTATAGAATTAATAACGTTTTATGAGAAAAGTTTGAGGTAAACAACTTTTACACACGGAAAATAATCGATAAAAAAATAGTTTTTTACTGACTGAGCTAACACCTTTTAAAATTCGTTATGCAAAAATATCACAGTGCAGCATCTTAATAGACATTTTCAAAATAAAATCGGATAATATGATATTTAATGACATAATTAATCGATTACTAGGACTGTTTAAAAGATATGATCTTATCATATTAAACGGTAGAACGAAAGATAATAGCATGATGGAATTAACTTTGGAAAATGGAAGTTCTGTAAGAGATTTAGCGTATGTTAATAATAATATTATTCATTGAATTAAAAATTAAAAAAACCTTCTATTTTATACTTCACATTACAGAAGTCCAATCTTCATACACACCAGGTAGAAAACAGGTTAAGTTTGTGGATAATTCTCATTGAGTATACATAATTTATTGAATATTTTGATTTATTATTATTAACTTTTCATAGATCTATATTTCAGAACAGAGACATTTGGTTTATGATGACTAAAGTATGGGATTCATGTTTTTGATTGTAAATTATCGAACATAGTGGCGATAACACTTCCCGATTTAGTGGCGGATACATTATGTATACTCAAATTAAATTTACGATTAAAAAAAAAAATCTAAGGTTGTCCCTCAGCTGAAAAAAAAGGTTGCCAGCTTCGTTGCTGCAAATTACAACGCTGGTTAAAATTCTACGTTAGTAAAGTTAGAAATAAATATGCTTGAAGCCGATAAAGCGAATTACCTTTTGAAGGAAAGATTAGGGATTAGGGAATACATGCTGAAGTATCGACAAAAATTGAGGGAAATGTTATGGAGGACAAGTTTAGGGCGTTTATGTATAAATTAGAGGAAATTATAATTCCCAACTATAGCTCAAGACGCGAAACTCATGGACTTAGTTGTGCTGGTTCCGATAATTATAACGGTGAATATAGAACTCGAGGTGAGAGAGCTGGTTGACACGATGAACCCAGAACCCAGAAGGAAGAGTGCGGAGTCTAGCTGACACACAATACATGGGAAAGAAGTCATACTGGCATGTTGTGTAGAATTTGTATTGTAATAACTTGTATTATACACGTACAGAATATTTCCAACAGGGGGGGGGGAGTTTTAGATTTGCAGACAGTTTTATAACAAAAAGGTTGTGTTGGAATAATTACAAATGAATTAATATATAATGTTTGTTCAGTTACAGGCAACCAGAGTGAAATTCCAGATATCCGATATGTTACGAAACCTGTTGTGGGTTTCCATATTCCTTTTCCCTACCATCCTTACTTACCATCTAGAATTGGTATCATGATTTTTACTGGAGCTCACTTGAGGGATTATTTAAATTCAGTCATCTCCCTGTAGCCTTCAACTTTCCCCCTTCCACACCTTCAACTTTCCCCCTTCCACACCTTCAACTTTCAGCGTCCTCCTACCCAGCCACGAGGTTTCATCATCACACCGTCGCCTTCAACTTTCTCCGTCTTAACCTTTTAATCTCAGCGTCTCCTTTCTCGGACCCAGAGGGTTCGTTATTCACTTTGTCACCTTCGAATTCGCCTTTCCACACCTTCCACTCCCCTTATCCGACCCGGAATTTTGTTACCATTCTGTCACCTTCAACTTTCCTCTTCTTCATCTTCTACGTTACACGTTCTATCTGCTCCCCACTAGTAACGTCACTGTCCTCCACTTTTAGGGACTACATACTTTACTATAAATATAATAAACAGCTTAAGGTTATGGGTATGGGGGAAAAGAAGCAGTTTTACTTACTTAAATTTTTTTTTTAAATAATAATAAATCACTTTAAGCAAACATCTTTTGGTCTACTGTACGAGTGTTTAAAATGCTTAAACTTTTCTCTTCTGCAGATTTTCTGTCGATGTCGGTAAATTATTTGTAAGTATTGTATAACCCACCTGTAAATTTTGCAAATAATAATTTGCTCAACCATTTGTGTTCAATGAAGAACCAAATAAAGAATTTTTAATGCACAAGGAGTAACAGTACTGAATATAAAATCAGTTCCTAGCAGTATAATTAATGAAGTACCTAGTAGAAAATGGAAAAAAAAACATTATAAATTACCGGAGGGTGATGTGTCTTCTATAAATTGTGTGAGGTTTCACCTTCGGAGTTTTTAATATACTACTGTGTTAGTTTAATTGCATTGTTATAAACTGTTAATTGTAAATAGTTCCGTCATCCTTTAAAACTTTTATAATTTTTCCTCTTCATAAGAAAACAAACAGGAAGTGTTACATTTAATTATATCTAGGCTAGTCCATTTTTTAAATGTAATAAGCGAAATATTTTCGGATTTAATACTGGCCAGACTAAGAAAATAGATTGATAGTAACCACGTTATAAAAGAATTTTTGGCAGTATTTAGACAAAATATTCCACTACGGGCAGTATCTTCAATATATTCAGTTTAGATAAATAAAACTCCAAAAGAAAAAAAACAAAATGTTTATACATTTTTTCGTGGATTTTAAGGCTGTTTTGGCAGCATATATAGATACTCGTTTTTTCTACAACTTTTGAAGTGCAATGTATCGTTAAATATAGTGCGGGAATGCCGGGAGAACCTCAACGCTTTATCCCAAGAAAACCGGGTAACTTTTCACTGGGTGCCGTGGCATAAGGGAGTTGAGGGGAATGAGATGGCGGACAAACTAGCTAAACGGGGCTCTGCATCAGAGTTTGTAGAACCTAAGTCAGCTGTAGGAATATCCGTGTGTCTGGTCAAGATGGCCATAAATAGGTGGGTTCGTGTTAAACACCAGCAAAGATGGGGAAGCTTTAAGGGGCACCCCCATAGTAAATCCCCTCAGGTAATCCTGAGAAGACGACATTGACCCGAAGTAGAGGACAACTCGGACTTTATTACAGGACACTGTGGTCTGAGAGTGCATTTGCACAGGATAGGAGCCTACCAGGGCGAAACTGTAGCCTGTGTGGGAAGTATGAAGAGACGGCAAACTACATAATTTTCAATTGTGAGGCTCTGACCAATAAAAGGCGAAAGGTTTTGGATTCCAAATTCCTGGGGAACTAACGTTGGAAGAGCTAGTTAGTGGATTACTTAAATTCGTTAGAGGAACAAACCTGCTAGGCTAGAATGAGGAGGCTTTAGTTGTACAATAGGCCATAGGTTGCACGACGGCCCCTAAAACTCCAAACATAATCAATGGTTAAATATAATTAAATCATATAATGAGTAATAAATTATTTTATATTACCTTATAGATCCGTCATGTGACTTTGATTATGTCTTTATTACAAAGACGCGTTTCGGAGACGTATCTCCATCTTCAGTATTTTCACTCCGTAGAGGTCGTTAAAACATTAATATCACAAACACATTGACACTATACACACAATTAAATAAATACACATATACGTTGATTTTAATATTTTTTTTTATACATGCACACGGTTTCATGGTTCGCGAACTACTGGCCTTAACATTAAAATAATTAAATCCCTTAACAATCTCTTCATCCGTAATATGGCATAATAAACGGTGCAGAACATTGGACAAACTTTCCTACACAGCCATCCCCAAAACCCAAAATATTAATCGAAACTAATCGTCATAAAAAATGTCAGTTAAAAAAAAATATATATATATATATATATATATATAATTAAGTAGTGTTTAAACTTGTGCCATAAATTCATCCTAGACGCAAATTGTATTTCATTAATATCTAGCTTTTAATGACGGGGTCAATTTTTTTTCTTCTTTTTTTTGCCAATAATTCATGAATCGTAATTGTTTTCCTTGTGATTTTAGACAATGATTTGGGTAATTAATCTTGCGTTACACTAAAATTTAAACGAAATCGGTATAGTCGATTTTGAGAAATTACGTCTTTTTTTAACAGCCTACTGATTTTGTGGTTTTTTAACCGACAACTCACGAACCTGATTTTTTGAGAGATGGCGATTAATACCTTTTGTTTGGATGCTTAAATGGTTTGACATAATCAAAATTAAATCAAAATCGATACTGCCGTGGGTTTTATAGCCGCTATTCCTAAATTTTAAGTTATAAATTAAATTCCGAAATATGGTCAAAATTATAGCAGATTTGATTAAAATGAGTACACGTGTTTGGACTGTAGAGACTCTATCTGATGTCACAGACAGTTTATTATTACTATTTTGTTTGTTGATAAAACGGCTATATCCGTAATCAACTCAACATCAATATATGACACAATCGCATAACTTTCTCTATATATGTGAGGACGTAAAAATGGACTGATTAAATAATTAAATAGAGATGGGAGTGAAACAAGGTTGCTTATTGTCCTCGACTTTTATTTACACTGGGGACTTTCTAGGAGGAGGTATTAAACTATGAGATACTAAAAATAAGAGTTACGGCATATGAAGACGACATTGTTTTGATAGGATGTAGTAGTAGAGGTCATTTGGTATGTAGTGGCAGTTGACCTTCATCGGCAAACAGGTTCCCGTCACTTTTTAGTGGTGGGGGAAGCGAGTGAGTCAGTGTTCCGCCGTCCTTTCGTCAGTGCGTTTCTATACTACAGTGTATTACGAAGAACCTCCCCACTCCAAGCCAGGCCGCACTCACTCCAAGCGCCACCACATAACAAATGAGCTATATCAGAAGATCAATAGAAGAGTACGTCTTCAGGTGAAATCTTAAAATTAATTTGGAAAAATCTAAAGTTATATTTTAAACTACGGATATAAAGTAAAATTTAAATTTTACTGATGACTTTGGACACCGATTATTACCCTAGTTTGCATCACATCACAACTCTCCTGGTAAATACTAAATAATTTTTAAACATTAAAAATAAATTCTATATAAAAATGTTCAAAAACCACGAGAAAGCTATGTAATTTTAACATAATCATTGAAACGCCAGCTCAGGTAAATTTAAAACTTTTCTACTAGCAATAAGTAAAGTGCTATCTCAATTGTTTCTTATTCCATTTCCTTGAATATTTACATTGAAACCACATCTAGGTTTACCACATCTAGGAGTTTTCACTAATTCTATTGTCTATAATATTCTTGAAAAAGAAACAAAGCATCGATTGGAAGTTAATAACGATTGAATCAATGTTAATAAAGCTTTCGATACTTCAAATATTCTGTTTGATGCACAGTTTTCCCTCTTAACAAAAAGAAACAAAGAAGTAAATATTAAAACCATTATTAAACTAATCATACTACAGTTAATAACGTAATGAAGAAACCCCACTTAACTATTTCTTTATAATAGCATTTGTTTATCTGACATAATAAAACAAAATATAAACAAACAAAGCAATTCATCCAATATTTAGCTATTAAACTGAAAATATGAGTATTTAATATTTAAACCATTATACTTCTTTCTGGGAATTCTTAATTAGTAATTCTAATTTACCTTCTTATTAGTTGACCTCTACAAAATTATGTATGAAAAATGACGTTTATTTGTTATCAACCTGTCAAATTAAAAATAACTCATATTTTTTCTTTTAACAATCACTTTTTTGATAGCAACTTGTATCAGTTTTTGAATCTAAACAATTCAGTATCATTAATATTATAATTATATAAGTTGTGTTTATATTTACGGGAATTAAACTAACTTTTCATTTTAGGATATTCTAAAAAATATGATTTAATGGTTCGGGGGGATAGGGAGCGGCAACTAGGAGCGTATTATTATTTGTGTGTATGTATATAAATAATGATATTTTAACTGATACATTGTTTTATAAACTGTAGCATGTTATAACATTTAAGATGTTAGATTTACTTATTTATTTGCAACACTACTAAAAAGGAACAACTTATGATTATTACTCATAAACAACACCGTTTACCTGGATGAAACAATCTCTTTCTTTTAATTTTTTAAAAGAACAAAATTACAATAGCAATAAAACATATACATGAAATTTATACTTACTATCTAGAAAAACCATTTACTCTCCATTCATTCCTTAAGATTAATTTATTTATCATAGACAATTTTTAAAATTACAAATTTACTTTATTTTAACTCTTGTTAAAATCTTCAAATTATCAGTTCCTTTTAGTTTAATATTTTTCTTTACAATTTTATTTAAGACTTTAAATTATTATTAACATTGATCATCTTTTTATTTAATCTCGGCTAGCTCAGTTCTTTACAATTAATTTAAAAACAACAAAATCTTAATCTCGGGTCTTGGTTTTTTTTTGAATGGCTCAATCGAAAGTGAAATCAATTCTAGGTGAATTTAATAATTAACAATTAATTGGTTTTGTACTTATCAAATCTGCTGGTCCTTCTTGCTCGGTCAGTTAGCACTTTACACTCCACCTAACTTTAATTTATCCTTTTATTAAACAAAAAAAAACACAAAACACCACACTGCTTAAACACTTTCCGTTGGTATTTAACGTTGTCTCTCTTTCCCAGATGCCGTTCCAAATAGGCCTCTTCTTCCTCGAAATCGTCCCAAATCTGTCTCTCCTTCCTTGTAGTCGTTCCAAAATTACAGCACCTGTTCTACGATGATTAGTCCCTCCTTCCTCTGGTGAATTTAAACTCCTTTTCCAAATCTGTCTTTTTATTAAGAACTCCACAAACTCCAAATCTAATTTCCTTTACTAATTCAAACTTACTTTACTTCAATTCAACTTTAATTTAAACTTATCAAAACTCTTTAAATATAACGAGACTTCCTGTCCCTTACTCGCTGAAAAGAAAAACTATTCTTTTGTACACAGCGCACTCTTGCTGTGTACGCGACCTTCCGTCGTGGCGACTCTGGTAAGACTCCCTTAACAAACTATTTTCTAATATTCCTTCTCTAAAACACTGTTTTTCGCGCCCTGTTCGCTGATTTGTCGATTTCTACCAACTTTCTCTGCTTACGACTTTCGCAATTCCTACTGGTTGTTTTTGAATTCTGCCGTTGTGTTTTTTAAGTTTGGAGCGTCTCCGATTGGCCGACCTACTTTCTACTTGCGTTTTTCTAAAATACCGTTATAATGCTGCTTTCCCTTGATTTCTCTTTTTTTTCTAGTAAAAACTCTGCTACCCTAAGAATTCCGTTATGTACACACGTGTTGGCCTCAAGGTTCTTGAAATCTTAGTGTTATTGTAGCCTAGCACGTACAATTTTTATTACAGGCGGCATCTGCCGTTTTCTCTTCATTTGTTTCTTAACATGGTTCTATATTTATTATTTTATTCAAGTTATATTTAATTTATTTAATTTTAGATTTCATGATTGATGATTTTATTTAGTTTAATTTAATTGATATCAAGATATCGTTACAGTGTCCCCAGATAAAATTAATTTCCTTTGGAATACTAAGAAATAAATTTTTATCTTAGCCCGTTCACTTATGAACTACAATTTTGTAAAAGAACCTTTTCTAACAATGCCTTTGTCCATTGCGGTTGGCCACATAACCATACAATAGACCCTTACTTTCTTTTGTCTACTTGCATGGAATTTCTGACCATTTGTTGTGGGTCATAAATCCTTTCACTTTCCTTGTTTACATTTTTCTATTGTTATTTTCTCCAGTATTTATTTACACTTTAGCCTAATATTACCTAACTATGATATTTTTTTAACATCCTACAATTAAATACTCCTCTATCCTTATCTCTATTAACGTATCCTAACTTATATGTGGTATTTCCTATTTTATTCCTAATTACATATGGTCCCTCGTACAGTTCACAAAACTTGTGATATCGCTTTAGGATTAATTTCGATGGTACGCATGCTCTCACCAAAACTCGTTCTCCTAATTCATACTCCGTGGGTGGGTGTTGTTCATTATACTTCCTCGCATACCTCTCTCGCTTTTCTTTTATCCTAAGATATATTTCCGCATCGCTGGTTATTGGTTCCTTTTGGTTATCCGGTTTTATGAGGTATCTTGTCCAACTGCGTGTCGGTTTTCGTTTGAACTGTGCTTCTATGGGAGTTGTTTCGATGGTTTCGTGGTATGATTCGTTGATGCAAGCTTCAATGATTTCCAATATTTTTCCCCAGTCTTGATGTTTGTCCTTCAATAGAATTCGGCAAAACTGTCCCAGCTGACGCATGATTCGTTCCGCCATGTTTCCTTGTGGATTCCGTATCGCGACTACCTTCTTCCTTATTCCCAGTTCGGCTAGCCCTGCTTCCCATTTCGGTGATGTAAATTGCGTCCCGTTGTCGGATAAAATGCATTTTGGTTCCTGTACTTCCTGTATGTATTTCTTCACCTGTTTTAATGTAGTTATGGTTGTTGTATTTCGGACTTTATATAATTTTGTGTACTTTGTAAAAGCGTCTATCATTACGAAAATATATTTACATCCTCCAACTGATTTTGGCAAAGGTCCATAGTAATCTACACAGACTAACTCCCCTACCCCTTTTGGTACTATTGGTGATAACTCCGCGTTTCGGTGCTTAAGGTCAAATTTACATTTTTGACACCTTGGACATTTAATTAGCCCATCTCTGATGTATTTTGCGATGTGGTCTCCTGTAAAATCTTCCTTAAATATCCGGTAACATTTATTAATTCCTACATGTCTATATACTTCGTGTATCTCCTTAGCTAAAATTTTTACAAAGTTACTAGGTATCATTAATTTCCAAATTTCTTTTTCCTTCCTAAATAGTTTTCCCTGATATAATTGATAATGTTCCTGAATTTTCTGATTATTTTTATTTAAATTTTCTATAATGTTTTTGCAATTTTGATCCGCATTCTGTACCTTTTCAAAGTTTTTTAAAGTTTTTCCTATTTCTAAATTAAATCCTTTCGCTAATATCAATATCTCTATCAATCTTTCATCGCTTGTTTCCCGTATTTCCGCGTTGTCTTCTGGGAATCTACTTAATGTGTCCGCTACAACGTTGTCCTTTCCTTTACAATGTTTAATGATTATATTGTACTCCTGGATGAGTAAGATCCATCTAGTCATACGGGCATTTAAAAGTCTACAATTATTCATGAATGTTATGGCCTTATTATCTGTGATTACCGTTAATCGCTTCCCTAACACATATGTTCTAAATTTCTTTAGACAGATTACTATACTGTACAGTTCCTTCTCTGCTGTACTGTAAAATCGCTCTGCCCCTTTAAATGTACGGCTGGTGTATGCTATCACTGCGACCTCTTGATCGTCCCCAATCTGGTATAGTTGACCTCCTGCTGCGATGTCACTTGCGTCGGTTTGTAAATAAAACATTTTGTTATGGTCTGGGTGGCGTAGCGTGACTACTTCCTCGAACTCTTTCTTAACCTTTTTAAAACTTTCATCTATTTCGCTGGTCCATTTGAACTTCGCTCCTTTCTTTAATAACTCTTGTAGCGGTGCTGTTACAGATGCATATTTTTTTGAAAATTTGTGATAAAAGTTGGTAAGTCCTAGGAAACCTTTTAATTGTCTCGCTGTCTTTGGTCGTGGAAAATTTCTTATAGCGGCCATCTTGTTTTCCTGTGGTTTAATCCCTTGAGTAGTTAATAAAAATCCTAAATATTCTATCTCTTGCCTACAGAAATTTGATTTATTTATATTCACCGTTAAATTAGCGTTTTTAAATACCTCCAAAACTTTTTCAATTTGATTTATGTGTTCTGTCCAATTTTCTGCCAGACACAAACAATCATCAACATACAAGGTAAGAAATTGTTTTACTTCGTCGGTTAATATTGAATTTAGGCCCCTTGTTAGACTGGCTAAACTAGTACTCAACCCAAACGGCACGGTCTTGTAGCGGTAGCATAACCCTTTATGTAAGAAAGCGGTGTAATCTCTACTTTCTACATGTAGTGGTATCTGCCAAAAACTACTAGTTAAGTCGAAGCTGCTCATCCATTTAATCCTTTTCTCTATTGTTAAAAGTTCTTGTATTGGCTGCGATCCCTCATAATCCGGAACAGTTCGTGCGTTTATGATCCTTGCGTCCAAACATATCCTTACACTCCCATCCTTTTTACAGACAGGAACTATAGGGTTGATATATGGGCTGTTGCACCTTTCAATTATGCCGTATTCTAGCATTCTTTTTATTTCAAGGTCAACACTCTCTCTGAACTTCATCGCAATAGGCCAACTCCTTTGACAGTATGGGCTTTGGTCTGTTACTTTTAATTTATGCTGATAAGTTTTTATTAATCCTGGTTTTTTACAAAATACATTTTTATACTTAATCAAAATTTTGCTTAATTGCTGCCTTTGTTCTTCTGAAATATGCCCTAACTCATTTATTTTACTAAAAATTTCTTCCTGACTGGTTTCATAATCTTCCTTAATCATGTGTTGGATTAGCGTTTGATTGTATTTTTCTTCCGGGTCCTCAAACATAATTTCTCCCTTTATACCATAATTATCTTCAGCAATGGTATTTAATTCTAACTTATTACTAATAAAATCGACGACAGCCTTATTTTTCACTAAAAAGTCTAATCCTAATATGCAATTCCTAATTAATTCTGGTACTATGATGAAGTGAATGTCTATCATGAACTGTCCTACTTTTGTCTTAATAATAATCTGTTTTTTCACATTTTTCGAACGTAAACCTGTAGCCCCTATTACCTTTACTCCGGCAACTGGTAATTCTTCAAATTTTCCCATTATTTCTTTGTTTTCGAAATAATACCGTTCCGACAAGGAATTAAACTCGCAACCTGTATCCACTAACGCTTGTAACTTTAATTTATTAAATTCTATTTTTATTTCGGGACATTTAGTTAAATTCTTATCTATTAAACATGGGTTATCCTTGGCTTCTAAACAATCCTTTAGGTCTGTAAATAACGTATTCATTATGCTAGTATGTCGTAAATCTCCTTGTCGGTCATGGCTTACGTCCCCTTGTGAATTTCACTTTTCCTTTCTGTTCGGAATTTGTTCCTTTACAACTCGCCTGTCTTGACTTCTAGGGTCATTGCTCGCACGTGCATTGTACCCTGCCCCTCGCCATTCTTGTCGTCGGTCATTGTTTTCACGCCAATGGGTCGGTCTGTCATTCATCGGTCTTCCCCAATTGTTTTGTCTGTTGTCATACTCCCTTTTATTTTCATCGGTTCTTTCCCTTTCATGAAACCGCTCGATTTTTGCATGCTCGAATTCCATTAATAATTTAATAAAATCTTGCTTCTTTTTAATTCCCCTTGTAATTACAGCTATTAATACATTAGGGTGAAAATGTTTCCCTGTCTTATAGACTAGCTGATCTTCTGTTAAAGGTGGGCTTAACTCCGAACACTGTAACATTAAATTTTCTACATACGAAATAGCTTCACCGCCCATTCTCCCGTGAAATTTTCCGAACTCTAGATGGTCCCTTATCTTAGCCTGAATTATTTCATTAAAATACTTCTCCCTAAATTGTTCCTCAAATTCCCTGAATTCCTTTACACTACTTCGATGCAATTCCCACCAAATCAACGCCTCGTCTTTAAGATATCTGCCGATCCAATTTATACTATTCGTTAGGGTACTTTCGCTTATTTCTTTCATAATATTAAGAAATTGTATCGGAAAACGCTCCTTCCCTGAAAAACTGATATTTCTTATTTCCGGTTCGTTAATATAGCCTTCACCTGTGTTTCGTACATTCTTAATTTTCCTATCTAAATCGACGAGCTTCTGCGCAACTTCAGCCGTCTTCTTCGCAACTTCGTCGATTTTTGCGTTGCTACTTTCAAAATTTTTCACGCATTTCTCCCCGATTTCTACGTCCTTTTCCGCGAGTTCTTCTATTCTTGCGTTCACGATCACACCACGGTTTTCGATCTCTTTTACGCGATTCTCCGATTCCGCGCGATATCCACTTATTCGAATCCCGATTTCTTCCTCCGTTTTCTTCAGCTTTTCGTCGAAGCCCGATCGAATTTCCGCGACTGATTGTTCGATTTTTTCGACGCGGCTGTTTATCCCGTCAAAACGCTCCTCGATTTTCTTGTTTAATCTTACTTCAACTGAGGCTACACTATTTTTGATTTCTTCCGCGTTTTTCTTATTTTCTTCCCTCATTTTACGGATTTCCTCCCATTTTTCTTTTTCGGATTTTTCCCTGATTTTTTCTGATTTCTCCCTAGTTTCTTCCATATTTTTCAGAAAAGCTAGTAAACTTGCCATGTTCGCGTCTCCCGACTGTCCTTCTGACGTTGTTGCTATGCCTACATTTCTGTCTACTGTCCCCGCCCGTGAATCTACGCTATTTTCTAATTCTGGGTTTCTATTATTGTCTAACATTCCTAATTCATTCCCTTCTTGATTAAAATTTTCGGCCTCTAACCCCAATTGATTATTAATTTCATTTTCATTAGCCATTTTTAAATCCAATACCCTTTTCCTACTTCTAGTTAGCATAAAAAACACAATTCTACTTTTATTCTATAATATAACCTAACACAAATTTTCCTGCAACAATATTATATTACTTATTCTACAAACAATCTTATTACTAACAATTAATGTTTCACTTTAATTGAGCCACCGCGGTTGGACGCCAAATATAACATTTAAGATGTTAGATTTACTTATTTATTTGCAACACTACTAAAAAGGAACAACTTATGATTATTACTCATAAACAACACCGTTTACCTGGATGAAACAATCTCTTTCTTTTAATTTTTTAAAAGAACAAAATTACAATAGCAATAAAACATATACATGAAATTTATACTTACTATCTAGAAAAACCATTTACTCTCCATTCATTCCTTAAGATTAATTTATTTATCATAGACAATTTTTAAAATTACAAATTTACTTTATTTTAACTCTTGTTAAAATCTTCAAATTATCAGTTCCTTTTAGTTTAATATTTTTCTTTACAATTTTATTTAAGACTTTAAATTATTATTAACATTGATCATCTTTTTATTTAATCTCGGCTAGCTCAGTTCTTTACAATTAATTTAAAAACAACAAAATCTTAATCTCGGGTCTTGGTTTTTTTTTGAATGGCTCAATCGAAAGTGAAATCAATTCTAGGTGAATTTAATAATTAACAATTAATTGGTTTTGTACTTATCAAATCTGCTGGTCCTTCTTGCTCGGTCAGTTAGCACTTTACACTCCACCTAACTTTAATTTATCCTTTTATTAAACAAAAAAAAACACAAAACACCACACTGCTTAAACACTTTCCGTTGGTATTTAACGTTGTCTCTCTTTCCCAGATGCCGTTCCAAATAGGCCTCTTCTTCCTCGAAATCGTCCCAAATCTGTCTCTCCTTCCTTGTAGTCGTTCCAAAATTACAGCACCTGTTCTACGATGATTAGTCCCTCCTTCCTCTGGTGAATTTAAACTCCTTTTCCAAATCTGTCTTTTTATTAAGAACTCCACAAACTCCAAATCTAATTTCCTTTACTAATTCAAACTTACTTTACTTCAATTCAACTTTAATTTAAACTTATCAAAACTCTTTAAATATAACGAGACTTCCTGTCCCTTACTCGCTGAAAAGAAAAACTATTCTTTTGTACACAGCGCACTCTTGCTGTGTACGCGACCTTCCGTCGTGGCGACTCTGGTAAGACTCCCTTAACAAACTATTTTCTAATATTCCTTCTCTAAAACACTGTTTTTCGCGCCCTGTTCGCTGATTTGTCGATTTCTACCAACTTTCTCTGCTTACGACTTTCGCAATTCCTACTGGTTGTTTTTGAATTCTGCCGTTGTGTTTTTTAAGTTTGGAGCGTCTCCGATTGGCCGACCTACTTTCTACTTGCGTTTTTCTAAAATACCGTTATAATGCTGCTTTCCCTTGATTTCTCTTTTTTTTCTAGTAAAAACTCTGCTACCCTAAGAATTCCGTTATGTACACACGTGTTGGCCTCAAGGTTCTTGAAATCTTAGTGTTATTGTAGCCTAGCACGTACAATTTTTATTACAGGCGGCATCTGCCGTTTTCTCTTCATTTGTTTCTTAACATGGTTCTATATTTATTATTTTATTCAAGTTATATTTAATTTATTTAATTTTAGATTTCATGATTGATGATTTTATTTAGTTTAATTTAATTGATATCAAGATATCGTTACAATGTATTAGCTACTTATACGTAACTTCCTCCTCATGGTGTTGGCACATATTCCCTCCATTGTATCTTGTTTGATTTTATAATGTAAACAAAGGAACATCAAAATGTGTAAACTCCACCTCACCATAAAGTTCAATTTTAAATAACTGGTGAATATAGAAGTCTCTCTTAGATTACAGAACAAACACTGTATTTGTAACAATGACTGAAACCACGTTCAGTTGTTACATGTACACAAACGTACTTCAAAAAACAAGGTCACTCTGTCACAGACAGTGTTCTTTCTAATTGCCTAATTTTCTTTTAATTGCAGTTTGGTTTGTAGATATGGGTGCGTACTCTTCAATTATAGCCAAATTTTATCAAATCTGTAGAACTAAGGAACTTTTTTTTTTTTTAATATTGTATATAGAATATTAACACATTGAAGGTTGATGTATTAATAGATTTTTGAAGCATTTTCTTTTTTCTTTTCAAGTTTGTTTGTATCTGTCCATATAAAGTTCTTATTTTAATTATATAGAAATCATTTTATTTTATTTTTCCTGTGATTAGGATGTAACTATACATAACCTGTCTGTATTGTAAAATTTAATAGAATATTAATAAAAGTAATAAATAAATAAAACATTGTAGATTTTTGAAGGATGTAAAATTTATTTTTAATCATAATAAATTCTGGAGCTCTTGGGTTTCTTTTACTTTGCTGCTGTTCAGTGGTGGGGATAAAGAAATCTACACGTTAACTTATCAGGGTTTCTTTTATTTTGCTACTGTTCAGTGGTGGGGATAAAGAAATCTACACGTTAACTTATCAGGGTTTCTTTTAATTTGCTACTGTTCAATGGTGGGGATAAAGAAATTTACACGTTAACTTATCAGGGTTTCTTTTATTTTGCTACTGTTCAATGGTGGGGATAATGAAATTTACACGTTAACTTATCAGGGTTTCTTTTAATTTGCTACTGTTCAATGGTGGGGATAAAGAAATTTACACGTTAACTTATCAGGGTTTCTTTTATTTTGCTACTGTTCAATGGTGGGGATAAAAAAATTTACACGTTAACTTATCAGGGTTTCTTTTAATTTGCTGCTGTTCAATGGTGGGGATAAAGAAATTTACACGTTAACTTATCAGGGTTTCTTTTATTTTGCTACTGTTCAATGGTGGGGATAAAGAAATTTACACTTTAACTTATCAGGGTTTCTTTTATTTTGCTACTGTTCAGTGGTGGGGATAAAGAAATTTACACGTTAACTTATCAGGGTTTCTTTTACTTTGCTACTGTTCAGTGGTGGAGATAATGAAATTTACACTTTAACTTATCGGGGTTTCTTTTATTTTGCTACTGTTCAGTGGTGGGGATAAAGAAATTTACACGTTAACTTATCAGGGTTTCTTTTAATTTGCTGCTGTTCAGTGGTGGGGATAAAGAAATCTACACGTTAACTTATCAGGGTTTCTTTTAATTTGCTACTGTTCAATGGTGGGGATAAAGAAATTTACACGTTAACTTATCAGGGTTTCTTTTACATTGCTACTGTTCAGTGGTGGAGATAATGAAATTTACACGTTAACTTATCAGGGTTTCTTTTACTTTGCTACTGTTCAGTGGTGGAGATAATGAAATTTACACGTTAACTTATCAGGGTTTCTTTTACTTTGCTACTGTTCAATGGTGGAGATAAAGAAATTTACACGTTAACTTATCAGGGTTTCTTTTACTTTGTTACTGTTCAGTGGTGGAGATAATGAAATTTACACGTTAACTTATCAGGGTTTCTTTTACTTTGCTACTGTTCAGTGGTGGAGATAATGAAATTTACACGTTAACTTATCGGGGTTTCTTTTATTTTGCTACTGTTCAGTGGTGGAGATAATGAAATTTACACGTTAACTTATCAGGGTTTCTTTTACTTTGCTACTGTTCAGTGGTGGAGATAATGAAATTTACACGTTAACTTATCGGGGTTTCTTTTATTTTGCTACTGTTCAGTGGTGGAGATAATGAAATTTACACGTTAACTTATCAGGGTTTCTTTTACTTTGTTACTGTTCAGTGGTGGAGATAATGAAATTTACACGTTAACTTATAAGGGTTTCTTTTACTTTGCTACTGTTCAGTGGTGTAGATAATGAAATTTACACGTTAACTTATCGGGGTTTCTTTTATTTTGCTACTGTTCAGTGGTGGGGATAAAGAAATTTGGACGTTAACTTATCAGGGTTTCTTTTACTTTGCTACTGTCAACTTTTCGTAACATAAAAGGAGGTATATTTCATGCTTGTATTTTCATTACCGGAACAATCAGAACCTGAACATTGGATACATTAAAATAAATATATATTTTTTTAATTATAAAACACACACAAAATTGCCAATCTCACCACATACATTCTTTATATATATATATATATATATATATATATATATATATATATATATATTGAAACATACGTAGTATAGAGAAAGTTATTATGTAATGGGTCAAAAAGCTGGTAACTCGTTTCGCGGAAATATACGTCTTGAGGTCCTCCTAGAAAATAAAAAGTGTTTTTTGTAATTTGAGTTTCCTGCCTCTGTCATCTACAGTCCAAACGAGTGATCTGGTTTTTATCAAATTAGGTATGCGGGTATTTTTTGGTGGTTCATTATTTAAAATATTTTCAATAGCTCAAAATTTGGTGTATCTGGCAACAAATAAACCCACAAAGTTCCGATTCCATCAAATATTGCCAAAATGTAGCCCCTCAGTACCCAACATAATTGGTCCCTATCTCTCCGAAAATTTAGATTTGTGAGTTGTAGGCAAAAACAACAAAAATAGGAAAAAGTCAATTTCACTAAATCGATTATACCAATTTTATTAATTTTTTTATAAAATACGAAGATAATTCACCACACCATTTTACATAATCGAAAGTAAAATAAAATTATTATTGGAGATAAACAAAAATAAACCTTAACCGATGACATTTAAACTGGATTTATACTTTTAATATTTATCCATATATCTTTTTTTCATATCTCATTTACAGTGTAACCTCTAAAAACCCAAACAAAACGTTTGCTAGCCATCTCTCTAGAAATGTCGGTTAATGAGTTATTGTTAAAAAACATAAAAATCTGTCATAGAGGTGTTAAAAATTGACTCTACTGTTTTCGTTCAAGTTTTAGTGAATTATAAAGAATAATTATTCAAAACGTGTGCAAAATTTCAAGTACAAAAATACCAATTTTTTTTTAAGACGAATTTATGACACAAGTCAAGCTAAATTAGACTTTATTTAAATCAACAAATATTATTTAAAACAATCTAAGACTGCGTCCTTCGTTGATATTCACTTTTTACTGTTGGGAATGACTAGTGTTTTGATAGAATTTCGATTGTGAATTAAAGGCGATGGTGTACGAGAAGGTTTTCGCCTTTAACTACAAAAGAAAAATAGGTTCTGATAATGATCGTGCGAGAATGTTTTTGAACCGTTTATTTATTTTACAGAAGTGACTATTAGAAAGTTACTTTTCTTTCTACCATGGTCTAGTTGGAGGAAACTTTACTTTTGTGTATTTTTATAGTCAATATAATTTGTATACAAAACTCAAATTTATACCATAGAAAACTAGTAGACTACATACAAATGAATATTAAAATCTTGCTTAATTTCTGCCCTGGAAGATGCAAAAGTTTCAAAATATCAATGTATCGAGCATTCGTTTCCCCAAATATTATCAAATGATGTATCGATAGCTAAATGTTCAAACTAGCTGACTACATGAGATATGGCCTAACAGATTGCAAACATGACATATTCGATATTCTACTTCGTCGTTAAAACAGTTCTTGTCTTTTATTGTTAAGACCTGTTGTTTGGGGTGTTAGTTTATGTTGTTTTGTATTTGTTTACGTTTTTAAATATTTTGTTCTTAAGATCAGTTGTTTTTCATGAATAAACTTAGAAATAGGTCTCTAATAATATACAATCTGTAAAATTGTTGGTTTTTAAGTTCAATTTTACCATATCAAGGTCTTATAATGAAGGTAATACCTTCATTATACCTTATTTCCCTAATACCTTATATTAGGGAAATCATAGTTAATTTCAATGTTACCATATAAAAGCTTATCTTAAAATAGCCCAAACAATGGAAGTGTTTATACCTTACATTGGAAAAATCATAAATGAATATGAAATCTTTAAAATTGTAAGGTTTTTAAAATAATGTTAACCTATATAAGAGATATTTGGACTTATGAAAATTTCTTGCCACTTATGTGCCATGAAATTTTAAAAATCAGCATTTCTTTTAAAATTTGAGTATGGCTGAAAGTTTGCACTCAATGTGGCAAGATATTTTCCAAATCTGTATTTCTTTTAAAACTTGTGACTGTTTGAAAGTTTAGACTCATAGTGTTGTAGAAACTACAAACACTAAACATTACTAAAATTGGGTATATAGCTCAATGACTTATAGAAGATCAAAATTTAATTTAATTTGGGTTCCATATACACTTTAGTATAAACTATAGTAAATAGGTATTTTAACTAATAATAGAAGAACTTAGAATGTTTCGGCTATCCAGACATCATCAGATAGTTTTTATAATGCAGTTTGTGCGTGGGAAAAAGTACAAAATGTTTCGGCTACAAGACATCATCAGATAATTTTTACAATGCTATTTCTACGTGGAAAAAGAACAAAAGTTTCGGCTACAAGACATCATCAGATACTTTTAAAATTCCATATTTGTGCGCAAACTAACCATTTCCAGGAAACACTTAAGTTTTGATTCTATAATGTTGTTTAAAAAAAAGATTATATCCTTGTTACACTGTAATAGAAAAGTTTTTACTGTGTAAAATTACCTAAATTTGCTTACCTTGAGTCGATAAAATATGTTGTGGACACGAGAAAACAGTTTATAAACTGGTATAAAGCTAAATACAAATATGTAACACTGTAAGAAAGTAAGAGAGTATATAAATTGATAAAATATGTTGGGGAAACCAAACAGTTATAAAGCTAAATGTACCCACTATGGGAAGTTTTGGACATCATTAGTTTCTAAAATTCTAACTACTTTTTTTTCCAAAATTGTTTAATAAAATGTAGAAATTATGATGATAACATAAAAATCTGTATATTATGAAAAAATAATCAAAATTGAAAATCTCATCAAAATTTCAAATGTTATTATTTAAGTAGGCTACAATAATGTTGAAGAGTTTGGGGGGGGGGGGGCGTGGAATTGAACTGTGGGAACATTGATGTCCATCTGTTAATTCTGTGTGTAGATATGAGTAAATTATAATCCTAGATTGTTATAAACTTATATTATTTAATAATAAAGTTATTCACTTACAACCTACACACAGATACAAAAGAATTATGTTAAATTTTCAAAAAAATGATAGGTACTCAATATTCCGTACCCATATCCACAGATAAGAAATGCAGTGTTATTTATTTATTTTTTTAATGGCTGCTACTATTGAAAATCCAGCCGATTGCAAAATACATGCTGTTATTTGGTTTTTTCTCTCCTTTTTTCTTCATGTTAACGTTAGTCCACCTACAGTAGCCTCAGACTAGGATTGTGTCTGGTTTAAGGGGCGTGTCCTCCCTTCTACTTGTTTCCCTAGCCTGACTTGACGTTACAATCCATTCCAAGAAAACTAGGTATACAAATTACTGCTTTGCTACATTTAATTCCTAAAGTTACAATTTCGTGACAGACTTTTGTAAACTTTTTTTTTTCTTATTTATACCGATAAAAGAAACGAAAGTAGGGTACACGTTTACACAGATGCATTTGAGGTCTATATTTTTTCATTGGGGTTGTACCGCTGAAAGTAAACGCAACAAACAAAGTGTGGGGGGCTCCTCTTTACCTCTCCACCCCAGACCCATTCTTACCTTGAGGATACTGTACTTCCATATTCACACAAGTCCTAATGAACAGTTTCAAATGGGTGTTTTTTACTAGCTTCCGTAAAGGTCTGATTTGGCTCCTAATGATTATCACCTTTTATCTAACATGAAGAAATGGCTAGTGGTCCCAGGGGTTTCAAAAGACGAGGAGTTGAAGGACAGTGTCAACGGATCCTTAAACTCGCAGGCTGTGGAGTTATTTATGTAAATCTGAGTATAGTAATAACAGTCAAACTTAGTAAACAAAATTTTTTGTAAACAATTAAAAAATGTATGCATTTATATTTTCAAAAATAATAGATATTTCCTTTTCATTTACATGAAACTACTCCTTAGAATGTTCTTAAATTAATTGGTATATAATAAGTTATACATTTTTAAATGGGTTAATCGGACATTTGCCATCATTTGTAAAACACGTAGTTTCGAGAGTATTAATCAACTGACGTTATCAAGTGATAAACTTAGGGCATAAAATGAAAGACTCGAATATAGCCTGGGACCATGTCTGAGCAGTCACAACTAAGACTAAATAACAAATGTGTGACCAGAAAATCTCCAGACCCATGGCTATGCTTTACAAGAACGGCAAACAAGGACTGTTTATCGAGGTGAACAACCCTCCTCATTCAAAAGTCTACTCTGAAATTGAGCCATTATTCCAATATGGGATTTTAGCGACAAAATTTGAGCCTTATTTAAAGTGGAAAATGTTTTATTTCCCATTTTTAATACGGTTGTAATAACGGAAGCCATAACGGCTATATTTCTACACTGATAGCATTGTCCTATAGCTTTATATATGAGGCTGCAATTAGGTTTCATTTATACAAGTTTTTTTTCCAGTTTATTATTTGTGCCACTTCCCAATTAATTTTATGATTATAGGACTAAAAATGTTTGTCTATTTTTAATTTATCCATTAGCCCTAATTGTGAGCTTTCTATGTTTACAAATATTTATATTTTTATGTTCAAGTTTATATTTTAGTCTTAATTTTGACTGCTCTAGCCTAGCTCTAAGCCTGGGTTTCTTTTTTTTAAATTATAGATTTAGTTTTAGTTTCCAACATGGGTACGAAGCTATGTTGGTGTTTTTTTGTCTCTAGTTTTTTCACTTGATAACGTGAGTTGATTTATACTCTGAAATCTCGTGTATTAGTTTGTATATACACAAATGATGGCAAATGTTCGATTAAACCATTTCAAATATATAAGCCATCCATCATGGAATTAACTTTAAAATCAATAAAAAACATAATACATATATTGTATTTCATGGCTCTTAAGTATTGTATATTGTTTGCAGCAAAAACAGGACGACTATACATAAGTTGATTACTACTGGATCACTGTGACACCTATAAAATATTGTCAACAATCGAATGTGATTCAGAGGTAAAAATTGACACCCTCGCATTGAAATATGTCTCTTCAAGTTAGAAGTTTTATGTGAAGAGTTTGTACACATTGCAAATAGCAATATGTGTTGTATCAGGAGTGAACTAAATCCACATCCAGCTCCTTTTGCTACACACAAGACGAATAAAAATCATAAAACACATAAGAATCACAATTCACACAAGGCACATAAAAATCACAATAAACACAAGACACATAAGAATCACAATACACACAAGACACATAAGAATCACAATTCACACAAGACACAAAAGAATCACAATAAACACATGACACATAAGAATCACAATTCACACAAGACACATATGATACACAATTCACACAAGACTAATAAAAATCACAATAAACACATGACACATAAAAATCACAATAAACACATGACACATAAAATCACAATTCACACAAGTCACATAAGAATCACAATAAACACATGACACATAAAAATCACAATAAACACAAGACACATAAGAATCGCAATACACCCAAGACACAAAAGAATCACAATTCACACATGACACATAAAAATCGCAATACACCCAAGACACATAAAAATCGCAATACACCCAAGACACATAAAAAACACAATACACCCAAGACACAAAAGAATCACAATTCACACAAGATACCTAAAAATCACAATACACCCAAGACACAAAAGAATCACAATACACAGAAGACATATAGAATCACAATACACAAAAGACACATAAACATCACAATTAACATAGGACACATAAGAATTACAATACACCCAAGACACATAAAAATCACAATACACACAAGATACATAAAAATCACAATACACCCAAGACACAAAAGATTCACAATACACAGAAGACACATAAGAATCACCATACACACAAGACACATAAAAATCACAATTAACATAAGACACATAAGAATTACAATACACACAAGACACATAAAAATCGCAAAACACCCAAGACACATAAAAATCACAATACACACAAGATACATAAAAATCACAATAAACACAAGACACAAAAGAATCACAATACACAGAAGACACATAAGAATCACAATACACACAAGACACATAAAAATCACAATTAACATAGGACACATAAGAATCACAATACACATAAAAATCACAATTAACATAAGACACATAAGAATCACAATACACACAAGACACATAAAAATCACAATTAACATAAGACACATAAGAATTACAATACACACAAGACACATAAAAATCGCAAAACACCCAAGACACATAAAAATCACAATACACACAAGATACATAAAAATCACAATACACACAAGACACAAAAGAATCACAATACACAGAAGACACATAAGAATCACAATACACACAAGACACATAAAAATCACAATTAACATAGGACACATAAGAATCACAATACACATAAAAATCACAATTAACATAAGACACATAAGAATCACAATACACACAAGACACATAAAAATCACAATTAACATAAGACACATAAGAATTACAATACACACAAGACACATAAAAATCGCAAAACACCCAAGACACATAAAAATCACAATACACACAAGATACATAAAAATCACAATACACACAAGACACAAAAGAATCACAATACACAGAAGACACATAAGAATCACAATACACACAAGACACATAAAAATCACAATTAACATAGGACACATAAGAATCACAATACACATAAAAATCACAATTAACATAAGACACATAAGAATCACAATACACACAAGACACATAAAAATCACAATTAACATAAGACACATAAGAATTACAATACACACAAGACACATAAAAATCGCAATACACCCAAGACACATAAAAATCACAATACACACAAGATACATAAAAATCACAATACACCCAAGACACAAAAGAATCACAATACACAGAAGACACATAAGAATCACCATACACACAAGACACATAAAAATCACAATTAACATAAGACACATAAGAATTACAATACACACAAGACACATAAAAATCGCAAAACACCCAAGACACATAAAAATCACAATACACACAAGATACATAAAAATCACAATACACACAAGACACATAAAAATCACAATTAACATAGGACACATAAGAATCACAATACACATAAAAATCACAATTAACATAAGACACATAAGAATCACAATACACACAAGACACATAAAAATCACAATTAACATAAGACACATAAGAATTACAATACACACAAGACACATAAAAATCGCAAAACACCCAAGACACATAAAAATCACAATACACACAAGATACATAAAAATCACAATACACACAAGACACAAAAGAATCACAATACACAGAAGACACATAAGAATCACAATACACACAAGACACATAAAAATCACAATTAACATAGGACACATAAGAATCACAATACACATAAAAATCACAATTAACATAAGACACATAAGAATCACAATACAGACAAGACACATAAAAATCACAATTAACATAAGACACATAAGAATTACAATACACACAAGACACATAAAAATCGCAAAACACCCAAGACACATAAAAATCACAATACACACAAGATACATAAAAATCACAATACACACAAGACACAAAAGAATCACAATACACAGAAGACACATAAGAATCACAATACACACAAGACACATAAAAATCACAATTAACATAGGACACATAAGAATCACAATACACATAAAAATCACAATTAACATAAGACACATAAAAATCACAATACACACAAGACACATAAAAATCACAATACACCCAAGACACAAAAGAATCACAATACACACAATGAAATGTTTTCGCTTTTTCAAACCTTGTCAGGTTTCCATAAAATTGCTAAATTTTTATGGGTTTACTAGCAACAATCAAGAATTAGACTACTCCTAGTATTGATTAGTCTATTCTTATACAAAATTTAAATTACCATTTGTAATTTTTTTTAAATGTAATTTTAGATTGCTTTAGTAGCTGAATTATTGTGTTCTTACTCAGATAGTGTCATTTGATAGAGTATTTTGTAAATATCTATTGCTATTTCATGAAATTATATATTTTTAATACTAATTTGAAATAAAGCACTTTTAATTTAAAATCAATTTTCAGAATTTCTGAAAACATACACAGACACAATATAAGAGATAAAAACAAAAACATTGATGTAATGTCAACGAAATGTTGTTTTTTCTTTTTTATTAATTGTGTATTTCTCCCTTTAAAAACATAAAAACATCTTTCATAGAAGTGAATTATAAGAAAATGAATTTTATTATAGGCTATGCAAAAATATATAAAATATTATTATTAAATTTAAAACAAAACTTTATTCATTGTATCTAAATGACCAAAAGAAGCTTAAACGTTGTTTAAAAATGCATTTACGTTAAATTTGAATTCTCCCAAATATTTAAATTAAAAGATCCATTAAATTTGCAAATATTAAAAACAAATTAGAATTAGCTGCATTTGATCAATATTAGAGATGAAATACTATAGAGTGGCACAGCAAATCTTGTAGTGGACGATCTTGAAGTTCGTCCAATATCGGATGTTCGGTTGATGAGATATGTCCGCTTCAGTGATGCTCCCTCGCTGTTTCTCGCCAAATCCTCTTAATGATGATATCTCGCAAGTTATTTATTTTTCAGTGACTTGAAATTTTAAATAGATTTTACGTTAATTTTGATATTATTTAAAAAAATTTAAATTGTGTCTAAATTTGAAACAGAGTTTTCACTCCTACACATGTTGATCTCACATCGTAATCTTTGTAAGAGTTAGGAAAAGTTAATGTCTTCACTACATTGCAGTCAAAATTAGAGTAACCAACTTCCGTTACATTGTCCCTCGAACGGTTAAAATCTATTCCAACTTGAGCACCATTAATTGGAATTTATTTTCTTCGGATTATCCATTTTTTATTTTCAAACATTGTCATAATATTATTATTCTACTCTTTTTTAAAGGTATTATTAATTTTATTTTATAGTTTTATCTTAGTATTTATCAATTATTGATTTGTTAAAATATTAACTCTAAATTTATTAGTGTAAAGTTGATGATCCCTAAATTGCTGTTGTGACGTCACTGCTTCCCAAGATTAGGGATGACAAACTCTAAATACTAGGCTTTCATTTCCTATCTTGAAAATTGACAATTTTGTTCAAATTTCCTTAAAACCGACATAACTTTTGGATGCCTTACGTTATTTTAAAATGGTTGATGGAATTCTCTTCCTCTCATAATTCTTATTCCATATAAACTTGACTTGTGGTTGTACGACATGAACTTTCTAACTTATCTATACTTTTTTGAAATCCCTTTTTTTATTTATTCTTGAAATTTATTATTTTTCTACGGTTTCCTGTTCTTTTTCTCTTGATACGAGAATCTTTAATCGCCATTTTCTTCTATACTAAAATTATCATTCTTCAAAGATCGTCGTTTATAGGTTATCTTGTTATATATTATAAAATCCCCATTATATCATATATTCGCTTTTCTTAGACTTCAATACTCTTATTACCCATTCTTATACACTAACCACACTTTATTTGTGATTTGTTTTAAACTGTATTTTTTATGTTTTATCTCATTAAATATTCGTTCGATTTTGATAAAACATTATCAGTGCTTTATTCCTAGTATTATTAAATAACTCTATTATTTTGGAAAAAAACTGAAGAACAATAATTTTAAAAGCCCTTTTTATTGTTTAGTTACTTTTATTTATCAAATTTTGATTATTAGTATCTTAAAATAGCTTTTTTAATTTAGATTTGTAGGAATACTTTTGTATGAATGGGAATTTATTTTTCAATATTTTGATTTTTACTTATAAAAGTCCTATACTAAAGGACGACGGAACTAACAATAAACGATATAATTTAATCATAAAATGCATTATATTCCAATTCAAATGTATTACTTTTTATTTTGAGTATTTGTGTTTATAATTTATGTTATTATTGAAGATATTCATGTATTGTAATTAAACCTTCATATCCAAAATTAAACTCTTGATTTGTTAAAATATTAAAGCTACTATTACAAGGAGAATGAATGACTTTAAATTAGAAAAAAATTACTATGGACAAAAATCAATCACTTGGTTCTTGGTTATATGTGTTTATAATGAAATATTTGTATCATTTTACTTGAATGTTGTTCCTTAAAGATAGCACGAGAGTCGTAAAGTACACAACAGGTTTAACAAGTTCTGTTATTTTAGTTTCAAATAATTTTTAAAATGCGACTTCACAATCGGCAGTATAGCCAACCTTTCAAGAACCGTTGAAATTATCTCGCCTAACATTTCGCGATAGACTGGTAGCTGCGATCGATGGATTGGCGAACAACTAATAGCTGTGGTAGACGGTTTGGCGAACAACTGGTAGCTGCTATCGAATGTTCGGGAACAACTGGTAGTAGTTGCGACCAACTTTTTGGCGAACAACTGGTAGCTGCGATCGATGGATTGGCGAACAACTGGTAGCTGCGATCGACTTTTTGGCGAACAACTGGTAGCTGCTATATAATGTTCGGCGAACAACTGGTAGTGTCTGCGACCAACTTTTTGGCGAACAACTGGTAGCTGCGATCGACTTTTGGGCGAACAACTGGAAGCTACAATCGACTGTTTGGAGAACAACTGGTAGCACCGATAAATGGTTTAGCAAACAACTGGTAGCACCGATAAATGGTTTAGCGAACAATTGGCAGCTGAGTTTGACTGTTTGGCGAACAACTGGAAGCTACAATCGACTGTTTGGAGAACAACTGGTAGCACCGATAAATGGTTTAGCAAACAACTGGTAGCACCGATAAATGGTTTAGCGAACAATTGGCAGCTGAGTTTGACTGTTTGGCGAATAACTGGTAGCTACAATAGACTGTTTAGCGAACAACTGATAGCTGCAATTGACTGTTTGGCGAACAACTGGTAGCTGCGATAGACTGTTTAGCGAACAACTGATAGCTGCAATTGACTGTTTGGCGAACAACTGGTAGCTGCGATAGACTGTTTGGAGAACAACTGGTAGCTACAATAGACTGTTTAGCGAACAACTGATAGCTGCAATTGACTGTTTGGCGAACAACTGGTAGCTGCGATAGACTGTTTGGAGAACAACTGATAGCTGCAATTGACTGTTTGGCGAACAACTGGTAGCTGCGATAGACTGTTTAGCGAACAACTGATAGCTGCAATTGACTGTTTGGCGAATAACTGGTAGCTGCGATAGACTGTTTAGCGAACAACTGATAGCTGCAATTTACTGTTTGGCGAACAACTGGTAGCTGCGATAGACTGTTTAGCGAACAACTGGTAGCTGCGATAGACTGTTTGGAGAACAACTGGTAGTTGCGATAGACTGTTTGGAGAACAACTGGTAGTTCCGAAGAGGGTTTGGCGAATCCTGTTGTAGTAAAAAGTATTAATACAGGACTGTTGTTTCTTGGATCCTGGACAATTTATTTTTAGAGAGAATAATTATTATGTTGTTGATTTAAATTCACCCCTTCAAAAAGTTTAATTTCCCTTCAAAGAATGAAACATCTATTTATTTGTTAGCTAGACCGCATACGCCTGACCGAAACACATACTAATGTGTTAAAAAGTGCTTTTAAAATCTTTCGCATTTTCAAAAAAGTATGTATATCTTCAATATCCCCCCCCTCTACAAAAGGTGTTAATTGTCTTTCCCCAACCGCCTCATTTGGTAACCAAGTATCATTTTTAAGTTTTAATTTTTAAATACGTGATTTTGCACCTGTCGCTGAAAACGTGATCAAAGTATCTTGTCTGGTTGATATGATCATGTCAGTTCTATAAAAGCAAAGATTCTGTGTCTTTTACTTTGGATTGTTCGTTTCATTCAAAGAAAATTGCACGAATGGTACAACGAATGTCACGACATTTCAACATCCGTCGTGCTGGGCTGCTAGCTCATTGAACCTAAATCAAACCCGTTATCCACGTTTATGTTTCATTAAAAAATAAATGTTCCGGAACTTAGCCCTAGCTAAAAAATGGTGCAAAAATATTGCACGAACTTTACCACTCCTAAACCAAATAAAAATCAACCAAAACTATTTGTCACTTAAAATGCCAGTTCGATAGTCGTCAATCAAAAAGTGAAATAGACCATTGACAACGTCTTTGAAAAATATTTAAGAAGGCCTAAAACTTATTTATTTTTGCCATAGTATCAACCAACAAAATATTTTCAATAAACACTAATTTGGGTTTAGGCAAAAACTAAATACGGAAAATGCACTCAGACAAGTCGTGTGTTCTATTTGTTGTTTAATGGTCATCATCACTTTATAAACAAAATGAAGAAAAGAACATGAAATAAAGACCCTCGAATAGATTAATAGCGTCAGGGTCAGATATTAACAAGAGTTGGTTAAGAGAGACCTAATAAGAAAGATGAAAGAGAAGGATCTAACCCTCTACATGAAGAAGACTACATGAAAAAAGGTGTAGATACAGCTATACTCCTTGGGATTGCTACGTACTCGTTATAACGACCACTCTAAGGTGTGTGCTCAACTTTCTCAAAAGAGAAAAGATTTTCTTCTACAATCTTTTTAAAGACATTTACAATAATACACTTATTTTGACTTCTAATGATACTCCCTGACCTAGTCGATTAATTGATGTACGTTGAGGTATTATAAACAAACCTAGAAAGTAACAAAAGACCAAAATTTGACTTTACAATACAAAGGTCAGATGTTGTGATATAGAAGTAGTGAGTCGTGCGTTTCTCTCTCTCTCTCTCTCTCTCTCTCTCTCTCTCTCTCTCTCTCTCTCTCTCTCTCTCTCTCTCTCTCTCTCTCTCTCTCTCTCTCTCTCTCTCTCTCTCTCTCTCTCTCTCTCTCTCTCTCTCCAAGTTATACCATTAGACCTGCCCCACCCCTTGTATAAACAAACTCGTCAACTGCACATCTCAATATTGCTTGAAGTTAAAAAGTTGTCTTGAGCACATCCTTACTCCTTAGTCCTTACAATCTTTTTTCGCCAATTCGCTAATGAGACAATAGACCTTTTTTCACAACAAAACCACTCTTGGTGTCTTTTAACCACAGTATTTTCAGGATGGTTTCGTTCATTACTTAGCAAACTTCCCTCTATTCTCCATCGATAATTTTACTCTTTTACGATATTTCGAATTGTTTGTTATATATTTATATTTCGTATAAAATATTATATCACAATTCACACTATGTAGTTTAGCATTTTCACAAAAAATGTATTGTTTTTTCCCCCATAGTAAGGCACGAGTTTTGTTTTGTTTAAAATTTTTATTTTTTTACCAGACTGATTTTCTTTAATGTACCAAAAAGATAAATCAACACTCCCAGACTCGGAATAATTTGTTTGTAATGAAATATAAAAAATGCTACGAGTTACAAGTATAACTCAATAATTCAATAATTCAATCTTATTTTCTTAAGTAAACCTTTTTACTTGTGTTTATATTCCTTAGAATCAGTAATTTTTATTTCCTGCCTATAATTAATATATCTCCTCACCTCCCCCCCCCCTACAATCGCTGCTTTACCTGGGCTATTTGCTTTCTGGATTATAACACCTTTTTTAAATTTTTTTATTGGTCCCTTCTAACAATAATATAAGGTTCTGTTATTTAATACCCCCCCCCGTGATATTTTTTTAATGTTTTATAAAAGGCACCACTGTAACCATTATGATAATATTAATTAATGACACGTACTACTGGATTATTAATTAATCGAGAACAGTAGGTTTTCATTGGGTCATTACTGGCTACACTTGAACACAATTTGATCCAAATCGTTGCAAGCGATTTTGAGAAAGGAGTCTTTTATTACAGTTTCATGGCAGTATTTTAAATATATTTATTTATTTTACGATAACTAACGAACTGATATTTTAGGAGAAATAGAAAACAGTAAGTTTTGTTTGGGTCGTTACAGGCTACAATTATTGAGAAAAATTTGATCCAAATCGTTGCAGCCGATTTTGAGAAATAGAGGCTTTCATAAGAGCCTCGTGGTTAAAATGATCACTTGAGTAAATTTAGTTTGAAGAACAAAAATTTTATTTCATTATTATTGCTGTAGCTTCATTTATTTTATGCTATAGCTTACATTTTAATTTTGACACAATTGCACATTGTCTGAAACCGATACTACCTATAATGACTTGGACTTTATTATATATTCCGATACAGTTGTGTATGCCCTGGCCTTACAGTTGTGTATGCCCTGGCCTTACAGTTGTGTATGTTCTGGCCTTACAGTTGTGTATGCTCTGGCCTTACAGTTGTGTATGCTCTGGACTGACAGTTGTGTATGCTCTGGCCTTACAGTTGTGTATGCTCTGACCTTACAGTTGTGTATGCTCTGGACTTACAGTTGTGTATGCTCTGGCCTTACAGTTGTGTATGCTCTGACCTTACAGTTGTGTATGCTCTGGACTTACAGTTGTGTATGCTCTGGCCTTACAGTTGTGTATGCTCTGGCCTTACAGTTGTGTATGCTCTGGACTTACAGTTGTGTATGCTCTGGCCTTACAGTTGTGTATGCTCTGGCCTTACAGTTGTGTATGCTCTGGACTTACAGTTGTGTATGCTCTGGCCTTACAGTTGTGTATGCTCTGGCCTTACAGTTGTGTATGCTCTGGACTTACAGTTGTGTATGCTCTGGCCTTACAGTTGTGTATGCTCTGGACTTACAGTTGTGTATGCTCTGGCCTTACAAATTCCAGCTAATCGATAGACTGAAGCTAGTCTCCTTCTGTAGGATTTCACGTGTAGGATTTGCCAAGGCGTTATTTTTATACTCTGTAATGATCGAAGCCAACAACAGTCTGTAGCTCTGTCTTTAGTCTCCTACATTTGGCGTTATCAGATATAAAGCCACGTACCATTAGTAGTTCTTGTTCTACTACTTGACTATTTTATGTTGTTCGACCATCTATCGCCACTCCGAGATAACGGACGACCATCTTTAACTTCAGGCATTAATCTATGATATTCGCTATGCACCAATCTCCTTCGGTTATTTTCATGTACCGTACACACTGTCTCGATCTGCGATATTCATCTTTAGTTGAAACACGACATTTTTTCTTCATCTGACCAACACATCTTGCACACCACCCACAACCTCACGGCACAACGACTTCTAAACCTACTAGGATTTTGTACAGCGTACCGCGCCAGTGTGGGTCCCCCAACCATTTCTCCAAATTGAGCATACACAACTGGCCTTACAGTTGTGTACGCTCTGGCCTTACAGTTGAGTATGCTTTGGCCTTACAGTTGTGTATGCTCTGGCCTTACAGTTGAGTATGCTCTGGCCTTACAGTTGTGTATGCTCTGGTCTTACAGTTGTATATGCTCTGGCCTTACAGTTGTGTATGCTCTGGCCTTACAGTTGAGTATGCTCTGGCCTTACAGTTGTGTATGCTCTGGTCTTACAGTTGTATATGCTCTGGCCTTACAGTTGTGTATGCTCTGGCCTTACAGTTGTGTATGCTCTGGCCTTACAGTTGTGTATGCTCTGGACTTACAGTTGTGTATGCTCTGGCCTTACAGTTGTGTATGCTCTGGACTTACAGTTGTGTATGCTCTGGCCTTACAAATTCCAGCTAATCGATAGACTGAAGCTAGTCTCCTTCTGTAGGATTTCACGTGTAGGATTTGCCAAGGCGTTACTTTTATACTCTGTAATGATCGAAGCCAACAACAGTCTGTAGCTCTGTCTTTAGTCTCCTACATTTGGCGTTATCAGATATAAAGCCACGTACCATTAGTAGTTCTTGTTCTACTACTTGACTATTTTATGTTGTTCGACCATCTATCGCCACTCCGAGATAACGGACGACCATCTTTAACTTCAGGCATTAATCTATGATATTCGCTATGCACCAATCTCCTTCGGTTATTTTCATGTACCGTACACACTGTCTCGATCTGCGATATTCATCTTTAGTTGAAACACGACATTTTTTCTTCATCTGACCAACACATCATGCACACCACCCACAACCTCACGGCACAACGACTTCTAAACCTACTAGGATTTTGTACAGCGTACCGCGCCAGTGTGGGTCCCCCAACCATTTCTCCAAATTGAGCATACACAACTGGCCTTACAGTTGTGTACGCTCTGGCCTTACAGTTGAGTATGCTTTGGCCTTACAGTTGTGTATGCTCTGGCCTTACAGTTGAGTATGCTCTGGCCTTACAGTTGTGTATGCTCTGGTCTTACAGTTGTATATGCTCTGGCCTTACAGTTGTGTATGCTCTGGCCTTACAGTTGAGTATGCTCTGGCCTTACAGTTGTGTATGCTCTGGTCTTACAGTTGTATATGCTCTGGCCTTACAGTTGTGTATGCTCTGGCCTTACAGTTGTGTATGCTCTGGCCTTACAGTTGTGTATGCTCTGGACTTACAGTTGTGTATGCTCTGGCCTTACAGTTGTGTATGCTCTGGACTTACAGTTGTGTATGCTCTGGCCTTACAAATTCCAGCTAATCGATAGACTGAAGCTAGTCTCCTTCTGTAGGATTTCACGTGTAGGATTTGCCAAGGCGTTACTTTTATACTCTGTAATGATCGAAGCCAACAACAGTCTGTAGCTCTGTCTTTAGTCTCCTACATTTGGCGTTATCAGATATAAAGCGACGTACCATTAGTAGTTCTTGTTCTACTACTAGACTATTTTATGTTGTTCGACCATCTATCGCCACTCCGAGATAACGGACGACCATCTTTAACTTCAGGCATTAATCTATGATATTCGCTATGCACCAATCTCCTTCGGTTATTTTCATGTACCGTACACACTGTCTCGATCTGCGATATTCATCTTTAGTTGAAACACAACATTTTTTCTTCATCTGACCAACACATCTTGCACACCACCCACAACCTCACGGCACAACGACTTCTAAACCTACTAGGATTTTGTACAGCGTACCGCGCCAGTGTGGGTCCCCCAACCATTTCTCCAAATATAACGCTCTGTCGGGGGACGTCCTAAACATAAATACATAACCGCATACAGCGTACCGTTGTAGTCGAGACAACCTTTAAAGAAACAAATCTTACTTCATTTGGCTGAGTTAGTCGAGGACTCCAAATTTCATGCCTATAATATTTATCTCTGTTTTAGTGAAGTACCCAGCTTGCAGCTTTTAGCCATTAGGTTAGGGTGTTCCCCAGATCCTGCTACCGCTCTCCTTATAGTGCCTATAGTCCACTGCACGAAATCGGGCGGGTGGCTTGTTTAGCGCTGTTGTCACATATGGAACCGGCCTAGCGAGGGATGGTCGAAAGTCGCTTACCCCTACGCACTAATTGACAACCTTGAGCGTCCAGTGTTGCCCAGTTCGAGCGTCAGACCGTTACTCGTCAGACTATTGCCTGTCCGTGCCTGTCGCTGCTCATTCGCTATAAGTTTCCGTAATTGTTTTTAAAGTATTTTTATTTTTGTGTGATATTTAATAGTGTATAAATTTTAAATCGTACAGTGTATATATATATATATATATAGCGGTAATTTGTAAATTATATTTTTAAGTGTTATAAACTGGTAATTTCTGGACATATTTCATTATTTTTGTGTTACGGCTTTATTTATAAAAAATGTCAAATATGGACTGTCTTCTGCGAACTCCTGTGAAACAACGCCGACTTAAAAGTTTGTGTAAGAACGACATTCAAAGCCAAACGAAAGGAGTTATTGTCAACGTTCACAAGTTTGTTAAAAAACTAGCAGATCCGGAGTTTTTAAAAAGTGTAAATTTTGTTAACAACTGTTTAAATTTATTAGTTTTGCAATATAAGTTTTTTGTTGAAAATATAGGTTTTGTTTCTGTGTGATCCTGGAAATGGTTGTTCATTTTCTTTTTCATTTGTTGGCAAACTCATTTCCGACATTAATAAAAAGCAATGTTTTTATAAAATTAAATAAAACAAAGATTTTATTAAAACGTTGTTTTTTTATTAATGTCGGAAATGCGTTTGCCTAAAAATGAAAAAGAAAATATAGGTATTAATTTAACAACCTTTAAAACATCTAATACATTTTCCGGGCAACTAAACTATGTAAATCAGTTGGTTTTCGATTCGAATACTCTCAACAATATAATCCGATTTCCACCAATTATAATGTTAGAATAATAAATATTTCTCTCAATTAAACGCTTCATGAAACGAACTCGGGTGTGATAATTGATAATTGTATGAATTATCATTCATACAGCAGGTTCCTGTAAACCTTAACATAACAGGTTCAACCGCCCCTGTAATCTTGGTGACACATTATTTACCATTGTTTATATAAATTTAATACGTAAAATTTACCTTTGCGATTGGCTTCTACAATCAACATTATTTAAAAGTAACAATCATATTAAGCACTCAATGTTTAATTTTCTTGCGAATGAAACTTGTAAGCTAGTACAAAATACGGGCTGTTCTGACCGTTTCACGAGCCATGTGGCAACACTGCATTTTCAGCCACCCGCCCGATTTCGTGCAGTGGACTATAGTGCATGTTCGTAGTGGGAGGGGAGGAGGTTTTTTAGAGGGTAGTAGGCTATCTCTCACTTGCTACAAGTGAGGGGTGAGTCCCACAGTATCTCTCAGAAGAGAGTTCTGCGTAAATGCATTTTATACCTCCCTCCACCCCAAATTAAAATTGCTTGAGTTAAAGGCATTTATTATATATAATGTAATTACGGCATTTGATTTTATGACGCATTTTCTTCATTGCTTGCTGTTCAAGTTAAACCAAGCGAAACGTGCCAAGCCTTTCTCGAACTTTCCAATACAATTACGTATATCGCTAAAATCACTTAATCTTATAATCGTTTTAAATTTCGTATTCAATCGCAATCCAATCAAAAATAAATTAAAGTGTGTGTGTAAACTAAAAAATAAATAAATAAAATCAATTTATAACTCCATAGTTCTCTATCGTCTCATAAAAAAAACAATTTCCTCATTCAATCATTCATTCGAGACTCCATTTAAAAAACGAATTAGGCTAGTATCCTATCTTTGCAGAGTGAAATTATCTTTGGGCAGATTAAATCCTTATAATAAATTATAAAATAAAAGTTTTAGATAAACATGTGGAACATTCTGCCCAACTCCTATAAAACTAATACAAATTTATACTAATTAATCACTATTATTAATTTCAAAAATTAAACAAATTCTTCATAAACAAATAAAATGAAACAAATAATAAACTAAATAATTACGCGAATTAAAACTATTTTAAACCTTCAAAAATGATTGAACTTAATAAATTGTCATAAAAAAGATTGCCTCTTTAAAATATTACTAAGGAAATATGGTAAAATAAATTAATTTTCTGAAAAAAAAACCACTACATTGATAGATATTGGAAATGAACCTCACTTGGGTTTAAGCATGTAAGTAGGAATGGTTGCGGTTAAATGTATGCAGGAAAATTTGTGTAATATGCATTATCATAAAATTCCTAGAATAGTATTTATAGTACTTTAAATTTGTTTAAATAAAATAATATCACAAAAAAAATCGAATGAAGGAAACATGGCACAGCTCAACATAGATGCTCAAAGATCTGAAACTCCAAAAAGTTCAAAAAAAGAGAAAAATATTCTACTCATATAATATAGATTCAATAACCTACTCAAGTCTACTCTGTTCCATTTCTTGACAATACACAGAGAATGATAAATTATCTTTTAAATACTACAGCATGTTGTTAAACAAAATATATAAGAGTTATTATTTGAAAATGTTTTATTTATTTTTGGAATTCGCACTGCATCAAACTGAGTTTGTCTAGTTGAGTACGGATGTTTTAATATGGTAAATATATTATTATGATTATTTATTTGATAAATAAATAATACAAGTTTTCTCAAATAAAGTTGATTTAATGATAATAAATTACTATCAATTAACAAGCTATTCCTTCAATACTACAGATTTTTAATATAGAAAATAAATAATTGTAAACTGGTAATATATATATATATATATATATATATATATATATATATATACTATGTGTCCCAAAAGCCCCCCCCCTATTATTTTTTTTATTAATGAAAATAGACAGATTTGCTTTGGGGAAAGTTTAGATAACCAAAGGAGGAGTTTTTAGAAGTATCAAAATTTTCAACCCTTACCCCCAGAATGGGGTAGTTTGGGGGTAAGTCAAGAATTTTAAATAGAAACCCCTATTGTGTGATACCTCATTTTAAAGGTCTTTTAAAAATAAGAATAATGACGTAAACTAGAGGTCTCATCCTATCCAACATAGCGACCAATCGAATTGTGAATGTCAACCTACCAAACTCCGGTTGTTTTTATTACATTACAAAACAACCGAAATTACTATGTTGGTAAAATGATGGTTAGCCTTACCTGGTTTTTTTTTTTAGCTCAGATTAAGTTCTCGAATTGGCTACCATTTACCAGAAATAGATTCTGGACTCAAAAGCTTGTTGTACATTTCGTAACATTTCCGGTGTAATTATTAACGTAAAATTCACAATTCGATTGGTCGCTATGTTGGGTTGGATGATCTTAGAGACCTCTAGTTTGTTCTATTATTCTTATTTTAATAGACCTTTAAAATGAGGTATCACTCAATAGGAGTTGCTATTTAAAATTCTTGACTTACCCCCAAACTACCCCATTTGGGGTAAGGGTTGAAAATTTCGATACTTCAAAAAACTCCTCCTTTGGTTATCTAAACTTTCCCCAAAGCAAATCTGTCTATTTCCATTAATAAAAAAATAATAATAGGGGTGGGTGGGACTTTTGGGACACTTGGTAGACTATATATAGGCCTATAATGGTAATTGTTTACAGTAGCGCACCAATTTTAATATTATTTATTTTTTTACTACATAACTCTCTTTATAAGAATAGTAACATAAATGTTTTTCACTTTGAAACTTGCATATTTCAATGATGTATTTTTAGGTTAAGTTTACATAGCAAACACAATGTACCAATTTTATTTTTTTTTTCGTTAATTTTGTACTACATACCTGTCTTTATAAGAATAGTAACATTTTTGGTGAGAAAAATGTTTTTCACTATGAAATTAACATATTTCAAAGACGTATTTGTATGTTAAGATTACATGGCAATCACAATGTTTCGACTGATCATCGAAGTCAAGCAACATTGAGGGTGGTTATTATTACTTGGATGGCTGACCGCTTGTGAAAACACCATGTGCAAAATTTCCGTTGGGATTAGTGTTGTTCCAACCATTGAACATTCAACATGGAGTGTGAGATGTGTGAATTAGATTTGTTCTATGTCGGTAATTTCAATGACTTAGAAATTCAAGACTTTTATGTTCGTCACAATAGAGTGATTGTTTGAAGGTTAGTATATAATACAAATATTAATAATTTTTGTGTCTGGTTGTTGAAAGCAGGATTTAAATCCTCCTAGGAGATGTTAACCAAAAGGAGAGAATTTATTCGCCTTCAAAAATCCCAACGTTCTAAACTATGTAAATCAGTTGGTTTTCGATTCGAATACTCTCAACAATATAATCCGATTTCCACCAATTATAATGTTAGAATAATAAATATTTCTCTCAATTAAACGCTTCATGAAACGAACTCGGGTGTGATAATTGATAATTGTATGAATTATCATTCATACAGCAGGCCTTACAGTTGTGTATGCTCTGGTCTTACAGTTGTATATGCTCTGGCCTTACAGTTGTGTATGCTCTGGCCTTACAGTTGAGTATGCTCTGGCCTTACAGTTGTGTATGCTCTGGTCTTACAGTTGTATATGCTCTGGCCTTACAGTTGTGTATGCTCTGGCCTTACAGTTGTGTATGCTCTGGCCTTACAGTTGTGTATGCTCTGGACTTACAGTTGTGTATGCTCTGGCCTTACAGTTGTGTATGCTCTGGACTTACAGTTGTGTATGCTCTGGCCTTACAAATTCCAGCTAATCGATAGACTGAAGCTAGTCTCCTTCTGTAGGATTTCACGTGTAGGATTTGCCAAGGCGTTACTTTTATACTCTGTAATGATCGAAGCCAACAACAGTCTGTAGCTCTGTCTTTAGTCTCCTACATTTGGCGTTATCAGATATAAAGCCACGTACCATTAGTAGTTCTTGTTCTACTACTTGACTATTTTATGTTGTTCGACCATCTATCGCCACTCCGAGATAACGGACGACCATCTTTAACTTCAGGCATTAATCTATGATATTCGCTATGCACCAATCTCCTTCGGTTATTTTCATGTACCGTACACACTGTCTCGATCTGCGATATTCATCTTTAGTTGAAACACGACATTTTTTCTTCATCTGACCAACACATCATGCACACCACCCACAACCTCACGGCACAACGACTTCTAAACCTACTAGGATTTTGTACAGCGTACCGCGCCAGTGTGGGTCCCCCAACCATTTCTCCAAATTGAGCATACACAACTGGCCTTACAGTTGTGTACGCTCTGGCCTTACAGTTGAGTATGCTTTGGCCTTACAGTTGTGTATGCTCTGGCCTTACAGTTGAGTATGCTCTGGCCTTACAGTTGTGTATGCTCTGGTCTTACAGTTGTATATGCTCTGGCCTTACAGTTGTGTATGCTCTGGCCTTACAGTTGAGTATGCTCTGGCCTTACAGTTGTGTATGCTCTGGTCTTACAGTTGTATATGCTCTGGCCTTACAGTTGTGTATGCTCTGGCCTTACAGTTGTGTATGCTCTGGCCTTACAGTTGTGTATGCTCTGGACTTACAGTTGTGTATGCTCTGGCCTTACAGTTGTGTATGCTCTGGACTTACAGTTGTGTATGCTCTGGCCTTACAAATTCCAGCTAATCGATAGACTGAAGCTAGTCTCCTTCTGTAGGATTTCACGTGTAGGATTTGCCAAGGCGTTACTTTTATACTCTGTAATGATCGAAGCCAACAACAGTCTGTAGCTCTGTCTTTAGTCTCCTACATTTGGCGTTATCAGATATAAAGCCACGTACCATTAGTAGTTCTTGTTCTACTACTTGACTATTTTATGTTGTTCGACCATCTATCGCCACTCCGAGATAACGGACGACCATCTTTAACTTCAGGCATTAATCTATGATATTCGCTATGCACCAATCTCCTTCGGTTATTTTCATGTACCGTACACACTGTCTCGATCTGCGATATTCATCTTTAGTTGAAACACGACATTTTTTCTTCATCTGACCAACACATCATGCACACCACCCACAACCTCACGGCACAACGACTTCTAAACCTACTAGGATTTTGTACAGCGTACCGCGCCAGTGTGGGTCCCCCAACCATTTCTCCAAATTGAGCATACACAACTGGCCTTACAGTTGTGTACGCTCTGGCCTTACAGTTGAGTATGCTTTGGCCTTACAGTTGTGTATGCTCTGGCCTTACAGTTGAGTATGCTCTGGCCTTACAGTTGTGTATGCTCTGGTCTTACAGTTGTATATGCTCTGGCCTTACAGTTGTGTATGCTCTGGCCTTACAGTTGAGTATGCTCTGGCCTTACAGTTGTGTATGCTCTGGTCTTACAGTTGTATATGCTCTGGCCTTACAGTTGTGTATGCTCTGGCCTTACAGTTGTGTATGCTCTGGCCTTACAGTTGTGTATGCTCTGGACTTACAGTTGTGTATGCTCTGGCCTTACAGTTGTGTATGCTCTGGACTTACAGTTGTGTATGCTCTGGCCTTACAAATTCCAGCTAATCGATAGACTGAAGCTAGTCTCCTTCTGTAGGATTTCACGTGTAGGATTTGCCAAGGCGTTACTTTTATACTCTGTAATGATCGAAGCCAACAACAGTCTGTAGCTCTGTCTTTAGTCTCCTACATTTGGCGTTATCAGATATAAAGCGACGTACCATTAGTAGTTCTTGTTCTACTACTAGACTATTTTATGTTGTTCGACCATCTATCGCCACTCCGAGATAACGGACGACCATCTTTAACTTCAGGCATTAATCTATGATATTCGCTATGCACCAATCTCCTTCGGTTATTTTCATGTACCGTACACACTGTCTCGATCTGCGATATTCATCTTTAGTTGAAACACAACATTTTTTCTTCATCTGACCAACACATCTTGCACACCACCCACAACCTCACGGCACAACGACTTCTAAACCTACTAGGATTTTGTACAGCGTACCGCGCCAGTGTGGGTCCCCCAACCATTTCTCCAAATATAACGCTCTGTCGGGGGACGTCCTAAACATAAATACATAACCGCATACAGCGTACCGTTGTAGTCGAGACAACCTTTAAAGAAACAAATCTTACTTCATTTGGCTGAGTTAGTCGAGGACTCCAAATTTCATGCCTATAATATTTATCTCTGTTTTAGTGAAGTACCCAGCTTGCAGCTTTTAGCCATTAGGTTAGGGTGTTCCCCAGATCCTGCTACCGCTCTCCTTATAGTGCCTATAGTCCACTGCACGAAATCGGGCGGGTGGCTTGTTTAGCGCTGTTGTCACATATGGAACCGGCCTAGCGAGGGATGGTCGAAAGTCGCTTACCCCTACGCACTAATTGACAACCTTGAGCGTCCAGTGTTGCCCAGTTCGAGCGTCAGACCGTTACTCGTCAGACTATTGCCTGTCCGTGCCTGTCGCTGCTCATTCGCTATAAGTTTCCGTAATTGTTTTTAAAGTATTTTTATTTTTGTGTGATATTTAATAGTGTATAAATTTTAAATCGTACAGTGTATATATATATATATATATAGCGGTAATTTGTAAATTATATTTTTAAGTGTTATAAACTGGTAATTTCTGGACATATTTCATTATTTTTGTGTTACGGCTTTATTTATAAAAAATGTCAAATATGGACTGTCTTCTGCGAACTCCTGTGAAACAACGCCGACTTAAAAGTTTGTGTAAGAACGACATTCAAAGCCAAACGAAAGGAGTTATTGTCAACGTTCACAAGTTTGTTAAAAAACTAGCAGATCCGGAGTTTTTAAAAAGTGTAAATTTTGTTAACAACTGTTTAAATTTATTAGTTTTGCAATATAAGTTTTTTGTTGAAAATATAGGTTTTGTTTCTGTGTGATCCTGGAAATGGTTGTTCATTTTCTTTTTCATTTGTTGGCAAACTCATTTCCGACATTAATAAAAAGCAATGTTTTTATAAAATTAAATAAAACAAAGATTTTATTAAAACGTTGTTTTTTTATTAATGTCGGAAATGCGTTTGCCTAAAAATGAAAAAGAAAATATAGGTATTAATTTAACAACCTTTAAAACATCTAATACATTTTCCGGGCAACTAAACTATGTAAATCAGTTGGTTTTCGATTCGAATACTCTCAACAATATAATCCGATTTCCACCAATTATAATGTTAGAATAATAAATATTTCTCTCAATTAAACGCTTCATGAAACGAACTCGGGTGTGATAATTGATAATTGTATGAATTATCATTCATACAGCAGGTTCCTGTAAACCTTAACATAACAGGTTCAACCGCCCCTGTAATCTTGGTGACACATTATTTACCATTGTTTATATAAATTTAATACGTAAAATTTACCTTTGCGATTGGCTTCTACAATCAACATTATTTAAAAGTAACAATCATATTAAGCACTCAATGTTTAATTTTCTTGCGAATGAAACTTGTAAGCTAGTACAAAATACGGGCTGTTCTGACCGTTTCACGAGCCATGTGGCAACACTGCATTTTCAGCCACCCGCCCGATTTCGTGCAGTGGACTATAGTGCATGTTCGTAGTGGGAGGGGAGGAGGTTTTTTAGAGGGTAGTAGGCTATCTCTCACTTGCTACAAGTGAGGGGTGAGTCCCACAGTATCTCTCAGAAGAGAGTTCTGCGTAAATGCATTTTATACCTCCCTCCACCCCAAATTAAAATTGCTTGAGTTAAAGGCATTTATTATATATAATGTAATTACGGCATTTGATTTTATGACGCATTTTCTTCATTGCTTGCTGTTCAAGTTAAACCAAGCGAAACGTGCCAAGCCTTTCTCGAACTTTCCAATACAATTACGTATATCGCTAAAATCACTTAATCTTATAATCGTTTTAAATTTCGTATTCAATCGCAATCCAATCAAAAATAAATTAAAGTGTGTGTGTAAACTAAAAAATAAATAAATAAAATCAATTTATAACTCCATAGTTCTCTATCGTCTCATAAAAAAAACAATTTCCTCATTCAATCATTCATTCGAGACTCCATTTAAAAAACGAATTAGGCTAGTATCCTATCTTTGCAGAGTGAAATTATCTTTGGGCAGATTAAATCCTTATAATAAATTATAAAATAAAAGTTTTAGATAAACATGTGGAACATTCTGCCCAACTCCTATAAAACTAATACAAATTTATACTAATTAATCACTATTATTAATTTCAAAAATTAAACAAATTCTTCATAAACAAATAAAATGAAACAAATAATAAACTAAATAATTACGCGAATTAAAACTATTTTAAACCTTCAAAAATGATTGAACTTAATAAATTGTCATAAAAAAGATTGCCTCTTTAAAATATTACTAAGGAAATATGGTAAAATAAATTAATTTTCTGAAAAAAAAACCACTACATTGATAGATATTGGAAATGAACCTCACTTGGGTTTAAGCATGTAAGTAGGAATGGTTGCGGTTAAATGTATGCAGGAAAATTTGTGTAATATGCATTATCATAAAATTCCTAGAATAGTATTTATAGTACTTTAAATTTGTTTAAATAAAATAATATCACAAAAAAAATCGAATGAAGGAAACATGGCACAGCTCAACATAGATGCTCAAAGATCTGAAACTCCAAAAAGTTCAAAAAAAGAGAAAAATATTCTACTCATATAATATAGATTCAATAACCTACTCAAGTCTACTCTGTTCCATTTCTTGACAATACACAGAGAATGATAAATTATCTTTTAAATACTACAGCATGTTGTTAAACAAAATATATAAGAGTTATTATTTGAAAATGTTTTATTTATTTTTGGAATTCGCACTGCATCAAACTGAGTTTGTCTAGTTGAGTACGGATGTTTTAATATGGTAAATATATTATTATGATTATTTATTTGATAAATAAATAATACAAGTTTTCTCAAATAAAGTTGATTTAATGATAATAAATTACTATCAATTAACAAGCTATTCCTTCAATACTACAGATTTTTAATATAGAAAATAAATAATTGTAAACTGGTAATATATATATATATATATATATATATATATATATATATATACTATGTGTCCCAAAAGCCCCCCCCCTATTATTTTTTTTATTAATGAAAATAGACAGATTTGCTTTGGGGAAAGTTTAGATAACCAAAGGAGGAGTTTTTAGAAGTATCAAAATTTTCAACCCTTACCCCCAGAATGGGGTAGTTTGGGGGTAAGTCAAGAATTTTAAATAGAAACCCCTATTGTGTGATACCTCATTTTAAAGGTCTTTTAAAAATAAGAATAATGACGTAAACTAGAGGTCTCATCCTATCCAACATAGCGACCAATCGAATTGTGAATGTCAACCTACCAAACTCCGGTTGTTTTTATTACATTACAAAACAACCGAAATTACTATGTTGGTAAAATGATGGTTAGCCTTACCTGGTTTTTTTTTTTAGCTCAGATTAAGTTCTCGAATTGGCTACCATTTACCAGAAATAGATTCTGGACTCAAAAGCTTGTTGTACATTTCGTAACATTTCCGGTGTAATTATTAACGTAAAATTCACAATTCGATTGGTCGCTATGTTGGGTTGGATGATCTTAGAGACCTCTAGTTTGTTCTATTATTCTTATTTTAATAGACCTTTAAAATGAGGTATCACTCAATAGGAGTTGCTATTTAAAATTCTTGACTTACCCCCAAACTACCCCATTTGGGGTAAGGGTTGAAAATTTCGATACTTCAAAAAACTCCTCCTTTGGTTATCTAAACTTTCCCCAAAGCAAATCTGTCTATTTCCATTAATAAAAAAATAATAATAGGGGTGGGTGGGACTTTTGGGACACTTGGTAGACTATATATAGGCCTATAATGGTAATTGTTTACAGTAGCGCACCAATTTTAATATTATTTATTTTTTTACTACATAACTCTCTTTATAAGAATAGTAACATAAATGTTTTTCACTTTGAAACTTGCATATTTCAATGATGTATTTTTAGGTTAAGTTTACATAGCAAACACAATGTACCAATTTTATTTTTTTTTTCGTTAATTTTGTACTACATACCTGTCTTTATAAGAATAGTAACATTTTTGGTGAGAAAAATGTTTTTCACTATGAAATTAACATATTTCAAAGACGTATTTGTATGTTAAGATTACATGGCAATCACAATGTTTCGACTGATCATCGAAGTCAAGCAACATTGAGGGTGGTTATTATTACTTGGATGGCTGACCGCTTGTGAAAACACCATGTGCAAAATTTCCGTTGGGATTAGTGTTGTTCCAACCATTGAACATTCAACATGGAGTGTGAGATGTGTGAATTAGATTTGTTCTATGTCGGTAATTTCAATGACTTAGAAATTCAAGACTTTTATGTTCGTCACAATAGAGTGATTGTTTGAAGGTTAGTATATAATACAAATATTAATAATTTTTGTGTCTGGTTGTTGAAAGCAGGATTTAAATCCTCCTAGGAGATGTTAACCAAAAGGAGAGAATTTATTCGCCTTCAAAAATCCCAACGTTGAGCAGAAAATTTAAGCAAACTAAATCATATCGAACTACGTATGTAAAAACGAACTCTATATTTCAACTAAACTTGCTACTCGTTATCTCTGGGTGGACTGACTCGAGTTCAAAGTATGTTTCGCTGTCAGGAACCTTTGTCTGTTTCGAGACACATGTTCCGTAAAGTGTCGCTATCTATGGTATTAAATGTATACTATATAAGCTAGTGGTACTCCTACGAAATAAAAATAAAAATAAAATTAAAAAAAAATAATTAAAAAAAAAATCTGGGAAGACGAAAGACAGTATTTTTCAGGCAAATATTTTGAATAAGACACTACTATGCATAAAATCACGTGACAATATAATAACAACAGAAAGAAAACTATGTAACACTAACGTTAGTACAAAAACAAAATAATTAAAACACAAAATGAGTATGCAAACAAAAAAAAGGGAAAAAGAAGAAAAATTACTACAAGAAAGGCTGTCTTACTAAAAAAAAAAAATCAAGTCAAAACAAAGTCGGGAAACAGCCTTTGTTGACTCATATCCAAATGTTTATGTTACCAAGTTGGTCACATAAACAGCCTGGATAAAAAAGGAAAAAAGAGAAGTGTCTGTAGTACGACTTTCCACGATATAAAATAATTTTTTTAAATTTTGTAAAAACCAAAATCAAAAGCTTTTAACTCTAATAATCAAAACAAAAAAGTTTACATAATACATTGTATAATATATTATTATATGTAAATAAAATTATAAGGTAATATAATGTGACATGGACTAAGAAATAGCTGATAAGTAAAAAGAAGTTTCAAAAGAAGGAATGCCTGACAAGTAATATACACAACTAAGCACTTTGATAAAGAGCTAAGTGAAAATCCAATCTGCACTGATTAGGAAATAAGCACCGGTCTTATTATGTGCATAAACAACAAAGAGGCGACCTAGTCAAGGAACCAACAGTCCAGCCGCAGACATAAACCTTATCTGAAATCAAGTGAGATTAGCTGCCTCATACAAACAGTAATGCTTACATTGCTCCTTTGGTGACCTGACAATTACCAATGGAAAAACTAATACGAATACACTCGTAATAATAAACACACTAAATAACTGAAATAACACACAGTAAATAAATAAATGTAAATTTTAATTCTCTATATAGTCAAAATATAATATATCTTAGTCAACTATAAGTAAATTATGTATGAAAATGTCTAAATCTAAACATTGTTTTAACGCTATAACTAATAACGCCTTCACACAGCAAATATGCAACATAAAATACAACATTCTCATCTACAACCTATGGAGACCAAATCTGTGAACAATTCAAATTGACATCATTCCACATCATGAAAACAAATCCCAACATCTAAACATTGAGATTACATCAAATTTTGAAGGGGAATATATTCTAACAAAAGCTAACAGTGGTATTTTAGCTTTCCTAATATAGGGAATAATTTATTTTATTTTAAAACGAACGCAGACTATCACCTGGACCTTTATAACTTCATGTAGATCAAATTTAAATCGTGTACAGATTGTAGGTTACGGAAGGTGAAACCGTGGAGAAAATATAGGTTGAAATTCTCATACGTGCAAGCAAAAAAACAACTAGGAGGAATTCAACTAAATACACATATTATCAGTTACCATAGATTTTCTGTGTGGTAGATTTTTCGATCGCGCCAATGACAATCGAGTGAAGTCATCATTAGCTAATAAAAGAGTAACTCGAAAGGGGAAAATATGCTTCCAAGACGACAGAAAGTAGTGTAACGATATCATGATATCAATTAAATTAAACTAAATAAAATCATCAATCATGAAATCTAAAAATAAATTAATTAAAATATAACTTGAATAAAAGAATAAATATAGAACCATGTTAAGAAACAAATGAAGAGAAAACGGCAGATGCCGCCTGTAATAAAAATTGTACGTGCTAGGCTACAATAGCACTAAGATTTCAAGAACCTTGAGGCCAACACGTGTGTACATAACGGAATTCTTAGGGTAGCAGAGTTTTTACTAGAAAAAAAAGAGAAATCAAGGGAAAGCAGCATTATAACGGTATTTTAGAAAAACGCAAGTAGAAAGTAGGTCGGCCAATCGGAGACGCTCCAAACTTAAAAAACACAACGGCAGAATTCAAAAACAACCAGTAGGAATTGCGAAAGTCGTAAGCAGAGAAAGTTGGTAGAAATCGACAAATCAGCGAACAGGGCAAGAAAAACAGTGTTTTAGAGAAGGAACATTAGAAAATAGTTTGTTAGGGGAGTCTTACCAGAGCCGCCACGACGGAAGGTCGCGTACTCAGCAAGAGTACGCTGTGTACAAAAGAATAGTTTTTTTCAGCGAGTAAGGGACAAGAAGTCTCTTAATATTGAAAGGTTTTTGATAAGTTGAAAGTAAAGTTGAATTGAAGTAAAGAAAGTTTGAATTAGTAAAGGAAATTAGATTTGGAGTTTGTGGAGTTCTTAATAAAAAGACAGATTTGGAAAAGGAGTTTAAATTCACCAGAGGAAGGAGGGACCAATCATCGTAGAACAGGCGCTATAATTTTGGAACGACTACAAGGAAGGAGAGACAGATTTTGGGACGATTTCGAGGAAGGAGAGGCCTATTTTTGGAACGGCATCTGGGAAGGAGAGACAACGTTAAATACCAACGAAAAGTGTTTAAGCAGTGTGGTGTTTGTGTTTTTGTTAATAAAAAAAAGATAAATTAAATTCATGTGGAGTGTAAAGTGCTAACTGACCGAGCAAGAAGGACCAGCAGATTTGATAAGTACAAAACCAATTAATTGTTAATTATTAAATTCACCTAGAATTGATTTCACTTTCGATTGAGCCATTCAAAAAAAACCCAAGACCCGAGATTAAGATTTTGTTGTTTTTAAATTAATTGTAAAGAACTGAGCTAGCCGAGATAAAATAAAAGGATGATCAATGTTAATAATAATTTAAAGTTTTAAATAAGTTTGTAAAGAAATATAATAAACTAAAAGGAACTGATAATTTGAAAATTTTAACAAGAGTTAAAATAAAGTAAATTTTGTAATTTTAAAATTGTATATGATAAATAAATTAATCTTAAGGAATGAATGGAGAGTAAATGGTTTTTCTAGATAATAAGTATAAATTTCATGTATATGTTTATTGCTATAGTAATTTTGTTCTTTTAAAAAATTAAAAGAAAGAGTTTGTTTTATCCAGGTAAACGGTGTTGTTTATGAGTAATAATCATAAGTTGTTCCTTTTTAGTAGTGTTGCAAATAAATAAGTAAATCTAACATCTTAAATATTAGATTGACACGACAACGTGTGACTTTTAGAAAAAATTAAATTAACTTAAAAAATTACACATAACAAACTTGCTAAATGTTATATATTGTCGCACAACGTGTGGCAAGATAAAAACATATAACAAACTTCCATTGTTATAGTAGATTGCATTTCATAAGAAACACATGTTGAAAATACACAAAGACTTTGCTGTTAAATACGTATTAATCTATGAAATAAGTGCCATCAAAGTCATAAAGAGTGTGTATTTTAACATGTGCGGTTAAAATAAGTAATTCCAGTGTATAAACGATGTGAAAGTGTGTTTAAATAATATTCAGTGAATTCAATCATTAAGACCAATTCCCCCTGAGTGAAGTGTTTTCCATATTGAAAAGCGTTTAATTAATAAAAAGATATTGAGATAATGTGAACTCTGGTAATTCAAAATGTATTCATACATTATGCAACACAAATATTTTAAGAATAACCCCAAGAGCATAGAAGTTACATATTTCTGTGTTTTACTAATTGAAATACCTAAATATAGTACGCACACTATAAGATTATATTTTGAATAATTGCATTAGAGAACAATTCTATGGTTTAATATATTTAATTTGTTAAAAAGCAAAGAAATTCTTTTTTTTTTTATCAATTCTAACGATTTTGATCAAATTTTGTCCTACGAGAACCAACACAAAACTTGTAAATTCAGATTTGATTATAATCTGAATATGACCAAAACTAGTGTTCAAAATAGCAAATAAAAATATTTCAGTTCAGGAAATATTGGCAGAAAAACAATAACCTTGACTGCCATATGATTAATGTTGAGAACGTGTTTATTGCATAAACAAAGCAAGTTTAGGTCCTGATTAAAAACATAAACATTTCTTAAAAGATAGCATACAATGTAGATTTTCATTTTTAAACTGACAACTACAGAAATTAAATTTTTTGTGCCGAATAGTTATAGTAAAATTGTACATTTTATGGTTTTAATAGAACTAACAACACTATCGATTCATGAATAACAATATTAATTGTTTCAAATAACTATTTAACATCAATTTTTCATTATTATTCAATAAAAATGTGTATATTTCTTGTTATTTTTTTATTTGATAAATGAAAATAAATAAAAAAAAACTGTTTTCCCCCCTCGGCGACAATCGATATTTTAAACTAAATAGCAATTTTTAAATTATCTGCATTAAAAGTCAAAAATCGTTTCACAATGTTGTGGTGATATTCTCCTTCAAAATTCTTTAAAGTACGTTTGATAAGATTAGCACTGTGTCAATGAAAAAATCGGGAATTATTATGAGCAATTGTAAAGTAAACTGTAACTATGCGTTATAAAAACAAAACAATTGTTTAATATTTTTAGATATTAAACTCATCTTCTGTGAAGTATTTTTTTTTTAAATACCGAATATAGATATTTAAAAATCTAATTTATTCTCCTTATGCAACTCCAAAAGTAAAAACGTCACTTCAAACAAAATCTCAAGAGAATTTTCTAATGCTCATAAGTTTTTTTTGTCTACAGGCTTGAAATTACAAAACTAAGAATTTATCGAATAGCCTTTTGTAACGAATTTGTGCCTATATAAAGGTAAACAAATTATATTACTTTAAATATTAGTAGTGGGAAATAGGGAGTATAGCTCAGGCGCCAAAGAGCGTGGTGCCGTGGATCCGGGCCTCCTTCCCCCAAAATTCTGACCCTTTTCCACCCTCTTTTGACCTTTTCACCCCCTTTAACCCTGACTCAAAAATACTGCCACTACTTCTACCCCATAAAACCCTACCATTACCCCTGGCCCCTAGATCCAGCTAAGGATCCTAGGTATTCCATAGACGTCCGGTTGAAGCCAAAGAGGATAGGATGGGACAACCAAATCGCCCAAAATGTTAACCCTTCTAGATCGCTAGGGTCCCTTGGGATTGCCAAAAAGGTGTAGATCCAGGTAAGATTCTCGGAGTTATCTATACAGTAAAAAAAAGTATAGATCCAGCTAGGGATGCTAAGTCGTCCACTAGAACACATTGAGCATGGAGATGTATCACTTCCTCCTCCTTGTAAAGCCAGCTAGGATTCTCCTGATTGCTGTGTAGATCCAGCTAGGTCTGCTAAGTCGTCCACTAGAACACATTGAGCATGGAGATGTATCACTTCCTCCTCCTTGTAAAGCCAGCTAGGATTCTCCTGATTGCTGTGTAGATCCAGCTAGGGATGCTAAGTCGTCCACTAGAACACATTGAGCATGGAGATGTATCACTTCCTCCTCCTTGTAAAGCCAGCTAGGATTCTCCTGATTGCTGTGTAGATCCAGCTAGGTATGCTAAGTCGTCCACTAGAACACATTGAGCATGGAGATGTATCACTTCCTCCTCCTTGTAAAGCCAGCTAGGATTCTCCTGATTGCTGTGTAGATCCAGCTAGGGATGCTAAGTCGTCCACTAGAACACATTGAGCATGGAGATGTATCACTTCCTCCTCCTTGTAAAGCCAGCTAGGATTCTCCTGATTGCTGTGTAGATCCAGCTAGGTATGCTAAGTCGTCCACTAGAACACATTGAGCATGGAGATGTATCACTTCCTCCTCCTTGTAAAGCCAGCTAGGATTCTCCTGATTGCTGTGTAGATCCAGCTAGGTATGCTAAGTCGTCCACTAGAACACATTGAGCATGGAGATGTATCACTTCCTCCTCCTTGTAAAGCCAGCTAGGATTCTCCTGATTGCTGTGTAGATCCAGCTAGGGATGCTAAGTCGTCCACTAGAACACATTGAGCATGGAGATGTATCACTTCCTCCTCCTTGTAAAGCCAGCTAGGATTCTCCTGATTGCTGTGTAGATCCAGCTAGGTATGCTAAGTCGTCCACTAGAACACATTGAGCATGGAGATGTATCACTTCCTCCTCCTTGTAAAGCCAGCTAGGATTCTCCTGATTGCTGTGTAGATCCAGCTAGGGATGCTAAGTCGTCCACTAGAACACATTGAGCATGGAGATGTATCACTCCCTCCTCCTTGTAAAGCCAGCTAGGATTCTCCTGATTGCTGTGTAGATCCAGCTAGGGATGCTAAGTCCTCCACTAGAACACATTGAGCATGGAGATGTATCACTTCCTCCTCCTTGTAAAGCCAGCTAGGATTCTCCTGATTGCTGTGTAGATCCAGCTAGGGATGCTAAGTCGTCCACTAGAACACATTGAGCATGGAGATGTATCACTTCCTCCTCCTTGTAAAGCCAGCTAGGATTCTCCTGATTGCTGTGTAGATCCAGCTAGGGATGCTAAGTCGTCCACTAGAACACATTGAGCATGGAGATGTATCACTCCCTCCTCCTTGTAAAGCCAGCTAGGATTCTCCTGATTGCTGTGTAGATCCAGCTAGGGATGCTAAGTCGTCCACTAGAACACATTGAGCATGGAGATGTATCACTCCCTCCTCCTTGTAAAGCCAGCTAGGATTCTCCTGATTGCTGTGTAGATCCAGCTAGGGATGCTAAGTCCTCCACTAGAACACATTGAGCATGGAGATGTATCACTTCCTCCTCCTTGTAAAGCCAGCTAGGATTCTCCTGATTGCTGTGTAGATCCAGCTAGGGATGCTAAGTCGTCCACTAGAACACATTGAGCATGGAGATGTATCACTTCCTCCTCCTTGTAAAGCCAGCTAGGATTCTCCTGATTGCTGTGTAGATCCAGCTAGGGATGCTAAGTCGTCCACTAGAACACATTGAGCATGGAGATGTATCACTCCCTCCTCCTTGTAAAGCCAGCTAGGATTCTCCTGATTGCTGTGTAGATCCAGCTAGGGATGCTAAGTCGTCCACTAGAACACATTGAGCATGGAGATGTATCACTTCCTCCTCCTTGTAAAGCCAGCTAGGATTCTCCTGATTGCTGTGTAGATCCAGCTAGGGATGCTAAGTCGTCCACTAGAACACATTGAGCATGGAGATGTATCACTTCCTCCTCCTTGTAAAGCCAGCTAGGATTCTCCTGATTGATGTGTAGATCCAGCTAGGGGTGCTAAGTCGTCCACTAGAACACATTGAGCATGGAGATGTATCACTCCCTCCTCCTTGTAAAGCCAGCTAGGATTCTCCTGATTGATGTGTAGATCCAGCTAGGGATGCTAAGTCGTCCACTAGAACACATTGAGCATGGAGATGTATCACTCCCTCCTCCTTGTAAAGCCAGCTAGGATTCTCCTGATTGCTGTGTAGATCCAGCTATAGATGCTAAGTCGTCCACTAGAACACATTGAGCATGGAGATGTATCACTTCCTCCTCCTTGTAAAGCCAGCTAGGATTCTCCTGATTGACGTGTAGATCCAGCTAGGGATGCTAAGTCGTCCACTAGAACACATTGAGCATGGAGATGTATCACTCCCTCCTCCTTGTAAAGCCAGCTAGGATTCTCCTGATTGCTATGTAGATCCAGCTATAGATGCTAAGTCGTCCACTAGAACACATTGAGCATGGAGATGTATCACTTCCTCCTCCTTGTAAAGCCAGCTAGGATTCTCCTGATTGCTGTGTAGATCCAGCTATAGATGCTAAGTCGTCCACTAGAACACATTGAGCATGGAGATGTATCACTTCCTCCTCCTTGTAAAGCCAGCTAGGATTCTCCTGATTGATGTGTAGATCCAGCTAGGGATGCTAAGTCGTCCACTAGAACACATTGAGCATGGAGATGTATCACTCCCTCCTCCTTGTAAAGCCAGCTAGGATTCTCCTGATTGCTGTGTAGATCCAGCTAGGGATGCTAAGTCGTCCACTAGAACACATTGAGCATGGAGATGTATCACTCCCTCCTCCTTGTAAAGCCAGCTAGGATTCTCCTGATTGATGTGTAGATCCAGCTAGGGATGCTAAGTCGTCCACTAGAACACATTGAGCATGGAGATGTATCACTCCCTCCTCCTTGTAAAGCCAGCTAGGGTTCTCCTGATTGATGTGTAGATCCAGCTAGGGATGCTAAGTCGTCCACTAGAACACATTGATCATGGAGATGTATCACTCCCTCCTCCTTGTAAAGCCAGCTAGGATTCTCCTGATTGATGTGTAGATCCAGCTAGGGATGCTAAGTCGTCCACTAGAACACATTAAGCATGGAGATGTATCACTCCCTCCTCCTTGTAAAGCCAGCTAGGATTCCCCAGATTGCTGTGTAGACTCGGCTAGGGCTCTCGGGATTGCACATATGCAGATACAGCTAGGGACTATCAGGGATTCCAAAACTGTGCAAAATATGTATATCTTGCAGAGTCGTTCGCTAGAAGCTATGGGGCATTTCCCTCGCCCTGGGAGACGAATTTGATTTCCCGGGCTTCCAGTACCCAAAAATTCCCTTCTCCCAAAATGTTGACAATTTTTCTAAAAAAAGTTTTTTTAATTCATCCAACCTATTGAAGACGATTTCAAAGTGATTCCCTAGGCACCACTACCTCAATATTTGCCCAGTATTTTCAGATTTATATTTCATGCAACATGTTAACGAATTACTTACACTTACCGTGCCTTTTATAAAAAAAGGCGTAGATCCACCTTTTTCCACGATCCACCCTTATCTCACCCCATTTTGTGTAAATTCGCTGATATAATTTAAAAAAAAAATCTATTTCCCCAAATAAAACTACAAAAACGTTTTTGTTGTAAATATTGAAAAAATATGTTATTTCAAAAATGATTAAATGTTTTGAAGAAAATGTGAAATGATGTAAAACTTTGAACAACACAATTTTTAATTGTTGAACCATCAAAAACTTATTTTTGGATTTTTAAAAATACCATATTCGCCTTTCAGTGGGTAAGATTACAAAAAAAACTATTATCACATCATAGTCTGTGTATTACTATGCAATTTTTAGACATAGATATTTTTTTAAACAGTTTATTTGACCCTTTTTGGGATCCAAAATGTCAAAAATTGTAAATGATTTTTCTTATGAATCAGAACCTATGTGTTGTTACCTAAATGGAAAAAAGAACATTTCTTGAACGTAGATTTTATACACTTTTTTTTCCACCCTTAATGAATTTAAAAAAAGAAAACATCAGGCAATTTGTTATCAAATGTACTAACAAAATTATTAATTATTATGAACAAAATGTATATGTATATTATTGTGTGTAGAAATCCTAAAAGGCAATAATCCTAACACCGACAGTCATCATAGTACCTACCCATCCCGATCTAGTAATAGTTTAACACAATGGAAAGAAAATATAACAGTTTAAATGTAGAAGCAAAATTTGAAATTGTTTATTGAATTGATGTTTTACGAATTTGAGCCACCAACCCTTTATTAAGGGGAAATGGTTTCTCTTTAGATCTTTTTGGCTCTCATTTTCAAATTTTAAATAAAAAAGAAATTGAATTATTACATTTTTGAATATATGTGGAGTTCCTTTAGACACAATCACTTATAGTGTTTCATTCAATAGCGTATTTATGTTCATAAATTATCAAATAGTAAAGTTCTTTATCCTAATCAATCACAGTTTAATGTATTGTCCTATTAATTAACTAAAAACTCAGTCTAAAATTATCATCTCATCCAAGTTTATATAAATCGTATTCTAAACAAGTGTGTGCTCAAGTTAGGAAAAAAGCAAAGCTACAATAAACAGGTATGTTTTATGATCAATATTAATGTCATTTTAGGGTGAGTAGTGAATAGATGTAGTTTTAAAAAAGTCAACGATTCTTGACTTACAGGCCTTTAGGAATAATTCAAATGAATATAACTAAAGAATAGGCTCTAATATCAACAATAAATTTCAACAACTCTGGATTTTTCCTTATTGGTAAAAAGGGGGTGGTAGAGGGTTGAGATTTTGAAAGATCAATCTGCGGATATTCCGCCCATTTCTCCATGAATTGACGAATAATAAGTTTCTAATTCAAGTCAATCGCAGTCTACTGTATTGTTCCATAAATTGACTAAGAACTTGTAAAATCTCAAACAATGTCATGACCCCATTGTCTTCTAAATAAGTGTGTGCTCAAGTTACAATTTTTTTAAAATATTGATAAACTAGAACTACCCACTCGTATTCAAGTATAATTATATAAGTTATTATTGGTGTGAGTTGTGAGTTTAAAATTACGATTATTTTAGTAAGGATTTTAATAATATAACAAGACAAGATTTACAATTGATGATGAGTCAACCATTAAAGTCACACTATTTGGTAATATAAGTAACCATATAATTAAATTCTACAATTTTATTTAAAATCTAATATTTACACAAACATTTAGGATAAATATTCTATGAGCACTTTCGTGAAATTCACAATATTTGAGTTGAAAATTCCCATAACCACAAACTTAAGAAGAACCTCACATAACTAAACACCAAACACAAATGGATAATTATTTGTTTATTCCCATAATTTCCTGATGTACGTTTCAATAACAAATTTATCATCATTAGAGGATATATACTCCTAAGTTAAAACTAAATAAATTCTAAGTAACTAAAGTTTAGGAAATTATATGAATAAACAAACAATTATCTATTTGTGTTTGGTGTTTAGTTATTTGTGTTTTTTCGTAAGTTTGTGGTTAAGGGAATTTTCAACTAAATTATTATAAACATTTACATCTAAAAATATAATTTTGACATTATATTTGCTGAATTATCAGTTATTGTTTTCTATCAAATAATGTACTTATGTTCATGAATTGACGAATAGTTAACTTTCTTATTCTAACTAATCACAGTTTTACTGTATTATTCTATAATTTGACTAAGATCTATAACGGGTAAAATCTCTGTTTTCCACATTATTATTATTATTGTAAAATCTCTTACAAATTTACTTTTTTTAAACATTTGTTCAAAAGAGATAATATTTGGGAATATTTATAATCATACTTCGTACATAATCTCTCATAATGGGATTCAATGATTTTTTTTTATTTTTCGTTCTTAAAATTTATCAAAATCTTTAGAGTGTATTTTCAAAAAACCCACATTTTGAGTTAGGAAAGATTACAGCATTTCTTCAAAAAATAAATTTGGAATATTTCTAGATGATGTACTGGTTGATTTGTAAAGTAAAAAAAAAAAAAAAAATTATCACTTAAACAAAATATTTTTCAATGTCCCCAAAATGGCTTCTAAGTTTTCATTTGTTTCAATAAGCATAAGAATTTTGATTGGATTTTGTTACTACACTTATTATCCAAGCCTAAAATTCTAATTTTAACAAATAATTTACGTTGCTGATTATAATTACAAAAGCTGACTCATATTTAGTGGGTACAGAATACATGTTGTAAGTATTGAAATCTGCTTCTTCTACAATTTGTAAATCAAGAGAATATACAATTTCATTTTTGCTAATTTTATAACTTACTTCTAACAAATTTTCGAATTCTCAAATATTTTTTTTATTTTTGGTTCTAATGGCAATTCATTATTATAGTATTTGTGAAATTACTCGATTTCATAAAATAATTCTTTTGTGGAAATTATACTTGGGTGGAGCATTCCTAGTTTACATAATGTTAGTGAGTTCTCTATATCTTGTACTAAACTTAACAACATACAATATTTAATTGATTTAGTGCATCTCTAAATTTGTACAAAATTATCTAACTTCTTATTTATAAATAACATCTTATTCCTTAATTAATTAAAGTTCTCATCAAATATATTTACAGTTTTGTTAAATTCTATAATAATGTCTGTACTCACAGAATATTGAGAATCAGTTTGGTTTGTTTATATTGAACTAATTGTTCTTCATATTTTTTCTTTTCATTTTTTACTTATTTACTACAGAAAGTATTTCTAATTATTCTTTGATAGTTTCTCTAGTAAAGTTAATAAACTTAAAGTAACTAACATCTCTTATCTTACTACCAATATCAGTTACAAATTCAATATTTCCATCTAGACTTGCTAAACAATTACCACAGTTCTGATTAAAATAATTTAACACAATTCTATAACAAAATTCTAAATTATTTACTTGCTTAAGTATTCCTTCTAAACTAAAATAATGTATAAAATGATGACATTAGTTTTGCCTGGCCTAGATCGATCGGGATTACTCATACATTTCGGATAATGTCTCTTATTTCAGTTGTTTCTGAGGCGGCTCCTTGAGGAACAGGAGGGACCTGGAACAGGATTTACAGTGTGATTAGATTCTGGAATCACAATAATTTTTCTTGGTCTTTTAATTTTTGACAAATTAATTTTTTGTTTAATGTTGTGATGTCTTGCTTAATTTTACCTTTCTGGGTTTACCGAGGTCTGTTATTTATTATATTTATTATTGGTTTTACTTTGTTTTTATATAGTTTGAATATAAACATCGATTGGGATTTCGGGAAATTGTTCCTTTTGGTTTGGATATTTTCTTTTGTTATTTGATTAATTTCCCTAATACAGTCATAGAGTTTTCGCGTTTTTTCTTTGTGGTTTGTAATAACGGGGGTTTCAAAAAGGACGAAACCCCAAGTTTAAGAAGGTATAAGTTAAGCATAGGTAAATTTTTTTTCTTCCCCAAATATCAGTTGGCAAAACTGTTCTCATTGTTGACTCGTCATGTGTTATTGTAAAGCACTAGTGCTATTCAGTATGCATTTGTCTTTGTTAGTGTGTGTGTATTTTCAACTATGTATTTTTCCAAGGATGAACGTTTATTATTGAGACTTATTGCGCGTATAAATCTTACAAACAAGTAAAAGACTAGTTCCAGTTACAATTTCCCAATTCTTCAGTACCTAATAAGTAAACAATATCGCATCTGATTAATAAATTTCGTGAGACTGGCAGTGTATATAATGGGGAAAGCACAGATATATGATGTTAACAGTGGAAGTTCTGGACGATGTTAAAGAACGTTTGAATCGCTTACCCAGCAAATCACTTAGCAAGTTATCTTCACAGGCTGGACTTTCACTATCTACCGCTTTTAGGACTACAGTACTAAATAATTAAAACTGCGTGCTTACCGCACGGGTGTTTTTCATGAACTGAAAGAAGTTGACCACGGTAAACGTCTACAGTATTGTCGTTGGATGCGTTCTCTTGTTAATGACAAGGGTATTGAAATGTTTTTTTAGTGACGAGACATGGTTTCACTTGGATGGTTACATTAACAACCAAAACTGCTGAATATGGAGCGCTGAAAATCCTCACTCGTTTCACGAACGACCACTACACGCACGTAAAACTGGAGTTTGTTGTGCGACCTTCCGGCGTCGTGTTAAAGAGCCTTTATTTTTTGACAAATCTGTAGATGGTGTGGTTTATTGCAACTTGAGGCTCTGCTCCACCATCGCCATATTGGATTCATCTCCCATAAGAATATTGCTACACTTGAGAAGTTGTACTGATATCAATTTTCATGTCAGAATTATTGTTAGAAGATCGTTATAAAGATCACGTGAACGCGGATGTTTCCCTTTTTTAAAAATTGGGATTATCATTAGTGGTTGAACAAATGGAGTGGACGTTTGTAAATCGATTTTCTATTTTGCTATTTTTTATGAGTCAGTGAATGATATTTCCGAAAAATTTTAAAAAGGAAAACACTCAGTGATTTATTATGTATTACAATAAATAATGCTGAAATGTCTAACTTAAATAGTAGGGGAGATACAATGGATTAAATGAAAAAACGTACAAGGCTGTCCTCGCGTGGTTTGAAGAAGAACTACTCAGACGCAGAGGAATGTAGCTTTTAACACTGATAAGCCTGTTTATTTTTTAATGTTTCATAATATTACTAAAACTAACAATGTTAATTCTTAAAATATTTCGTAGTATTTTACATAATGCCAAAAATATTCATTAATGTAAACTATTTTTCCTAATCATTTATAATTCATTTATTTCTTTACATTATTACTAATCAAAATTACTAGCCAATCCGAGATTGCAATTATTAAATCATTTCATTGTGTGACGAATAATATGCATTACATATACATTTGTTTAGCTACTGCAATTTCCTTTACGGTAATGAAATGAACACGTTTGAACTTTTGTATACATTGCTTGTGAAACTCCTACATCAGAGACTATGAAATGTCAACTGATCCTACCAGCATTTTCTATGAGTTTGTACGGTTTTGTAAATATTAGTTGGACAAGTTCGTTTTAAAGATTCTAAGTAAAAGAATTTTTATTATTATTATTTTTTTAATGAGAATAAATAGTTTATTCTTTAATGTGTTTTTAGTTCTTTCTATTATAATTATATTATAAATATCTCTAATTTGTCATTTTTATTTTTAATAACTAAAATGTAAATTTATTGGTAATACAGTGTTGATCTTTTTTTTTTAAATCTATAGGGCCTAACATTAATTGTTGGTAAGTTTATTATCTGCCGAGGTCCTTTTCAGATTATTACACAACAAAATACCGTATCTTCCTGTGTTGTAGTTGGGTTGTGATGGGTGGGAGAAGATTTAGTCAAGTCTAGTCTAGTAAGGAAGTTGTATTAGTGCCATATTGCAGACATTGTATTGTGATAAGAAGGATAGTACCAACACGATTCTGTACTAGCAGTCATTTATAGTTTATTATGTGTAGAAACAAAGTATTGATTTTTTCAATTATAATTACATTTTCTTTATTGTTGCTTGTTTTGAAAACAAGGAGGAGTAAGACACAAAAAGCAAAAAAATCACGGATCTTCGAATCTTCAAGTGTGGATGGTTTTAAAATCTTTTGGTTTGATGACCCGAAATAATGGTAAAAAGAAAAAAAAAATCAGTCAGCTGTATTGACAATGCTGTGGAGAGTAATAATAAAACTCAAAGTAATTTTTCTATAAATAATTAAGTAATTAAGTCTATCAATTCCTGACGACCTGATTGATGATGTTGGCATAGTGAAAGTTAAATGTTCCTAATTTGGCAGAGAATTGACTCCAGAAGAAATAATAAGTCATGAGTAAGGAATTGTTGGCAGTTTGTGGCAGCAAATGAGTGACGCCTCTTTAATTATTAAAAAGAAACAACTACTACAGCACTATCAAGTTCAAGGGCAACTCCATATTGCACAGAGAAACAGTTAGTATTGTAGACAAAGCACGAAGATAGATTGTGTGGAAGATATAGAATATTTTAAAAAAATGACGACTACCGGAAAACCAAGCCCATAGCAGTGGTCTATCCTCTAGTGTAGATAGGATATCTGAAAACTAAGCAAATGTGAAGGTCAAAAGCACGGAATACGTAGTGAATTGGAAATATAAACAAATAGAGCTTTCAAGATAGGATGTCAACTGATAAGAACAGCAGAGATATACACGCATGCGTAGTGTAGTCTTGCCTAATGTCTACTTCGAGTTTTCCCGCCCTTGGAAATGGATGTACTGTAGGACTATTTTGTGCACTAACCGCTGCGCAAAGTTTCTTGTAATTCACAAATTTCCCGTGCCCTGATGTTGCGCTGGTGTCAATTCGGTTATTTCATTTCACTCCTTCAGAGCATTAATTGAACAATTTATAGCCTTGTTGGATTTACTCGAACGATATTGCTGGTACCAGCACGATAACGCAACGTGTCATACTTCTAATAAAACACGGGAATGTTTTGTCCATCGTGTGATTCAAAAGGATTGTGGCTAACAATATCCTCAGATCTTACGCTCCTGCAGACTTTTTTCCTTTCGGGGTACTTAAAAAATAAGGTTTTTCAAAACAATCCTCATACACTTGACTAATTGAAGGATAACATTGAAAGTGAGATTTCAAACATTACTGAGCAAACGCTACGAAAAGTGTCTGCAAATGTTATGAAACGTGTCCGAACCTGCATTGGAAACAGAGGAAGTCATTTTGAACATTTATTATAAAAAATTAAAGGTAATTTGAATATCGTATAATTATATAATGATATACTAACACTTTAAATTAATAAATTCACGTTATCAAAACTAGGGTTGCGTCCTTTTTGAAACACCCGTTATAATCGCTTGTAAATTGTCTTTCTATCTCAATGCCTAAAAATGAATTTGAGTCAATGTTTCCGTACAATACTTCAAATGAAGTGAATTTTTATTGTAGGCAATGATTGCATATTTTACTCTATTTTCAAGCGAGTTGTTCTTGAATTCGGGTTGATTGTTTACTAGCCGTATGTGTTCAATTAATGTGGAATGCAATCTTTCTTTCATCCCGTTGAAAGCTGGGTATTGTGTGCTTATAAAATGAATTTTTATTTTATATAAGTCTATCAATTATTCTTTCACTAGCTTCTTATTAAATTCTGCCCCCATTGTCTGAAACGATAACTTCTGGTATGCCATGGTGAGCAAAATAGTTTAACAGTTTATCGATTATTTCTGCTACTTGTGCACGTGCAATAAATACGATATACTTGAGCGTAACTTGAAAAGCTGTTAACTATACTTGGAAACTTTTGTTTGCTATCTACATGAACTCTTTGAAGCGGTCTTGAAGCTGTAGACGTCTCATCTCAAATCTTAGAGGCGTTCTTTTGTATTTTGTTTTCAAACATATTTCACAGTTATTTATAAAATTTTTAACGTTATTTTTTATATTTGGCCAATAATATTTCCTTTTTATTTTTCCATGTTTCCTGAACTCTACGGTGATTAGTTTTTCCTGCACGATAATTGTTATTATTTCTTGGATCTTGCCGTTATTGATATCTAATAAAATTTAGTTGTGCATTTAACTAACCAGTTGTGACCAACCTAGCTAAACAAGCTGCAAACTTTTCGTAAATAATAAATCAAATTAAATTTTTTTTTTTAACATACCACGTTTTTAAAACGGACTAAAAAGTATAAAATAATTTTTCATGACCCTTCTACAATTTTGAGGGAGGATTGTTAGTGGCTATGGATATATTTGGAATACTTGGAGGGGAAAACGTGGGGCGCTGGCAATCTATGATAGTTACGGAAAATAGTCATTGCAGCTCTTTGTGGTCAGAAAAGATTAATTTTCTTCCGTACAAATAGAGTTGAAAATATTTCGTCGCCCAAACTATTACAAATAATTCTTTTTCTAAACCCGAATAATTAACTTCGCTGTCATTCAATCTTCGACTCGTATATGCGATAACGGTAAATCGACGCCATTCTTTTTTGGATGAAATTTGCTTCGTTTGCGAAATTACTGGCAAATATATTTTTACAAGCTTCCAAACAATGAAATCTTCTGGATTATTTATGTCAATTTTGGCACTCTTCTTTAAACAGTTGGTGAATAGTTTTGTTAAATCTGCAAAGCTTTTAATAAATTTCCTATAGTGTCCTCGTTATGCCAAAAATCCTGTAATTTTTTTTAGTTTTAGGAATCAGGTAACATTTTACAGCTTTAACTTTATCTGGATTAGGTTACTATGTGTCCTAAATACGCTACTTCTTCTAAGAAATTTTGTTTATTTAGTTGAATTTTAAAGTTTGCATTCTGTAATCTGTTAAAAACTTTTCTAAATCCTTCTATGTCTTCTTGAAGACGGGTTGAATATATTATTATGTGATCTAAATATACTAGGCATGTTTCGTTTTCAATTCTTCTTAAAATATTAATCAGTATTCTTTGGAATGTAGGAGGATTATTCTTGAGACAAAATGACATGCGTTGAAATTCGTAATGTCAGGTTTCTGTTGAAAAAGCATTTTTTTCTACGCTTGAAGTATCCATTTCTACCTGGTGAAATCCTGAAGTTATGTCTAATGTGGTAAAGTATTGAGATCGACCTAATTGGTCCAGGATATCCGTGTTGGTATTGGAAACTTCTCGTCAATGGTTTTAGGATAGAGAGTCAATCTATTACAAGTCAACATTTTGGTTTTTCAAAGGCGTCTTGTTTTTAGGGTACGATCCAATCAGGAGATTTCCACGGGGATTGAGTTGGTTGAATGATTTTTGTTTTAACATATCTTAGTTTTGATTGTTTATTTTCTTATCAATTTCCGGATATCGATAATTTCTCGAATGTCATCATAGGTCCTAATAATATGTTTACTTTAGTTGGTGAAAGTCAGATTATCTCCTTCAACATGAAACATATTAGCATATTCTTCTAATGGTTTAATTATTGCTTTTCTTTCTTCTTTATTCACGTGGACTACCCTAATTTTGGACGGATTTAGTCTAGGTTTTTATGATCAATCATAATGACATTTATTTTATTTTCTTGGCTTTTTTGTGAAAGTATTTGTTTGGAAAATATAATAATTATTTAAATTAATATTAAATGTTGAGCTTGACTTATGAGAAAAATTATACAGGATAACAAACAGAACACAATTCTCATAAAAAATACGCTTAAGTATCAGACGCGTTGTCAGTTATAGTTTGATTGGTGTAGCTCGTGTATCACTGAAGAGGACGACCTTGTCGTTGAAACGCGTCTGATACTTAGGCGTATTTTTTATGAGAATTGTGTTCTGTTTGTTTGTTATCCTGTATAAATATTTAAAGTTTCTAGTTCTAGTGACAATCTCTTGTTTTCTGCTGTATTGATTATTATAGGACAATAGGTTTCACCTTCATTACGACTATACATTGGGGAATTTCTAATCCGTCCATATTTTTATAAGATAACAATCCTTCATCATTATTTATAACTTTTATTTGGCTGGTACAAGCTTGAATATGATAGCTTGACATTTCTTTAACTGATACATCCTTAGTTTTTGTGTTTAAAACATCTGTTGTATTAAGGTAAAGATTTGGAATCATCTTATTTCAACACATTAGTTTATTATTTATGAAGTCTAAATGTATTTTTAAATCTTTAATACTATTCAGACCCAATAGTAGATCAAAGCTTTTATGAAAGTCAAATAGGTAGAATTTAGTTAATTTTTGATATAGGGGTAGTTTACAACTGTAATTTTCTTTTGTAACTCCGTGTGTAGTGGCTAATTCGAAAGGTTCTTAATTAGGCTTGTTTTAAAACTTTTGAATCCTAATGATTTCTTTATGAAAGATCTTGTGCTACCAGTGTCTGTTATTATTTTTATATTGGTGTTCGGGTAGTATATAAAAGGTAGTTCATTATTGTCATTTTGAATGTTCATAATTCAAAAATGGTTCCTATACTCTGTCAAGTTCAGGTTGGTTAAAGGCTTTACTTAGGGACTGTTTGGGTAAAAGTACATTGATCGTAGAATTTGTTAATAATAGTAAATCTTTACTGATATATAATTTGTTTAATACAAATTACAATAACAATCGGAGAAAAAGTTATATACACAATATGCTATATACAATGGAATATAATACTATACAATACAAACCCTACAAAACAATAAAAATACAATACTACACAATAGTTTATTAACTATTAAACCTACAGCGGTCTGAACTAAGTAAAGCTTTTAATATTCATTACAGCTTAAAACTTGCCTTCTAAATTGTCTAAATAAAAAGTCGCAGTCACAATGTAAACAATTCTTAATAAAGTTCGTATTAAATGTTCTAATACCTAGGTCGAGTTTAGTATCATTTTTCATAACTTTTTTCTTAGATTATATACTTTCAAACATGTTAAATTATTATTCTGTTAAGAAAGGGTACCTTTGTATAAACACAGCCAGTAGGTGACTCATCGCCTAGGCAGCAGACAGCTCAGGCGGACGCGGATTATAAGAGTGGCCTCAGTTCTGTTATCCTATAAAATGATTCTATTCCGTTTGGTATCAAAAATAATTATCTGATTATGTGTTTCCTCTTCTACACAGGAATCTGATTGATGATTATAGTTAGGCGAAGTCCTGTCATAATTTGGATTTTCTTGATTCGATGTTTGATACATAGTATAATCGTCGTTATTTTCCATACTTCGTCCCGTAATCTGGTAAAGTTTATGATTTCTCCAAGATATTCCATCCGATTGTTTTGTGACGTGCACAATAGGAGTGGGTTGATACGGTTGCTTTTGATTTAATTGAGGTTTCCAATTGTTGTTGTTATTAAACTCTCCACGTTGAAAGTGACCAGATGTAGTAGGAGAAGGTTTATAGTACGGGTTTGGTTGTTGATACATTTGTCTGGGAGTTTGGTTAAATGTGGCATTAAATGGTCTTTTAACAAAGTTATTTTGGCCTTTAGGAATAACATTTTGCTTATTCGAATATGTCATCATTTTATTATTTTCCAAATTGAAATCATAAGTTAACATTCTAAGTATTTCCTCAAGAGTTGCATGATTTATCGTTCTCATGAGAGAACAAAGTGGTTCATGTACCCCTCTTAATATGGTTTCTCTAAATTTAATAATTTTGGGGTTTTTTTTCATAAAATTTAAATGTTGTTTTGCCAGCTTCTTGTTTTAATACCAACATTTCAAGATTTAATATATATCAATTTCTTTTGTCCAGATAACTTAATAAAAGTGTTTTCCTAACATCCAGATAAGAGTCGCTATTCGAGGTTACAACTAATTCTAAAGCTGTACATTTTAATTTTATCAAAATGGTAGAATTTGTGGTATTGTGTTTGAGTTTTTGTTCTACATAAAATGGTATAATTCATTTTGAAAATTATCTGGATTAGCAGCTGCCTAAATTTTTTTTAACTATTTCGTCACAAATCGAGATAAACCTGTTAGAGAATTGTGGGTTCATTCGAAAATTCTGCGATCATATCTAAGTACTCCTTTAAGACTAGAGTCGTCATTTTTAATAATTAAAGCTTAAATAATATAATACAAATCTAATAAATATACAACTACCAGGTAATGTTTTGCAAATTAAAGTATTGGTTTAACAATGTATTTTTACAAATTATCTTATTTAGTTACTCACAAATTTTTTAATTCTATTCTCATTGCGATTTATTCACTACAGTAGTTTGATTCACTTATATATATATATATATATATATATATATATATATATATATATATATATATAAGTTACGTCTCGTGTTGAGACGTTTGGATTTTTAAAAATAAATATTTTTCTTGTATCTATTTAATAAAGATCCAATTTATTTATTACAAACAATCTATTATACTTGTAAATTATTTATAACAAATATACGTAAACACTAGTATACATGTAGATGTTCACGGAGTGAGTTTCTAACTACTACTAAAGAATAATGGCTTTCAGCCTCTACACCTAAAGAATGCTTACTCAACTGACTTACAGTGAATGTTATCATTATTCTACAAAAGGATGCTTACTCAGCTGACTTACAGTGAACGTTATCATTATTTTACATAAGCTATACATTATTTGTGGATATAACTCCTCCATCCCTAAATAGAACTTCGGGGATGTGCCGAGATCTCTGCTGTGGCTGAGGTGTTGGCTGACTCGAAGTCAAATTCGGTTTCTTGGTGTACCTGTATGCTGCGTATAACATAACAGTAATTACAATGCAATACAGTATTATTGTCCATACACTAAAGTCTGTAGTTAATTCTACCGTTTTGTTCACCTTTGAAATTGTATTTAAATTTATATGGTTTAAGTCCAGTTTATGCAAGTTGATGGAAATATCAGGCTGCTGATCTACCTGTAACACAAAGTCTGTGGCATCTAGTATTCTAGGATGCCCTACATTAGTATTAGAAGAATGCAAGAGTATTTGATTATTGTATTCAACAATATCGTTATTGTCATTAATATTTAATAAAAAGATTCCATTTAAAGATATTTCGTTAGTTTCTTTAGCACTTATAACTTTTAAAACTTCTTTCTCAGGAAAGATTATGAGATATTGTTCAATTTCGATTATCCAGTTAATAATGTTTTTACTTATTTCCAAGTTCACATATTTACATTTATTAGGGGTTCCAAAGTTTATTATCGAATTTTCACACATAAGTTCATGATGAGTAATTTGGGAAAACGAGCATATTTGGGCATTGTGGATCTTGCTATTACATTTATCTTTTAAACCTAACATTACAATTTTATTAGATACAGTTTTATGAACTAAAACATATCTTGCTCTAGGTATAACAGTTACATAATTTGATTCATATAATGTAGGTACGGAAGTCAGTTTATACAAGGTATAATCAATTGGTTCCACAATGGGTAAATTAATAAAATATACAATTTCCTTAGAATTAATATTACAATTAACTTCTAGTAGGTTTTCAATTTCCCAAATATTATTTAAACTAGGTTCAATAGGTAATTTACCTTTATAATGATTCTTAATTTTGCTTATTTCTTCAAACAGTTCTTGTGCAGAGATTACACTTGGATGTAGTGTTCCTAATTTACAAAAAGTTAGAGAATTCTCTATATCTTGCACCAGCTGTAACATTATATTATATACAATATTCAACTGATTCAGTATATTTCTAAATTGCTCAACTTCAAATTGTTCATTGATTCTTTGGTATACAACTAACATTTTATATTTTAATTCTTGAAAGTTTTCTTCAATGACATTTATTGTTTTATTGAATTCATCAATTATATTTACATTAATTGAATATTGATTATTTAATTGATCTAATACATTACTTTGGTTATTCTTTAAATCGGTTAATATTTTTTCATATTTTTCACCATCATTTGCATCTAGATTACCTGTGATTATTTTTACAATTGATCCTAAACCATTTAAAATGCCTCTTTTACTTCTGATATCTTTTATCATAATTATTTCTAATTTTTCTTCTATAACACTCTTTGTATGATTAATATACTTAAAGTAATTGAACATGTCCCTTATTTTATCCTTCTTATCTGATACTTCCCTATTATACATGTTCACCCTACAAGTTTCACAGTTTTCATTAAAATAGTTTAACACATGATCATAGTATTCTCTTATATTATAAAGTTGGGATATAAATTTTTCAAGGTTAAAATTGTGTACAAAGGTATGGTAGGATGTTTGGAGTTTAGCAATGCCAAGGTCTATTGGTATCACTCCCACATTTTTAGAGATGTCTTTGATTTCTACTGCGGTTGCTGAGAACAGCGAGATGGACCTGGAACACACGTAAAAGGTTTGGGATGAGAATCTTTCTTCTTTTTCCTGGGCCTCTTAATATTTGACAAATGTATTTTTCCTTTTGTGTTAAAATGTCTGGTTTTTATGTCGGCTGTTTTCTTTTCCGGGTTGATGGATATAATTTCCTCTCTATTATATTTATTTTTGGTCTTACCCTGTTTTTGGACGGTTTTTACATAGACTTCTTTTGGAATTTCCGGAAGCGGTTCCTTGTTTACGTTTCTTTCTTTTTGAATTCTTTCTTTAAGTTTAAGGCTTATCTCTCTTATGTTTTCGTATAATTTCTTCGTTTTTTCCTTATGAGAATTTACATAGTCGTTCATAATTTTGTTTTCTGGATTTACATCAAAAATCGAATTTGAATTAACGTGCCCATATAGTATCTCAAAGGGTGTTAGTTTTGTGACAGAATGTATGGTATTATTATAAGCTATCACGGCGTATTTCATTTTCTTTGTAATTGTGTCATTTTTAAATTCCGGTTGATTGTTTAATAGTCTGATGTGCTCGACTAATGTGGAGTGAACACGTTCACAAATTCCATTAGATTGGGGGTGTTGAGTACTTATAAAATGAATTTTGATTTTATGCAACTCCATAAGTTCCTTAATCACTTTATTATTAAATTCTGTACCGTTGTCAGAGATGATAACGTCTGGTACGCCATGTTCTACGAAGTAGTCTATCAGCTTGTCACTTATCTCTGTAGCATGCTGACTAGCTATTCTATACAGCTGCACGTGTTTAGAGAACGTATCTACTACGGTTACAAACTTTGCTTTATCGAATGTCACCGTGTCCATTGCTATTATCTCTAAGGGTCTAGAAGCTGTGGGTGTAAGAGATAGTTCTGTTTTTATTGGAACTCTTTCATATTTAGTTTGTAAACATATTTCACAATAGTTAATAAATTCTTGAACACTATTCCTAATATTTGGCCAATAATATTTTCTTTTGATTTGGTTATATGTTTCGGTAATACCTCTGTGATTGGTTTTACCGACATGATAGTTACTTACAATTTCTTCAGTTTCCTCAGGATTGGTTATATCTAATAATTTTTCATTACATTTGAGTAAATTTAGTTGCGAACTCTTAAAGTTTTTCATTACGCATGCTGTGAATCTTTCATAAAAATCATTTTCAAAATATAGATTATATTTAACGTTAGGTACGAGATATTCCTTTACAAAGTTTATTAAATCTTCTTCAAAATTGTTTTCTGATATCTCCACAATAAATCTAATTTTTGTTAATCCGAATAGTTTTTGAATTTTTACTTTTCCTGGCTTTTGTTTAACTAGGGAAAGTATAATTTGATTTTTTCCGAAGTTCACGGGTTCGTCTGATATTGGAATTTCTATTTGTGTGTTTCCATCATAATTAGAATGAATGGTCTGGTCCGTGTCTTCTTCTTCGTCCAGGTTCACTACCATTGATTCTACGTCATCAAGTTCTGGGAAATATGATCCTATTAGTTCGTTACTTGGTCTTTCTAAATCCGGGTCAATTTCTTCAACATTAGTCATTTTCTTCTGGGTTACATTTAATTGAATTCTGGAAAGTGCGTCTGCATTTTGGTTGGTTTTTCCTTTCTTATATTTAATTTCGTAGTCAAATTCTTCTAACTTTAAACGCCATCTTAATAATTTGGAGTTGGGCTCTTTTACTGAAAATAACCATTGTAAGGGTTTGTGGTCAGTATAGATTTTGAACTTTCTTCCGAACAGGTAGGGTCTAAAATATTTTGTTGCCCAAACAATTGCTAGTAATTCTTTCTCTATTGCTGAATAATTAGTTTCGCTTTTGTTTAAAGTTCTACTAGAATAGGCTATTGGTAAATCTGCTCCTTTTACATTTTGACTCAAAATTGCTCCAATTGCAAAATTACTTGCATCGGTTGTTAAGGTAAACTCTTTCTCAAAATCTGGATATTGTAAAATGGGTTCATTGCACAACATATTTTTGCATCTTTCAAAACATTCAATGTATTCCGGCTTATTTATATCAATTTTTACATCCTTTTTTAAACAATTAGTAAATGGTTTTGTAACTTTTGCAAAATCTTTAATGAATTTTCTATAATAACCTATTAGTCCTAAAAATCCTTTAATTTCTTTGGTGGTTTTTGGTATAGGATAGTTTTTAATAATTTTGATTTTTTCAGGGTTAGGTTTAACTCCTTCTGGTGTTACTATGTGTCCTAAGTAAGCTACCTCTTTTCTCAGAAACTCGGTCTTGTCTAATTGTACTTTAAAGTTAGACTGTCTTAGTCTTTCAAAAACTTCACGTAAACGGTTTAAATGTTCTTGCAAACCAGTTGAATATATTATGATATCGTCCAAATAAATGGCACAGATTTCATTTTGAATCCCACGTAGGATATTGTTCATAACTCGTTGGAATGTTGGAGGCGAATTCTTAAGTCCGAATGGCATTCTCAAAAATTCGTAATGGCCTGTTTCAGTTGAAAAAGCTGTCTTCTCCACGCTATCTTTGTCCATTTCTACCTGATGGAAACCAGATGCTAGATCTAAGGTCGTGAAGTACTGAGATCGGCCCAATTTGTCCAAAATATCCGTAATATTTGGTAGCGGGAATCTATCATCGATTGTCTTCGCATTAAGACCTCTAAAATCTACCACTAGTCTAAATTTCTGTTTCCCTGAGGCATCAGCTTTTTTTGGTACAATCCAAATGGGGCTATTCCAAGGTGATTTAGAATGTCTAATTATTTTCTGTTTAAGCATGTCTTGAATTTGATTGTTTACTTCTTTTTTATAGATTTCTGGGTATCTGTAACTTCTATTATAAACTGGGATTTCATCTGTTGTCCTTATTATGTGTTTTACTTGGTTGGTAAAAGTTAAATTATTTTCTTCAACATGAAATATATCCGCGTATTCTTTAATTAATTTCATTATTTCGTCCTTTTCTTCAATATTCATATGATCTGTCCTAATTTTATTCAGGTCTAATTTCTTGTTTTTGCAATTTATTGAGTTAAAATTAATTTCCTTATTTTTTAAGTTAACATGATTTTTATTTCGGGTGTCCACTATTTCAAAATTATCTAATGATTCAATTTCCAATGGTTTTGGTGTTATTTCTATTTTATTTAGAGAATTATTAATAATTGGGCAAAGTGCTTCATTATTTTGTATAGTCACAACACATTGTGGAATTTCTAGTCCTTTACAATAAGTATACGGAATTACTCCTTGACCGTCACACATATTTTTAATTTTTAATTTCACTATCTGTTTACTTCTTGCTTGAATTACATAAGATTGTAGGTTTTTATTTTTAATAGTATTAGATTTGTTTTTTTGTTGCTCAGGTTCTTCCGTGTTAAGATAGAGTATAGGGAACTTCCTATCTGTTTTATCTTTACTTGGTAGAGTGATAGTGTTCTTAGTAAAGTCAAAGCTTAGTTTTAATTCTTTTATGTTATCAATTCCTAAGAGTAAGTCGAATTGTTCATGGAAATTAAACAAATAGAATTTAGCGTCTTTCTTGCCTAATAATGGTAATTCACAACTATATTTTTCTCTTGAAGTACCGTGTGCTGTAGTTATTTCAAAAGGTTCTGATTTTATTGCGTTTTTATTCATCTGAAATGCTAGATTTTTTTTAATAAATGATTTAGTACTTCCCGTGTCTATCAAGATTTTTAAGTTTGTTTCGGGGTCATGAATGTATGGCAATTCATTGCTGTCGTTATGAATATTCATTATGTTAAATTTATTCCTAGGCTTGCTGCTCCTAAAAAATAATCATCGTTTGGTTCGTCTTCGTTTAAATTCAACATTTCAAACTGTTCTTGAAATATTTCGGGATTTTCAGAATTTTCATTATAATTTTGCTCTGTTTGTCCTAAATCTTGATCAAAGTCTTGTGATAAGTCACACATTTCTTCAGCGGGTTTTCCGGTTATTTGGTACATTTTTGTGTTCCTAATGGTGTTATCTGTCTGTCTTGTCGAAATACTCATTGGTGTAGGTTTGTATTGTTTTTGATTTTGATTGAAATTTGTATTGGTCCTTTGCTGTTGATTTGTGTTAAATGGTTGTCTTAGTTGAGATTGATGATACGGTTTGTTAAAATAAGGGTTTTGGGTATTTTGGTATTGGTTATTTTGGTAAGGTAATTGTTTAGGTTGGAAAGTTTTCTGTTGAACGGGTCTTAGCATTTGAACGGGTTTGTTTAGAGCAGGTCTGTTATTCTGATACAATTTAGAATTTTTAAATTGAAAATCATTAGTCAACATATTTAAAGCCTCTTCTAAACTATGTGGGTTTTTTGTTCTCATTAAAGATCCTACTGGTTCATGTAATCCTCTTAAAAGTACTCTTAACGCTAGTTTTTGTACATAAACACATAACACATTAATAGAAGATGATGGTTCCTTATTAGTAAAGTAAGCGATTTGTAAATTTAAAAGCTTTTGAATTCTTTCATAGAACTTAAATGGGGATTCATTTACTTCTTGTTTTAGTTCGGACATTTCAAGATTTAGAGTAAAACAATCTCTTTTGTCTGAATAGGTGGTCAACAATGTCTTTCTAACGTCTAATCATGAATACGAGTTAGAACTTACAATAACTTCTAAAGCCTGTCCCTTAATTTTACTTAATATAGATGAAAAAAGATATTCATTTTGAAAATCTTCGGGATTTGATCCTACATAAAATTTAGTTACTATTTTGTCACACATTGACACAAATCTAGCGAGCATAGTTGGTTCTCCATTATACTCGGGAATCATTTCTAAATATTCTCTCTTTAAAGTTGGGGTCGTCATGTTTGTAAGTTATACTTAACTAAACTAAAATAATAATGCTTAGATATAATTAAAGTTTTTTAAATAAATAATTAATACAGTATAGTATAATATATTGAAATATATTTTTTTTTTGTTGTTTAAAATCTTTCAATTATTGATAGATAATATTGTTGCATGAAAAATGCTTTGTTTCTTTTCTACTCACAAGATCCACAAATATATGCTCATATTAGGGTCCGGGTAGTTGATTTTTGGAGTTTTGAAGCGACGTTGCTCCTCTTGTTCGTTGCGGTGTTGGTTGGCGAGATGCCCTCTTGTTGGTGAGTCCTGTTGTCTGGTATTCTTGCAAACGACAGTAATCGACGTAGTATCTTTGCAGATTCACTTCACAGTCACTTTCGAGTAATATCTTTCGATACACGCCCGATGCGTTGGTTTCGAATGTGTCTACGAAGGTGTTCGTTTCGTTAACGGTTGAAACCGAAAAATTAACTTTTAATTTTCGAAACTTGTCCTACCGACTGCGCCAGTTACGTCTCGTGTTGAGACGTTTGGATTTTTAAAAATAAATATTTTTCTTGTATCTATTTAATAAAGATCCAATTTATTTATTACAAACAATCTATTATACTTGTAAATTATTTATAACAAATATACGTAAACACTAGTATACATGTAGATGTTCACGGAGTGAGTTTCTAACTACTACTAAAGAATAATGGCTTTCAGCCTCTACACCTAAAGAATGCTTACTCAACTGACTTACAGTGAATGTTATCATTATTCTACAAAAGGATGCTTACTCAGCTGACTTACAGTGAACGTTATCATTATTTTACATAAGCTATACATTATTTGTGGATATAACTTATATATATATTTAATGATGTTCCCTCACTAAACTCGGTGTTTATTTTCTTAATAACCCGTTTATTAAGTTGTGTTCGCACTCCATTAACAGTTAAAACTGAAGATAATTATTTTCACTAATTTCTTGGAGAGTCCTACCGACTGCACCAGTTACGTCGTTGTTCTGCAAAAATAACTTTAACATTTTTAAATTTTATTATAACAACTTTATTTAATTGAAATAAAATGTATTACAATAATGTATAGAAAATACTACTCTTATTCACAGAGAGAATTGTCCTAAGCGAGTATTAAAAGAACACTGTCTAACTTGTGGCTTACAGACCTAAGAAATACAAAATGCCTACTCTATCTTATTCTAGGAAATTTACCTCATTGTATAGACTAAAATTCGAACACAAGAACTCACAATAATTACGTTTGCTTAATTAAACGCGTTTCAACGACAAAGTCGCCATCCTCAGTGATACATGAGCTGAAATAACTAAACTATATCTGTTATATTTATAGTTAGGGTTATACTTTAGTTATTGTTGCTCATGTATCACTGAGGATGGCGACTTTGCCGTTGAATTGATTTGATTAAGTAAACGTAATTTTTGTGATATCTTATTTTCGAGGTTTAGTCTAGCTAATATTATTTCACAAGTCAAGCTCAATATTTATTTATACATTTACTGTGTTTATTTAGGCTAAATATTGGTCATATAACTTTCATTGATATAATTTCCAATTTAAGGTCCAATATTATATCACGTAGTATCTGCAAAGTGGGCTCCAAACAAGGATCCGAAAGAGAAATCTGGTATTCTCAAAGATCTAAAAGGGGTTTATCCTATCAATTTTGCTAAATTGGATATTTTTTAATTTATTATTTTTTCCAAATTTTAACTTCCTTTTTCAAACTTCTTTTTACACAAAATTGAAATTTTCCAAATTTTTCATTTTACTAAAAATTTAACTTTTCTAAAATTTGATTTTTTTTTTAAATTTGCCATTTAAAAAAAGAATTTTTTCCACTCAAAATTTGACGCATAAATGATGATTTTTTCAAAAATTACATATCTCTAAATCTTACTGTATTTATTCCAGAAATGTGACTTTTTCGAAACCCCCTCTAGGCACTGTGCCTTATTTGTGCCCATTATCCATATGTAGCCGAATCGCAAAGATTTAGTTGCTATTAATTGCTTAGGAACTGTAATTAATTTGACTTTATGTTGTTTGGGTGGTCCGTGGTCGACAATATTCCTATTACTCAACCTCCCAGCTTTGCATGCCGCATCCCGCTCCTATACCGCGGGTTTGTCTCACCTGTCCAGCCATTTTTGAAGAATCATAAATTAACATAATTTATAACTAAATAACATAATTTAATGTTAATAATTTAGAATTACGCGGAATATAGAAAGACGTATAGGGATTGTACAAGTGGTTAGACCAAAAGCCTAATCGGGTATTTAGGTATCACTACTACATAAATTACTACATTAATATTTACGGAGCGGGAGGCCCAAAACCCCAAAGAGTCGTCCGACCCTTCTAAAAAAAACCACTAGCCACTCATTTGGGTGAAGTTAGGCCGAATGCTCATAAAAAACGTTCATAGGATGAACACAAGTCACTCCTCTGAAGAATGCACACACTTTGCGTTGTGCACAGCAGTTGGGTTTGCTTCTGAGTGAAGAAATGGCGAGGGGAGACCTTGCCTAATCGAATACTCGTCGGCGGAGCGCCTTACACCCAAACATAGGCAACTAATCTTACCTTTAAGTAATAAGGAACACGCTAGTGATGAATACGGTCATCAAAATGAATTTATTCATATCCCACGGTTTGTACTCCGTAATATATAATTTGAAATATAGTTCAATAGACAGTTTGGGAAAATTATTTGTAACAGTTTTAGTTTTTGCTATGTTGGCATCAAAACTTTGGGAATGGAGTTAATTATTTATTTTCATTTTAATAGGATGGATGAGTTCAAAAAACTTCTTTAAAAAAGACAAAATTTAATTAAGGAGAACTCTCGTAGTAATTGAAATACTGTGGGTAATACATAACCCTAAATAGAAAGTTGTTTAACATACATACATGAGGATATGAACAGATGAAGTTAAACATATTTACTAGTTAGTTTTAACTTGACAACTTTCTAAATGGATTTTGTTCTTAAAGGAACTACACATGTTTTCAAAAAAATAAATAATTCTATTTGAAATTGAAAATGAGGTCTAAAAAGGATCTAAAGAGAAAACATTTTTTGAACTAGTCGATGAGCCAAATTCCTAAAATATCGATTCAACAAACAATTTCGAAAAAGTATTTGGTTGCAGTTTTGATTTTTGCTTCTAAACTTAACCTGATATGTTTACTTTCCATTGTGTTCACCTATTACTAGATCTAGCTGGGTACGTTCTATGATGACTGCCTGTGTTAAGAAGATTGCCTCTCAAGAAATGTACATAAGATATACACATACATTTTGTTCATTATAATTAATAGTTTTGTTTTTATATTTGATAATTATATTGCTTAATCTTTTTCTTTTTTGAAATTCAGTAAGAATAGAAAAACAAGTTTATACGATCTAAGTGGGTAAAACAGATTTCGAGTTATGACAAAAAAAAATGTATGATGACACCAAAATAAACAATTCTTCAACTCGACCATTAATTCACGCAGTTAACGCATCAAGTTATTTAATGTTATCAAATTAGGTGTACTACCATTGAAATAGTTCTATATTTGGAATATCTTAAGCTGGTTGCCTAGCAGAATAATGCCAGTATGTATTAGTCAAAATCAACATTACACACTGGCTTTAAATGTTTTATAAAATGTACGATATATTGTACTTTTCCATATCCAATAGGATATGAAGATAGGCAGCTGTCTTTTGTCTACACAGGCCACAATTCTTTAATTGGAGTGAACGAGCTGTGCAGGCTAGTAAATGGTCACAAGGTAACAAAGTGACTTCTATTTCCGATTGGTTGCAAATTTTACTTAGATTACACTCGCATGTAGTAGTGGTAGTGGTAGTTATGGTTATAGAGAGGGTGCTATTTGTTGTAAACGTTCTACGAAACTGATTTAAGACCATTATATATCTACATCTACCTAAAGTACATTTGTAATGTTCGACTATAGGGTCTTCATCTGGTTCCCAATAGCTAAGTCCTAACACACAGGCAAAACAATATCCACGGTTTTTAACGCCAGAACAAAAAACCCTGCTTCGGCCAATTTACCCGCTGACAAGGAGTGCACCTATTGAATTTGTCTGCATCCGCGCCGTGTAAGTATAGGGGATCATGTATATTTTCTAAAGTTATACAATCAGTCCACATCTTCTCTCGCGTCTTTCTCGCTTGTGATTGAAACAAAATAGACTTGTCGTCCTCTATGTGACAATGGGGCACGGGATTGGAACCGTCGCGTGGTACATCCGTACCTCGTGCCCAGATTACAAGCTGGAGCAAGCGGAAAGGTTTATCCCTTGTGTAAATAGCACCAATCCATCGCTATCCCATGTGACCACCATTCTATTACAAAATTGTGGTCCCCAATTTGTGTATTTATTTTTAATTTTTTATATTTTTTTGGGGTGTTCTTAGACTTTGACTCCGTGCCAAAAAGTGTCACATTCGAGGGTTTGAGACTTTCGACCACGCCAGTGAGCTTCACACAGGTTTGCAGGAAAACGAACTCCGCTCAAATACCTACATTCAACCTTACGAGCTTTTTACAACCACTCCAGAGGGTAACACAAATACACAGATGACAGTCAGGTATCTTCATTACATCCCAAGACCTCTCTGACAACAATTTTAGGGAAGGAGCAAATCGTAATAAAATTTTGCGCTTTTTAGTACACATTTACTATTTACGTTACTATTATGTTGAAGTAATAAGCATTTAAGGTCTCCGTAATAGGAGAATCTTTCCTCTTGAGGCAGTTCCATGAAGTACAGATGGAATTGTCTCAAAAAATTTGCCTTTTCTCATCCTTTAATGAACAATATTGCAAAAGGCTTGGACAAAGTGTTATCAGATACAGTGGTCACATGATTAGAGCCAACGAGCTGATCTTTGAGTTTTGTCGTTGAGCACAGAAAAATTGCACGGTGGCTTGAACACTGTGACACTTTGAATATGATCGCCTACTATAGCCAGTTCTTTGACGATGTATTTGTTATCGGAAATTCAACCACTGCCGTTTGCATGTTTTTTTTTTCGGTGAGTGTGCTAGACACGAGTTCGGCATTGCCCAAGATCTCAATGATGTAGGAGCGCAAATTATTTTCTATATAAAACAATTAGGCGATACGACGAGACACGAGCAGTATACTCTCTTCGATACCCTCCACTCGTCACCGTTCACGGTCATAGAATGTTGCCCGCCCACAATTGAACGTAATATTACGTCACCGGCACTCAAGTAATTTTGATAAATTTTGTAATTACTGTATAAAATTTGTAATAATTTTTGTAAAAGTTAAGAAGAATGACTATTTTTATGATATATAGCCTGCTCATTGGAAAATTTCATAAATATCCGTGAATTTAGTTTTTCTCAATTAAAATAAAATAATAATTAAAATTAAAAGTTGAATCAAAAATAAATTTAAGTTAAAAATAAGTCAAAATTATTAAATTAATTTTTTTCAACCGTGAACACTCACCTTGGTTTAAACGTTTTACATTGGCATTGGAAATAGCTGGTAACAATCTAGAAATATTATAATAGGCAATGTAATAATCATTAAGAAAAATTAAAGGAATTATTTTGACTACATTAAGAAAAAATAAAGATTATAGAAGTTGAATGATTCAAAAATATATATGTCAAATAAATTAAGAATTTTTTATGGTGTTTGAAATATCGTTTCTATTGCCCGTGTCATCAAAATCCTACCAGTTGTTTTTGAGAAAGGAAGCAAGTAAATTCAAAGTTTTAGTAATACAGATTTATTTAATGAGAAACAGAACAGCACATTAAATAGTAAAATCAACTTTATCAAATCCAAGTAATATAAGTCACGTGCTCTGACCTAAATTATAAATTAACTATTGTAAAAGTTACAATTTTATTGATTTTGTTTCTGAGAACCGTCCCATACGATCCCGAAATAGCGGTCAGTATTAATTAAAACATAAATTAACGTTGTTTTTGAAGAAATGAATAAATAGAGCTAAGCCAAGTGGCAAATACCTAATTAATGCAAAAAATCATTATTAGATTTTCACATAAGTGTGTTAAAAAATCGGAGAGAGTTTTGTGTGCGAAAACTCTAAATTTCGAACAAAAGAGGATTGTTCGATTGCAGACTCTGAAGCTGATCTAGCCCAGGAAAGACCTAAGATCCGGCCAAAGATCCGAAGGACAAATAGTAAGCAGTGTTTTGAATAATATAATTTGTGATTTTGTGAATCGTTATTGAAATGAGATTGTGTCTAGAGTTTGTACCTAGAAAGGAAAAGTTTTGTAAGAATTAAGGAAAAGTTTTTAATAGAGAGTTTGTTAATTTTGTGAGGAGAGTCTAGTTTTGGTCAGTCTAGAAAGGTGGGGGTGGTGGATAGGTCCATAGTGACGTGGATCCGATTAATAGAGTACTTCCGTCTGAACACAAACACTAAATTCAATCTAATAAAAATAATTCAACAAAAATCTTATTAACTAATTTCTGCAAATATTCTCGAACCAGTTTTTTGTATGCATTTTTCTTAGAACAAGTTTTAAATTGAGAGGAAAAGTTTTTTTTCTAAATAGGTATAAAGTCTTTTTAATAATGTTAAGTTAGGTTTGGGAACTGAAGTATTTATCTTATTTCTAAGTGAAATTGTTTTGGGGCCTCTACTTCCAACATCAGTTCTAATCTGTAGTAGTTTTAAAATTTTAAAAAGAAGCTCAAAATGCTCAAATCTACTCTTATGAGACAATATTCTAATAAAGTTATTTTGAAGTAATATCAAGGGTTTGTTGTATTTAGGTAAAAATCACCCCATACCGATATTCCATATTCTAATTTTTAATTAACCGAAAACCAATAAATAGTTCTCAAAAGTTGTTGATTAAACACAGTTTTTAACATATAAAACATTCCAACAAATTTGATTAATTTATTCTTTAGGTAGTTGACATGGACCTTCCATTTTACTTCCTCTATCTGAGTGCAAGTACAGTTTTGTAAACAGCAGGATGTTTAAATATATTTAAAAAGTGTCCATCGATCATCTTCACTTTTTGATTGACAACTACAAAACTGATATTATTTGTGACTAGTTTTAGTTGTTTTTGTACTGAGTGAGTATAATAGGTCGTGAAAAATTTGTCCACCATTTATTAAAAAATTTTTGTATGAGAAAGAATTATTGTTTATAAAGGAAAAACATTATTGTCATGAATCGAACAATAACAGAACGTCATATAGCGAAGGACCTGTTGTTATAAGAATATTGCAATAAACCTAAGATTTATATATACGATATTAAATCTTTATAAGAAATAGCTACTTCATCTATTATTGATCCCCAAGATGAAATGTCACCTTTAATAAAACTATATATTTTGTTTTCATGACCCTACATTAATATCTTCTGTCACTACAATAGTTGGGTATGTTATAATGGATCAATACTTGAAGGGAAAATAATGAAATTAATTTTTTAAATTACCAACACTGACTCTAGTATTTTACATTACCTTCTTTAAGAACTCATAAACATTCTTTTGCAGTTAAATTTATTGAACATCAATTATATCGATCTTATGAACACATATTCGGATTTAAAAACCTCAAAATTTTAATCTTACATTTATGAAACGCAACATTTGTTTGTCTGCCTGTTTGTAAACTTATAACTCGAAATCCATTGACCCGATTTTCTTTCTAATGTAGGTACGATAACTGGTTAGATTTTAGTCTTTGTTTAATTCAAATTGATCCATTAGTTTACATGGGTATACGTAAACTATAATTTCTACATATTTTTCAAAAGTTCTTAAAATATATTTTATTGGTAGATGTTCATAAGCACTGTGGTGAATGTGAACACTATAAAACACTGAGTGTTTTTTCATTGCTAAAACTGACAGTGAATTATTACTTAACTCAGATAAGGGTCCTATTCCTAATTCAAGTTTATTCTCTTTGTTAAAACCTAGGTAAACCTTGAAGTCGTGTTAGGTTTTTTGATCCAATATGTTTTTTGTTTTAATGTACATGTTACTTTTTGTTCTTGATGTAGTTTTTTGTTTAATGCCTATTCTATGTTTTTGTTTTATGTACATGTTATTATTTTGTTCTCAATGTAGTTTTTAGTTTTTATGCAGATTCTAGGTTTTGTATTGATGTAGTTTTAGGATAAATTGTTATCTGTAAATCTATAAATTTGTGTTGTTATTATGCACATATTACGTTTATATTTTAAGGAGTTTTAAGATATTATTTTCATCTGTAAAACTTGTTACCGCCATTGCTATATTCAACCTACGGGTTTCTCAAGGACAGGGCTGGTATGTGTACTGTTAGCCGCTTTCGCCAAGGTCCTACGCTGATAGGCCGAACCACTTGAAGTAGGGTGCAGGGGAGAATATGACATTTTAGCTTGTAAGATTTCATATGTTGATATTGTTAGTATTACTTCAGATCCCTCCGATGATGGTAACTTGGTTACCGAAATGTACATCAGGGAATTATAATAACATATTTTATTTTATTTTATTTGTGTTTGTGTTATTGTACCAAACTTGTGGTGGGAGACTCAGTGTTTTATAGTGAACATATATTTTTGTCAGTGATAAAGTTTTTAAATTATTTATTTGAACTAACTAGAACTAAATATTTGTTTGAAGTCTGAGCGGTAGTTTCTAAGTTATAACCATTTATTATTGTGGAATAAAAATACAGACTTTTCGTATATTTTACAATTTTCAGCGTCAACATAAGTATGTTTGGTCAGTGATAGAGGGCGGTTATATTATTTAAACATTAATTGAAACTGAAAACGTTTGTTTTGAATTGATGCAGTAGATCCAAAGTTAAACAAATTTTTTACTACCAAATAATCTTCTAACAGTTACATTGTGACATTGCAGCAACAACATACATTTCGAATCCTCAATGCGCGTCTCACTTTTGGCCCACTTGTAATCGTCCTATTGCGATAAATAATATACCGTTGGAAAGCTAATGTTCCTTAGATGCATAACGATGCAAAATAAATACCATAAAACGTTATAAAATATTTAATTAATTGGTAAACATTGTAGGCTATATTTTGATGCGAACGAGCAAAGAAATAACCGCGCAATTGCGAGACACAAATTACGTCATTTCTCAAATTTAAAAAAATCCATATTTCTGTCTAACAAATCTACCATAACACTGTTCTATAGACCAAATCTTAACTTATTGATCTGTGCTTTCCAAATCTGTCTATCTGTTATGGTTTTTAATGTATAAAAATTAAACAAAATCATGAATTTTAACACTTTTTCACACGTTAAATATCACATTTTTGTCAATTCAACTTTGAGTCTTGTAAATATTACTTTATTGAATGTGTAATATATCATTGTAAAGGTAATGTTTCAATATTTTATAATCATGTAACCGAAATTATATACAGCAGAAGATAAAAATTCAAGGGTTCGATGAAGTTGAACTGTTTTGCCGCTAGATAACAGCACTGAACTATTCTTCGAAACATGTGTACTATATTAACAACATATAATTTTTGTTAACGGTAATTCTTCTCCAAATACCACAAGCTAACAATATTTTATAGTATTTTTCTTTCTCTTTCGAACTACGTATTCAAAGTTGTGCTATCTGTAATAGTTTTTGAGATATTATTTTTTGTGTCTTTACCACTTTTCGGTTTTCTGAAACCATGAAAAACCAATAAAAAAAGTACGAAAGCAAATTCATCCTTAGTTTATAAACTTTGTTTTTTGTGTCTCTACCACTTTTCCCTTAATTGTCATACTTAGAAGCACCTAGCTATAGCGACACTTTATAAAAATTTAATTCTCAAATAAATAATCACAACCTCTCGCTGACATAATGTATACTTGGTGTGGATATAAAAATATGAGAAGAAATTATAGGTTAAATGTTTATGGATAATGTAAACTCAATTTTTGGAGTGCTCAGTATTGCTGGGCAACAAAGAATTTATATCTATCTTAAGTTTACGAATGATTTAGCTTAATATTTTATTATTTATCAGTTTCAATGTTCTTTGCAACCCCCTCTAAACAAACTTCCCCGTACATTATAGTAGAGATTATTAGATGATTCGATTCTACGAAGTAATGACCGAACCGAACCAGATTCATTTTATTTTCGGTGCGGTTACTAAATGTGAATTATCGATTACTTATATTGATATTTTGTAACAGTTATTTTACACTATTAGGACGATTCCTTCGAGTACCATTCGGTACCAATTACTTTGATTCTATCAGACTACCACTTCCACTTCAAAAGACTCCAACTACCTATCAAAGTCTGTTTCGCAATGACGATCAACAAAGCTCAAGTGCAGTTAATCTGCTAGAAGACAGTTTCTCTCACGGCCAGTTATATGTAGCCTGTTGAAGAGTTAACTCTCCTGACAGTCTGGTAATTCTTCAGCCAGAAGGGAAAACAAAAAACAATGTTCACAAACAACTGTTTTAAAATTCTGGAAGTCCCTGTAACGAGTACCAACGCACAACAAAAAAATCTAATACAATGACCTTCATAAACAACGTAGATTCATGCATCACATATTATGTGCAGTTTTTATTATGAAAAATTAACCCTTTTCTAATGTGTGAGACATTAGAAAAGCGTTAATTAAAGCAACCGCATTTGCAACTAAACAGCATGCGTTAAATATATATCTTCTACTTTGCGAAGCACGGGTATTTATATATTATATGATTATCACGGGCGAAGCCGTGAACGGGTAAACAGATAGTTTAACTATAAACTTAAATTAGAAGGTTTAAACCAAAACAAAACAACCTATTTCAATAAATTTATTTGTATAAAAACTAAAAAGACACCAAATGTACAAAACTTTAGATTTAAAAAGCTTTGAGAAATAAAAAACTTCAAGTTTTTAATTTGTATGTGAAATAAAACAGTTAACATTAAATGTCTCTAAGGTAACGTGAAACGACTTATGCTAAACTCGATCAAAGGGAAACATATGAACCATATTGCTACTGTAAAATTTTACATATTTTGACAATGTAAAGCTCTGTTTGGCGTCATTGGTGAACCTAAAAAATATACAGGATATTTCTACTGTAAACTGGAATTTTTTTATATATTTTGACAAAGTAAAGCTCTGTTGGGTGAAAAGTGTATATGAACTATATAGCTTTTTTATACTTAACAATTTTATATATTTTGATAATATAAAACACTGTTAGGCGTCATTGGGAACCTAAAAAGTGTATATAGAGGCTATTTCTACTATAAAATGTAATATTAGACAACATTAAGATGAAAAAGTTTTCAAATAGACTAAAATTTGTACAAATTATGTATAAATGTACTTTTTCTTTGTTGTGTCTACAAAATATAAACCAAAATAATATGCTATGTTAATGAAAAACTTCGAACTAATTACACAACTTTTTGGGGCAATCTAACGCCCTTTTAACCGAGATTTTTTGATAAAAATGTAACTTTTTGGGTTTTAAAGACCCAAAAATACTGGAAAACTAAGAACAGTCCTAAATTTTGAATTAATTGAAGAGGCTCAAGGGGGAAATCTATGGTTTGACGTTATTATGTAAAGAAGTCAAAGACGACGGATGGACTGCATGTTGAAAATTATTTGGAGGCCATGAAACGAAAAGATCACTCAAACAACTGTTTAAAATGACCACCGTTTAAAATTTTTCAATCCGATTTAAAAAAATCTTCAATAAAGTTCTATGTGAGTACACTAGAGCTCCATATACCAAATTTTATTTTCCTATCTTAATTTCTGTGGTCGTTAACATTCTAATGTAGGCTACAGACGACAACGATGACAGATGTACGGCATACGGCATGTCGAAATTCACTTTTACGGTTTTCTGAAATCATGAAAAACGTGAAGATCAATAAAAAATACGAAAGCAAGTTCATTCTTAGTTTCAAACTTTCTTTTTTTTTCAAGGATAAAATAAAGCAAAAGCTTAAAGTTTCAAATATACTCTCTCCTTAAAACCATAAATTCTGTAAATAGCAACATTCAGTTCACTATGGAAGTGGGTATAAATAACAGCATTAATTTCTTGGACCTTAACATTAATATCAGTGATAGTTATCATATATTTAAAATTTTCAGAAAACCTACTTATACAGATACAGTAATACCTGCTGATTCTAACCATCCTATCAGCCATAAACATGCTACTTTTCACAGCATGGTACATAGACTGTACCACAGCATTTCTTCATCTGTAATACAGCCTCGTCAATGCCTTAGCAGGCGAAACCATTGGTCGGATAGACTAATTAAAAGTGGATATTACAAAATAAATAATTGTGTTTTATTATCTTTAAACATGGAATTCCACCAAGAACCATCGGTCTCAACAGTAATGAAAAAAAAACAAAAAACAAGAGCTTAAAGTTTCAAATATTTAATAGTATAAATGAGCTACAATTGTTTGGCCTTGCGGCATCATCGGGCAACTGATAACTGATATACATAGACTTATTAGTATACCTCTTTCACCTAATGACTTTTATGATGAACTGAATGTCGTTAAACAAATTGCTGTTAATAATAAGTATGATGTTAGTTTAATAGATAATATTTTAAGAAAAAAGTTAAAGCGTAGAGCTGAAAATTTAGTCTACTCTTCCCATAACGAGAGCATTGAAATAGTTAGATATTGTAAATTATCTTATATCAACAGAACTGGTTATAAAATCAGTAACCTTATTTCAACTAAATGTAATCGTAAAGTTGCCTTTTATTGTACAAAAAATCTAGGGAAAATGTTGGTCAATAATAAATATAAAAAAGAAATGTTAGAAAATAGTGGAGTTTATAAAATACCTTGTCAAGATTGTGACTCTGAGTACATAGGTCAATCAGGTAGATCTATAAAAGTTAGAATTAAAGAACATGTAAATAGCTGGAAACATGGCTATAGAAACTCTATCTTTGCTAACCATCTTTTGGACTCGGGTCATAGTTTTGATCCGAAATTGAATGTTAAACTCTTACATATAGAAAATAAAAGCAATAGATTAAATAATTTAGAATGCTTAGAAATAAATAGATCTATTTCACTTAGGCCTATTCTCAACTTAAACGACCAAATTGTATTAAATTCGTCACCTCTTCTAAAACCCATCCGTAACATAGTTCATTAACCTTTATCTACCTGCCAGGTCATCCCCCTACCTTTTCCGATTTCTCCATTGTATTTCAGTTTCCTGTTACTTATGTTTAAATAGTTGTCTATAAATGTAAATTATCAGTTGCCCGATGATGCCGCAAGGCGAAACAATTGTAGTTCATTTATATTATTAAAATATTTGAAACTTTATGCTTTTGCTTTATTTTATCCTTGAATATGGAGTTTCAACAAGAAATATTTGCTATTACATTTAAGTTTCGTTTTTTTTTGTCTTTACCACTTTTCGGCTTCTGAAACGATGAAAAACCAATAAAAAAATGTGGAAGCAAATTCATCCTTAATTTATAAACTTTTTTTTTAATTTTTACCACTTTTCGGTTTTTTGAAACCATGAAAAACCAATAAAAAAATGCGGAATCAAATTTATCCTTAGAATATAAACTTTCTTTTTTGTGTCTTTACCACTTTTCGGTTTTCTGAAACCATGAAAAACCAATAAAAAAAATACGAAAGCAAATTCATCCTTAGTTTAAAACTTTCTTTTTTGTGTCTTTACCACTTTTCGGTTTTCTGAAACCATGAAAAAACAATAAATAAATGCGGAAGCAAATTTATCCTTAGTATATAAACTTTCTTTTTTTGTGTTTTTACCACTTTTCGGTTTTCTGAAACCATGAAAAACCAATAAAAAAAAAATACGAATGCAAATTCATCCTTAGTTTAAAACTTCCTTTTTTGTGTCTTTACCACTTTTCGGTTTTCTGAAACCATGAAAAACCAATAAAAAAAATAAATACGAAAGCAAATTCATCCTTAGTTTATAAACTTTATTTTTTGTGTCTCTACCACTTTTCCCTTAATTGTTATACTTAGAAGCACCTAGCTATAGCGACACTTTCATAAAAATGTATTTCTCAAATAAATAATCACAACCTCTCGCTGACATAATGTATACTTGGTGTTGATATACAAATATGAGTAGAAATAATAGATGTTTAAATGTTTATGGATAATGTAAACTAAATTTTTGGAGTGCTCAGTATTGCTGGGCAACAAAGAATTTATATCTATCTTAGGGTTAAGAATGATTTAGCATAATACTTTATTTTTTATCAGTTTCAATGTTTCTTGCAACCCCTATAAACTAACTTCCCCGTACATAATTGTAGAGATTATTAGATGATATTATCAACTACAAAAAATCGAGGATATTTTTATAAACGAAAACTTAAGTCATCATTACCTTATAAAAAAAAAAAAGAAGTAATTAGTAATAACTATTACCCCTGGAATACTCCGATAGTATCAGGGTCGGAAAATGAGATTTTGTCAAGAGAGATCGGAAAGGATAGATGAAATAGAGGGATTAAGTTCCTCATAAACAAACTTTAATATTGTATAATTATCGAAACAATTTATTATCTCCTTTAAACTTTACTAAATTGTTTTTCTTCTATTCCAGGACGGTACTACTGTACTCCTATTTCCTCGCGCTACTTTTTCACTCTCCTCGCAATTTTGAAAATTATTTTTTCCCACTCCAATCTATTGGTTCCTCATTGTTTAAAAAATATTTTTCCTTATTCTGTTAAATTTCCTCAATCTTTCAATTTGACCAAGTTAAGGCAATTTGTTTATGAAAAAATCGGATTTTCATAAATTAAGAAATCTTAAGAATATTCATTAAAAAAAATATCAGTATTTTACGTTTGTTTTTGACTGTGTGTTGTAAGATATTATAAATAATGATAGAAACATAAAAAGTTCGCACACAACTAAACATTTTATTGATTTTTTCACAATTTTGGACCATTTACGAGTCCTATAAATATCTCAAGTTCTGTTTTTATGATTGGGCCTTAAAATGAATTTTCTTTAATTCGACTCACGAACGAATTGTTTATCATGAAAACCTGTTACAAGTTTCATTTTATCAAACCAATGACCTAACATAAACTTTATTATGTTAACTTAATGCTCTAAAATGTTTAATTATTAAAAGTAAAAATATTTAGGCTACTTTATACATTTTTTTTCAAAGAAACACAATTTCCTTATTTCTGGAAAAGTATGCATTTTGGGATAAAATCTCACAGGGGAAAAACGAAAGCTGACCAAATTTCTTTTAAAATAGTGTACAGTATAGACAAATTAAATTTTAGGCTATTATTGTCATTGATCGATCACCCTACAATAGTACGGATATTTGTTTTAGATTTTTGCATCCTTTCCTTAAGAAATGTTTAAAACGAGAAATAAAATACATATATATATATATATATATATATATATATATATATATATATATACATATATATATACATACAAGTGAATCAAAGTTATTTCATGGGAAAATCTGAGGAAATTTCCTTGCATATTAGTTTTTAATGATATTCTATTGATAGAATCAGATTTTGAAGCAAAACAATATATCTGTTGAGGTTATAAGTAACGCACTGTAGCCAGTCTCTTCACAACAAACAATATTCCATTACAAAAATTGTTAGTTTAAAAAAAAAATTTTAATGATTTTTTCAATTAAGCATAAATATGAAAGTTAAAAAATTTACTTAGTTAAAAGGGCGAAAAAACATTTTCAAAAAGAACAAAATAATTATTATAAATAATAATTATAGTCTTAAAATACTTTGTACAACAGGATGTTCAATGAACACTGTGGTGAATGTGAACAATATAAAACAGTGAAACCCCTACCACAAGTTTGGTACAATAACACACACACACACACACACACACACACACACACACACACACACACACACACACACACACACACACACACACACACACACACACACACACACACACACACACAATTATAGTTCCCTGATGTACATTTTGGTAACCAAGTTACCGGTTGGAGTATTCCGAGTATTATTTCAAATTCCTCTGATGATGGTAACTCGGTTACCGAAATGTACATCAAGGAACTATAATAACACAAGGAAAATAAATATTTGATTTGTGTGTGGGTGTGTGTGTGTGTGTGTGTGTTTTGTACCAAACTTGTGGTACTTTGTACAAGGTTTAATAAATAATATTTTGTCAAAATTATTTTTGCATTTTTATATTATATTATATAATATAATAAGATTTCACGATAAAATGTTCCGTTTCTGTTACAAATTGAAGTAAATTTATTGTGTTATTAGTTTCCCAATTATAAAATATCGAAATTTTACATATTTATGCAAAAAGTTATGTATTTTTGCCAATAAAATTAATTGATAAAAAATAATAGTCACAAGTGCCTTATAATCCAAAAATCGTTTCCTGTGATGTCAAGAGCTTAATAGTATCCCAGTTAATGAATGACTAGAAAGTGTTGAATAAAATTACGTAAGTCTAATTGAAACAAAACTATTTCCATTTTCAGAATAAATGTTTTGAACAGAGGGGTTGGCTATGAGGTCACCTCTATCTCCATTGTTAGCAAGGATATTTATGGTTAATTTTGAAGACCAACTTTTCGATAGTAAATATTCGTTAAAACGTAAAATGATTTATTGGTACAGATATGTTGACTGTTTTATGGTTGTTTGAAGGTTCTACCGTCAACTTGAAATGTTTATAGGTATTAAAATTCAATTAATAAAGCGATAATATTTACCATGGATGTAAGTCAACAAAATCTTATTAAACTGTAAAATGGAAAACAAGTTTTCTATTTTTTTTTTTTAGAAAACCTACCCTTACAGATAAATACTATTCACAACACCCCACTAACCATAAGTTAGCGTGTTTTCTTCATAATTCGAATGTATAGTTTGGTCCAATATTGGTCCAACTGTCTTCCAATGTTTCCGTGTCCGAAACAATGTCCCTGCTTTCATCTGGGTTGGCGATCATTGAAGGGTTTTCTTATAATTCTGGGAAGCATTTGGAAATTATATTCCCTGAGTCTGATATTGCATCAAGGCTGTAAGTTGTATTCTTCAGAGTGTGTCCGCGTTCTAATTTAATGTACACTATTTGATAGTCGTAATCCTCTAATTTAAGTCTCTACCAAAGAAGTTTTAAATTGTGTTCTTCTACGGAAAATAACCATTGCAGCTGTTTGTGGTCAGAAAAGATTAATTTTCTTCCGTACAAATAGGGTCGAAAATATTTCGTCGCCCAAACTATTACAAATAATTCTTTTTCTATACCCGAATAATTAACTTCGCTGTCATTCAATCTTCGACTCGTATATGCGATAACGGTAAATCGGCAACATTCTTTTTTGGCTGAGTTTTGCTCCGTTTGCGAAATTACTGGCATCTGTAGTTAATAATAACATAGTTAATTACTTTAGAGGTTGTCCTCAATCCGTAATTAACCAGTCCTCTAAGGTAATTAACTATATTATATATTAAACAGTCCAAGGCAACACGTTATACTTTATAAAATCTGTAGTTAAATTAAATTCTTTTTCGAAGTTTGGATATTGTAACAAGGGTTCATTTAATAATATATTGTTACAAGCTTCCAAACAATGAAATCTTCTGGATTATTTATGTCAATTTTGGCACTCTTCTTTAAACAGTTGGTGAATGGTTTTGTTAAATCAGCAAAACTTTTAATAAATTTCCTATAGTGTCCTCGTTATGCCAAAAATCCTGTAATTTCTTTAGTTTTAGGAATCAGGTAACATTTTACAGCTTTAACTTTATCTGGATTAGGTTACTATGTGTCCTAAATACGCTACGTCTTCTAGGAGTTTTTTTTTTAAATATTTAGTTGAATTTTAAAGTTTGCATTCTGTAATCTGTCAAAAACTTTTCTAAATCTTTCTATTTGTTCTTGAAGACTGGTTGAATATATTATTATGTCATCTAAATTCTAACGATAATTTTTATATTATAATTTCAGAATATTATATAAATCAAAATTATGAATTAATTAGTCATACCTTGGATTGTCAACACATAAGGAAAGTTATTAATGATGGAAAGTCCAAATATACTCTTTAACATTAGCTCTGAAATATCTAATTTTATTTGGATTTATTTTTCAAATACTTTTGTTTTTTAATTTACACTATTTGCTCAGGGGGAGCTCTTTAATGAACAATTAATACAGTGAGTGAAATTTTAATAATACAGAGAATTGCAATTTTAACAATTTAGTTTCCAATTAAAGTCTATAATAATTAGTACAATACCAAATCCACTTTTGTTGTATTCCTTTGTAAGTAATCCAGTGCTGCTAGTTGAGTGAAGAACTTTCACTTTATTACTGGTTAATGATGTTCACCAAACACTACACTGTACTATGTGATTTATCAATAAAATGATTCACTTCAAATTACCATGAAGATGCACTCAACACTTCGTAGATGTACCTCTTTAATACTGCAACGAAGATTACTAAGTGTTAAATACTTTTACTTTGTAAAAACAAACACGGTTAAAACATACGTGTTAAAAAACACTTTACTATTACTAAACTGGAATTATAACTTATAGGAAATACTAATTTCTACATTAGGAATACTTTTGGCTTTACTTCGCCGACCCCTATGCTGTGAGTTTCTCCCCAAGACTCTCTCTATAATTTTTACTTTGTCGATGCTAAAAAATACTTATTCCCTCTCTCTTAATTTACTTTAACCAATGAACGTAAGCAGCTACTTTTTGTCAGCCAATCAAATTTTAATGTTTCAAATTTGTGACCGTTTATAAAACTGTTGCCCCGTTATATTTTATGAGTTTTGTGTGTGATTGTCCTTAAGTTTCTAATATTATAGTTATTTATGACTTAATTGCCTACAATGATTCTGGGTATAATTTAAGTGTTTTTCTCTTTTTTTTCTTTAAAGTTGTGAATGGTGTTCTGACTGATTTATAACATATCCCCCTAACGCTTCACCTTTGTCGGCTATCATAAAACGTTTAACATGTGTCCAACAAATGTATCTATTTCTATATTCTTTTTAAAATATTAGACCGTTAGTGGAAAGCTTATTGATTTCGTTATAAAATATTATAACAAATCTTTAATCTTTTTATTACAAAATTACAAAACGACGCAGTTACTATTTAATTTCGACGGTTGATTTCGGGTAAATCTTTCACAACATTTTTTCTTTTTGCTACTAAAGAAACACTTTCTCCGGAACACCCTTCTTCAATAAGTTAACAACCAAAAAGACCTCTTGCGCTTCTCTTCCACCCTTATTTGTAATTTTTATTTTCAAATGCTTTATTCCGATCCTCTTCCTTCATTGGCTTATTTTAAACCTTTTACTTTACTTCAGAACTGACGCAATTCCTTTCATTGGTCCTTTTCAAATAATTTCGGTTGAAGGCATTGGACTTTTGAACGGTTTATTTGACTCCTTGAGGTCCGTGACTGACGTTAGAATCGTTTTTCTAGCTGTCAACCCTTTCAACTCTTCAGAATTTATGGCCTGTCGAGCACTGACCATTTGGGAGTCCTCTATTTCGTTACAATATACTAGGCATGTTTCGTTTTCAATTCCTCTTAAAATATTATTCATAATTCTTTGGAATGTAGGAGGATTATCCTTGAGAAAAATGACATGCGTAGAAATTCGTAATGTCAGGTTTCTGTTGAAAAGCAATTTTTTCTACGCTTGAAGTATCCATTTCTACCTGGTGAAATCCTGAAGTTATGTCTAATGTGGTAAAGTATTGAGATCGACCTAATTGGTCCAGGATATCCGTGATATTTGGTATTGGAAACCTCTCGTCAATGGTTTTATAATAGAGGCCCTTATAATCTATTACAAGTCAACATTTAGGTTTTCCAAAGGCGTCTTGTTTTTTGGGTACGATCCAATCAGGAGAATGAGTTGGTTGAATGATTTTTGTTTTAACATATCTTTGTTTTGATAGTTTATTTTCTTATAAATTTTCAGATATCGATAATTTTGAAATGTCATCATTGGTTTATGTTATATGTTAATTTTATTATATGTTTAATTTGGTTGGTGAAAGTAAGATTATCTCCTTCAACATGAAATATATTAGCATATTCTTCTAATAGTTTAATTATTGCTTTTCTTTCTTCTTTATTCACTTGGACTACTCTAATTTTGGACGGATTTAGTCTAAGTTTTTATGATCAATCATAATTACATTTATTTTATTTTCTTAGTTTTTTGCGAAAGTATTTGTTTGGAAAATATAGTAATTATTTAAAGTTTCTAGTTCTAGTGACAATCTCTTGTTTTCTGCTGTATTGATTATTATAGGACAATAGGTTTCACCTTCATTATGACTATACATTGGGGAATTTCTAATCAGTCCATATTTTTATAAGATAACAATCCTTCATCATTATTTATAACTTTTATTTGGAAGGTACAATCTTGAATATGATAGCTTGACATTTCTTTAACTGATACATCCTTAGTTTTTGTGTTTAAAACATCTTTTGTATTAAGGTAAAGATTTGGAATCATCTTATTTCAACATATTAGTTTATTATTTATGAAGTCTAAATGTATTTTTAAATCCTTAATACTATCCAGGCCCAATAGTAGATCAAAGCTTTTATGAAAGTCGAATAGGTAGAATTTAACTAATTTTAGACTTAAGGGTAGTTTACAACTGTAATTTACTTTTGTAACTCTGTGTGCAGTGGCTAATTCGAAAGGTTCTTTATTAGGCTTGTTTTAAAACTTTTGAATCCTAATGATTTCTTTATGAAAGATCTTGTGCTACCAGTGTCTGTTATTATTTTTATATTGGTGTTCGGGTAGTATATAAAAGGTAGTTCATTATTGTCATTTTGAATGTTCATAATTCAAAAATGGTTCCTATACTCTGTCAAGTTCAGGTTGGTTAAAGGATTTACTTAGGGACTGTTTGGGTAGAAGTACATTGATCGTAGAATTTGTTAATAATAGTAAATCTTTACTGATATATAATGTGTTTAATACAAATTACAATAACAATCGGAGAAAAAGTTATATACACAATATGGTATATACAATGGAATATAATACTATGCAATACAAACCCTACACAACAATAAAAATACAATACTACACAATAGTTTATTAACTATTAAACCTACAGCGGTCTGAACTAAGTAAAGTTTTTAATATTCATTACAGCTTAAAACTTGCCTTCTAAATTGTCTAAATAAAAAGTTGCAGTCACAATGTAAACAATTCTTAATAAAGTTCGTATTAAATGTTCTAATACCTAGGTCGAGTTTAGTATCATTTTTCATAACTTTTTTATTAGATTTCAAATATACTTTCAAACATGTTAAATTATTATTCTGTTAAGAAAGTGTATAAACACAGCTATTAGGTGACTCATCGCCTAGGCAGCAGACAGCTCAGGCGGACGCGGCGAGGGATTATAAGAGTGGCCTCAGGTAGTCCCGGGTCCACCCGCCAACCTGAACTTGACAGAGTATAGGTTCTGTTATCCTATAAAATGATTCTATTCCGTTTGATATCAAAAATAATTATCTTCCCGTCTGATTGTGTGTTTCCTCTTCTACACAGGAATCTGATTGATGGTTATAGTTGGCGAAGTCCTGTCATAATTTGGAATTTCTTGATTCGATGTTTGATACATAGTATAATCGTCGTTATTTTCCATACTTCGTCCCGTAATCTGGTAAAGTTTATGATTTCTCCAAGATATTCCATCCGATTGTTTTGTGACGTGCACAATAGGAGTGGGTTGATACGGTTGCTTTTGATTTAATTGAGGTTTCCAATTGTGTTGTTATTAAACTCTCCACGTTGAAGGTGACCAAATGTAGTAGGAGAAGGTTTATAGTACGGGTTTGGTTGTTGATACATTTGTCTGGGAGTTTGGTTAAATGTGGCATTAAATGGTCTTTTAACAAAGTTATTTTGGCCTTTAGGAATAACATTTTGCTTATTCGAATATGTCATTATTTTATTATTTTCCAAATTGAAATCATTAGTTAACATTCTAAGTAATTCCTCGTAAAGCTAAATTTTGTACAGTTACATAATACACTTTGTGCCACTTGTTCTTTGTTAACCAAATATGGTTTCTCTAAATTTAATAATTTTTGTTTTTTTTCATAAAATTTAATGTTGTTTTGCCAGCTTCTTGTTTTAGTACCGACATTTCAATATTTAATATATAGCAATTTCTTTTGTCCAGATAACTTAATAAAAGTGTTTTCCTAACATCCAGATAAGAGTAGCTATTCGAGGTTACAACTAATTCTAAAGCTGTACATTTTAATTTTATCAAAATGGTAGAATTTGTGGTATTGTGTTTGAGTTTTTGTTCTACATAAAATGGTATAATTCATTATGAAAATTATCTGGATAAGCAGCTGCCTAAATTTTTTTAACTATTTCGTCACAAATCGATAGAGAATTGTGGGTTCATTCGAAAATTCTGCTATCATATCTAAGTACTCCTTTAAGACTGGAGTCGTCATTTTTAATAATTAAAGCTTAAATAATATAATACAAATCTAATAACTATACAACTACCAGGTAATGTTTTGCAAATTAAAGTATTGGTTTAACAATGTATTTTTACAAATTATCTTATTTAGTTACTCACAAATTTTTTAATTCTATGCTCATTGCGATTTATTCACTACAGTAGTTTGATTCACTTATATATATTTTTTTAATGACGTTCCCTCACTAAACTCGGTGTTTATTTTCTTAATAACCCGTTTATTAAGTTGTGTTCGCACTCCATTAACAGTTAAAACTGAAGATAATTATTTTCCCTAATTTCTTGGAGAGTCCTACCGACTGCACCAGTTACGTCGTTGTTCTGCAAAAATAACTTTAACATTTTTTAATTTTATTATAACAACTTTATTTAATTGAAATAAAATGTATTACAATAATGTATAGAAAGTACTACTCTTATTCACTGAGAGAATTGTCCTAAGCGAGTATTAAAAGAACACTGTCTAACTTGTGGCTTACAGACCTAAGAAATACAAAATGCCTACTCTATCTTATTCTAGGAAATTTACCTCATTGTATAGACTAAAATTCGAACACAAGAACTCACAATAATTACGTTTGCTTAATTAAACGCGTTTCAACGACAAAGTCGCCATCCTCAGTGATACATGAGCTGAAATAACTAAACTATAACTGTTATATTTATAGTTAGGGTTATACTTTAGTTATTGTTGCTCATGTATCACTGAGGATGGCGACTTTGCCGTTGAATTGATTTGATTAAGTAAACGTAATTTTTGTGATATCTTATTTTCGAGGTTTAGTCTAGCTAATATTATTTCACAAGTCAAGCTCAATATATATTTATACATTTACTGTGTTTATTTAGGATAAATATTGGTCATATAACTTTCATTGATATAATTTCCAATTTAAGGTCCATTATTATATCACGTAATATATCTACAATTTGTTTCGAAAAGTGGGCTCCAAACAAGGGTCCGAAAGAGAAATCTGGTATTCTCAAAGATCTAAAAGGGGTTTATCCTATGAATTTTGTTAAATTTGATATTTTTTAATTTATTATTTTTTCAAAATTTTAACTTCCTTTTTCAAACTTCTTTTTACTAAAAATTGAAATTTTCCAAATTTTTCATTTTACTAAAAATTTAACTTTTCTAAAATTAGATTTTTTTAAATTTGCCATTTAATAAAAGAATTTTTCCATTCAAAATTTGACGCATAAATGATGCTTTTTTCAAAAACTACATATTTATCATTCTAAATCTTACTGTATTTATTCCAGAAATGTGACTTTTTCGAAACCTCCTCTAGGCACCGTGCCTTACTGTCCAAAGCACGTAGCCGAATCGCAAAGATTTAGTTGCTATTAATTGCTTAGGAACTGTAATTAATTTGACTTTATGTTGTTTGGGTGGTCCGTGGTCGACAATATTCCTATTACTCAACCTCCCAGCTTTGCATGCCGCATCCCGCTCCTATACCTCGGGTTTGTCTAACCTGTCCAGCCTAAATTAACCTAATTTATAACTAAATAACTTAATTTAATGTTAATAGTTTAGAATTACGCGGAATATAGAAAGACGTATAGGGATTGCACAAGTGGTTAGACCAAAGCCTAATCGGGTATTTAGGTATCACTACTACATATTAATTTAATAATTACGGAGCGGGAGGCCCAAAACCCCCAAAGAGTCGTCCGACCCTGCTAAAAAAACCACTAGCCACTCATTTGGGTGAAGTTAGGCCGAATGCTCATAAAAAACGCTCATAGGATGAACACAAGTCACTCCTCTGAACAATGCACACACTTTGCGTTATGCATAGCCGTTGGGTTTGCTTCTGAGTGAAGAAATGGTGAGGGGAGACCTTGTCTAATCGAATATGCCTCGGCGGAGCGCCTTACACCCAAACATAGGCAACTAATCTTACCTTTAAGTAATAAGGAACACGCTAGTGATGAATACGGTCATCAAAATGAATTTATTCATATCCCACCTCCGTTTTGTACTCCTAAATATATAATTTGAAATATAGTTCAATAGACAGTTTTGGAAAATTATTTGTAACAGTTTTAGTTTTTGCTATGTTGGCATCAAAACTTTGGGAATGGAGTTAATTATTTATTTTCTTTTTAATAGGATGGATGAGTTCAAAAAACTTTTTTTATAAAAGGCAAAATTTAATTAAGGAGAACTCTCGTAGTAATTGTAATACTGTGGGTAATACATAAATAGAAAGTTGTTTAACATACATTCATGAGGATATGAACAGATGAAGTTAAACATATTTACTAGTTAGTTTTAACTTGACAACTTTCTAAATGGATTTTGTTCTTAAGGAACTACACATATTTTCAAAAAAATAAATAATTCTATTTGAAATTGAAAATGAGGTCTAAAAAGGATCTAAAGAGAAAACATTTTTTGAACTAGTCGATGAGCCAAATTCCTAAAATATCGATTCAACAAACAATTTCGAAAAAGTATTTGGTTGCAGTTTTGATTTTTGCTTCTAAACTTAACCTGATATGTTTCCTTTCCATTGTGTTCACCTATTAATAGATCTAGCTGGGTACCTTCTATGATGACTGCCTGTGTTAAGATGATTGCCTCTCAAGAAATGTACATAAGATATACACATACATTTTGTTCATTATAATTAATAGTTTTGTTTTTATATTTGATAATTATATTGCTTAATCTTTTTCTTTTTTGAAATTCAGTAAGAATAGAAAAACAAGTTTATACGATCTAAGTGGGTAAAACAGATTTCGAGTTATGACAATAAATTTTTTATGATGACACCAAAATAAACAATTCTTCAACTCGACCATTAATTCACGCAGTTAACGCATCAAGTTATTTAATGTTATCAAATTAGGTGTACTACCATTGAAATAGTTCTATATTTGGAATATCTTAAGCTGGTTGCCTAGCAGAATAATGCCAGTATGTATTAGTCAAAATCAACATTACACACTGGCTTTAAATGTTTTATAAAATGTACGATATATTGTACTTTTCCACATCCAATAGGACATGAAGATAGGCAGCTATCTTTTGTCTACACAGGCCACAATTCTTTAATTGGAGTAAACAAGCTGTGCATAAGTGTCGCCACGGATCTTGACTGATGGTTGGGCAAGTGCTGAGTATGACGCTTGGAGGAGTGCGGGTACTTTTCTGAAAACATTAGATTTTCCTAGAAGTAAACTAATAAACTCGCGCGGTGTTCATTTACAAATTTCAATTCTACTTCAAAACCATAATTGCTTTAGGGCAGTGACACTTTTATAACATGTAACTCAGATAAATATATAGCTATGGGAGTGTTATTTTTTCCCCCTTATATGATGTTTAACTTTTATAAAACCTTGCAATCGTACAATCGGCTTGTCACAAATCATTTCTCTTGCTCTCAATCAACCCACAACTGAGAGTAAAATGCGAATCAAAAGCTAGTTATTGTTATACATTAACATGAGAGTTTATATAACTTCATCAAACAACTCGGAGCGACGTCGGAACAGTCATGTTTTTCAGAATTGATAGTAGCGCCGATTCATCAGTCAATATTTGTGGCGACCCTTATATTAAATGGTCACAAGGTAACAAAGTGACTTCTATTTCCGATAGGCAGCAAATTTTACTTAGGTTACATTCGCATGTAGTGGTAGTGGTGGTTATATAGAGGATGCTTTTTGCTGTAAACGTTCTACGAAACTGATTTAAGACCATTATATATCTACATCTACCTAAAGTACATTTATAATGTTCGACTATAGGGTCTTCATCTGGTTCCCAATAGCTAAGTCCTAACACACAGGCAAAACAATATCCACGGTTTTTAACGCCAGAACAAAAAACCCTGCTTCGGCCAATTTACATGAGCATTTTGTTAATACACTGTTAATAAAGGAATGAGTGCAACAGTTCAGTATTAATTGTTATTGTTGAATAAAAACACAACTTATAATAAAAGTCACAGTTAATAAAACACATTGGATTACGCTGTATGTATGAAACCAAAATATTTTATTATTACAGAATGGTTAATGTAATAACGAAAGACTGAAAAAAACCTAAAAAAAATATGTTAATGTAATATAATTTTAATAATAATGACAGAAAAAAGCTATTAAAGTTTGCTTGCTGAACATAGCTCAGTGCGCATGCGCGAGTCGAGATACGGCGGCGACACGTAGCTAGCCGGGGTATTTTCCCATTCCGTATTAATACTCCGCCAACGTCGGCTTCGTATTAATACTCGGTCTGAACTACCCCATATGATATCATTGTGAGATACGTCTAAGACGTCTTACTATGACGTCGGCGGAGTATTAATACGTTCGGTGTGAAGAGGCCTTATGTGACAATGGGGCACGGGATTGGAACCGTCGCGTGGTACATCCGTACCTCGTGCCCAGATTACAAGCTGGAGCAAGCAGAAGGGTTTATCCCTTGTGTAAATAGCACCAATCCATCGCTATCCCCTGTGACCACCATTCTATTACAAAATTGTGGTCCCCAATTTGTGTATTTATTTTTAATTTTTTATATTTTTTTAGGTGCTCTTAGACTTTGACTCCGTGCCAAAAAGTGTCACATTCGAGGGTTTGAGACTTTCGACCACGCCAGTGAGCTTCACACAGGTTTGCAGGAAAACGAACTCCGACGTATTTGTTATCGTTATCTTTGAAGGCGGGAAATTCAACCACTGCCGTTAGCATGTTTTTTTAAATAACGTGACTTCGTCGTTATTTGTTCGCTTCAGGGAGTGTGCTAGACACGAGTTCGGCATTGCCCAAGATCTCAATGATGTAGGAGCGCAAATTATTTTCTATATAAAGCAATTAGGTGATACGACGAGACACGAGCGGTATACTCTCTTCGATACCCTCCACTCGTCACCGTCCACGGTCATAGAATGTTGCCCGCCCACAATTGAACGTAACCGGCACTCAAGTAATTTTGATAAATTTTGTAATTACTGTATAAAATTTGTAATAATTTTTGTAAAAGTTAAGAAGAATGACTATTTTTTATGATATATAGCCTGCTCGTTGGAAAATTTAATAAATATCCGTGAATTTAGTTTTTCTCAATTAAAATAAAATAATAATTAAAATTAAAAGTTGAATCAAAAATAAATTCAAGTTAAAAATAAGTCAAAATTATTAAATTAATTTTTTTCAACCGTGAACACTCACCTTGGTTTAAACGTTTTACATTGGAAATAGCTGGTAACAATCTAGAAATATTATAATAGGCAATGTAATAATCATTAAGAAAAATTAAAGGAATTATTTTGACTACATTAAGAAAAAATAAAGATTATAGAAGTTGAATGATTCAAAAATATATATGTCAAATAAATTAAGAATTTTTTATGTGTGTTTGAAAAATCGTTTCTATTGCCCGTGTCATTAAAACCATACCAGTTGTTTTTGAGAAAGGAAGCAAGTAAATTCAACGATTTAGTAATACAGATTTTTTTAATGTGAAACAGAAGAACACATTAAATAGTAAAATCAACTTTATCAAATCCAAGTAATATAGGTCACGTGCTCTGACCTAAATTATAAATTCACTATTGTAAAAGTTACAATTATTGATTTTGTTTCTGAGAACTGTCCCATACGATCCCGAAATAGATGTCAGTATTACTTAAATCATAAATTAATGTTGTTTTTGAAGAAATGAATAAATAGAGCTAAGCCAAGTGGCAAATACCTAATTAATGCAAAAAATCATTATTAGATTTTCACATAAGTGTGTTAAAAAATCGGAGAGAGTTTTGTGTGCGAAAACCCTAAATTTCGAACAAAAGAGGATTGTTCGATTGCAGACCCTGAAGCTGATCTAGCCCAGGAAAGACCTAAGATCCGGCCAAAGATCCGAAGGACAAATAGTAAGCAGTAATTTGAATAATATAATTTGTGATTTTGTGAATCGTTATTGAAATGAGATTGTGTCCTAGAAAGGAAAAGTTTTGTAAGAATTAAGGAAAAGTTTTTAATAGAGAGTTTGTTAGTTTTGTGAGGAGAGTCTAGTTTTGGTCAGTCTATTTTTGGTGGATAGGTCCATAGTGACGTGGATCCGATTAATAGAGTACGTCCGTCTGAACACAAACACTAAATTCAGTAAATATTCAGTAAATTCCTGTAAATATTCTCGAACCCGTTTTTTGTATGCACTTTTCTTTGAACAAGTTTTAAATGGACAGGAAAAGTTTTTTTGCTAAATAGGTATAAAATCTTTTTAATAATGTTAAGTTAGGTTTGGGAACTGAAGTATTTATCTTATTTCTAAGTGAAATTGTTTTGGGGCTTCTACTTCCAACATCAGTTTTAATCGGTGGTATTTTTAAAATTTTAAAAAGAAGCTCAGAATGCTCAAATCTACTCTTATGAGACATTATTCTAATAAAGTTATTTTGAAGTAATATCAAGGGTTTGGTTGTATTTAGGTAAAAATCACCCCATACCGATATTCCATATTCTAATTTTTAATTAACCGAAAACCAATAAATAGTTCTCAAAAGTTGTTGATTAAACACAGTTTTTAACATATAAAACATTCCAACAAATTTGATTAATTTATTCTTTAAGTAGTTGACATGGACCTTCCATTTTACTTCCTCTATCTGAGTGCAAGTACAGTTTTGTAAACAGCAGGATGTTTAAATATATTTAAAAAGTGTCCATCGATCATCTTCACTTTTTGATTGACAACTACAAAACTGATATTATTTGTGACTAGTTTTAGTTGTTTTTGTACTGAGTGAGTATAATAGGTCGTGAAAAATTTGTCCACCATTTATTAAAAAATTTTTGTATGAGAAAGAATTATTGTTTATAAAGGAAAAACATTATTGTCATGAATCGAACAATAACAGAACGTCATATAGCGAAGGACCTGTTGTTATAAGAATATTGCAATAAACCTAAGATTTATATATACGATATTAAATCTTTATAAGAAATAGCTACTTCATCTATTATTGATCCCCAAGATGAAATGTCACCTTTAATAAAACTATATATTTTGTTTTCATGACCCTACATTAATATCTTCTGTCACTACAATAGTTGGGTTATGTTATAATGGATCAATACTTGAAGGGAAAATAATGAAATTATTTTTTTTTAATTACCAACACTGACTCTAGTATTTTACATTACCTTCTTTAAGAACTCATAAACATTCTTTTGCAGTTAAATTTATTGAACATCAATTATATCGATCTTATGAATACATATTCGGATTTAAAAACTTCAAAATTTTAATCTTACATTTATGAAACGCAACATCTGTTTGTCTGCCTGTTTGTAAACTTATAACTCGAAATCCATTGACCCGATTTTCTTTCTAATGTAGGTACGATAACTGGTTAGATTTTAGTTTTTGTTTAATTCAAATTGATCCATTAGTTTACATGGGTATACGTAAACTATAATTTCTACATATTTTACAAACGTTCTTAAAATTTTCAACAACATATATTTTATTGGTAGATGTTCATGAGCACTGTGGTGAATGTGAACACTATAAAACACTGAGTGTTTTTTCATTGCTAAAACTGACAGTGAATTATTACTTAACTCAGATAAAGGTCCTATTCCTAATTCAAGTTTATTCTCTTTGTTAAAACCTAGGTAAACCTTGAAGTCATGTTAGGTTTTTTTATCCAATATATTTTTTGTTTTAATGTACATGTTACTTTTTGTTCTTGATGTAGTTTTTTGTTTAATGCCTATTCTATGTTTTTGTTTTATGTACATGTTATTATTTTGTTCTCAATGTAGTTTTTAGTTTTAATGCAGATTCTAGGTTTTGTATTGATGTAGTTTTAGGATAAATTGTTATCTGTAAATCTATAAATTTTTGTTGTTATTATGCACATATTACGTTTATATTTTAAGGAGTTTTAAGATATTATTTTCATCTGTAAAACTTGTTACCGCCATTGCTATATTCAACCTACGGGTTTCTCAAGGACAGGCCACAAGGACAGACTACGCTGATAGGCCGAACCACTTGAAGTAGGGTGCAGGGGAGAATATGACATTTTCGCTTTTAAGATTTCATATATTGATATTGTTAGTATTACTTCAGATCCCTCCGATGATGGTAACTTGGTTACCGAAATGTACATCAGGGAATTATAATAACATAAGGCAAATAAATATTTTATTTTATTTTATTTGTGTTTGTGTTATTGTACCAAACTTGTGGTGGGAGACTCAGTGTTTTATAGTGAACATATATTTTTGTCAGTGATAAAGTTTATAAATTATTTATTTGAACTAACTAGAACTAAATATTTGTTTGAAGTCTGAGCGGTAGTTTCTAAGTTATAACCATTTATTATTGTGGAATAAAAATACAGACTTTTCGTATATTTTACAATTTTCAGCGTCAACATAAATATGTTTGGTCAGTGATAGAGGGCGGTTATATTATTTAAACATTAATTGAAACTGAAAACGTTTGTTTTGAATCGATGCAGTAGATCCAAAGTTAAACAAATTTTTACTACCAAATAATCTTCTAACAGTTACATTGTGACATTGCAGCAACAATATACATTTCGAATCCTCAATGCGCGTCTCACTTTTGGCCCACTTGTAATCGTCCTATTTCAATAAATAATATACCGTTGGAAAGCTAATGTTCCTTAGATGCATAACGATGCAAAATAAATACCATAAAACGTTATAAAATATTTAATTAATTGGTAAACATTGTAGGCTATATTTTGATGCGAACGAGCAAAAAAATAACCGCGCAATTGCGAGACACAAATTACATCATTTCTCAAATTTAAAAAAATCTATATTTCTGTCTAACAAATCTACCTTAACACTGTTCTATAGACCAAATCTTAACTTATTGTTCTGTGCTTTCCAAATCTGTCTATCTGTTATGGTTTTTAATGTATAAAAATTAAACAAAATCATGAATTTTAACACTTTTTCACACGTTAAATATCACATTTTTGTCAATTCAACTTTGAGTCTTGTAAATATTACTTTATTGAATGTGTAATATATCATTGTAAAGGTAATGTTTCAATCTTTTATAATCATGTAACCGAAATTATATACAGCAGAAGATAAAAAATTCAAGGGTTCGATGAAGTTGAACTGTTTTGCCGCTAGATAACAGCACTGAACTATTCTTCGAAACATGTGTACTATATCAACATATAATTTTTGTTAACGGTAATTCTTCTCCAAATACCACAAGCTAACAATATTTTATAGTATTTTTCTTTCTCTTTCGAACTACGTATTCAAAGTTGTGCTATCTGTAATAGTTTTTGAGATATTATTTTTTGTGTCTTTACCACTTTTCGGTTTACTAAAATCATGAAAAACCAATAAAAAAATGCGGAAGCAAATTTATTCTTAGTATAAAAACTTTCTTTTTTGTGTCTTTACCACTTTTCGGTTTTCTGAAACCATGAAAAACCAATAAATAAAAATAAAAAAATACGAAAGCAAATTCATCCTTATTTTAAAACTTTCTTTTTTGTGTCTTTACCACTTTTCGGTTTTCTGAAACCATGAAAAACCAATAAAAAAAGTACGAAAGCAAATTCATCCTTAGTTTATAAACTTTGTTTTTTGTGTCTCTACCACTTTTCCCTTAATTGTCATACTTAGAAGCACTTAGCTATAGCGACACTTTCATAAAAATTTAATTCTCAAATAAATAATCACAACCTCTCGCTGACATAATGTATACTTGGTGTGGATATAAAAATATGAGAAGAAATTATAGGTTAAATGTTTATGGATAATGTAAACTCAATTTTTGGAGTGCTCAGTATTGCTGGGCAACAAATAATTTATATCTATCTTAAGTTTACGAATGATTTAGCTTAATATTTTATTATTTATCAGTTTCAATGTTCTTTGCAACCCCCTCTAAACAAACTTCCCCGTACATTATAGTAGAGATTATTAGATGATTCGATTCTACGAAGTAATGACCGAACCGAACCAGATTCATTTTATTTTCGGTGCGGTTACAAAATGTGAATTATCGATTACTTATATTGATATTTTGTAACAGTTATTTTACACTATTAGGAAGATTCCTTCGTGTACCATTCGGTACCCATTCCTTTGATTCTATCAGACTACCACTTCCACTTCAAAAGACTCCAACTACCTATCAAATTCTGTTTCGCAATGACGATCAACAAAGCTCAAGTGCAGTTAATCTGCTAGAAGACAGTTTCTCTCACGGCCAGTTATATGTAGCCTGTTCCAGAGTTAACTCTCCTGACAGTCTGGTAATTCTTCAGCCAGAAGGGAAAACAAAAAACAATGTTCACAAACAACTGTTTTAAAATTCTGGAAGTCCCTGTAACGAGTACCAACGCACAACAAAAAAATCTAATACAATGACCTTCATAAACAACGTAGATTCATGCATCACATGTTATGTGCAGTTTTTATTATGAAAAATTAACCCTTTTCTAATGTGTGGGACATTAGAAAAGCGTTAATTAAAGCAACTAAACAGCATGCGTTAAATATATATCTTCTACTTTGCGAAGCACGAGTATTATATCATTATACATATATTATATATTATATGATTATCACGGGCGAAGCCGTGAACGGGTAAACAGATAGTTTAACTATAAAATTAAATTAGAAGGTTTAAACCAAAACAAAACAACCTATTTCAATAAATTTATTTGTATAAAAACTAAAAAGACACCAAATGTACAAAACTTTAGATTTAAAAAGCTTTGAGAAATGAAAAACTTCAAGTTTTTAATTTGTATGTGAAATAAAACAGTTAACATTAAATGTCTCTAAGGTAACGTGAAACGACTTATGCTAAACTCGATCAAAGGGAAACATATGAACCATATTGCTACTGTAAAATTTTACATATTTTGACAATGTAAAGCTCTGTTTGGCGTCATTGGTGAACCTAAAAAATATACAGGATATTTCTACTGTAAACTGGAATTTTTTTATATATTTTGACAAAGTAAAGCTCTGTTGGGTGAAAAGTGTATATGAACTATATACCGTAGCTATTTTATACTTAACAATTTTATATATTTTGATAATATAAAACACTGTTAGGCGTCATTGGGAACCTAAATAGTGTATATAGAGGCTATTTCTACTATAACCTGTAATGTGTTTTTACATATTTAGACAATATAAAGCTGAAAAAGTTTTCAAATAGACTAAAATTTGTACAAATTATTTAGAAATATATTTCTTCTTTGTTGTGTCTACAAAATATAAACCAAAATAATATGTTATGCTAATGAAAAACTCCGAACTAATTACACAACCTTTTGGGGCAATCTAACGCCCTTTTAACCGTGATTTTTTGATCAAAATGTAACTTTTTTGGGTTTTAAAGACCCAAAAATACTGGAAAACTAAGAACAGTCCTAAATTTTAAATTGAAGAGGCTCAAGGGGGAAATCTATGTTTTGACGTTATTATGTAAAGAAGTCAAAGACGACGGATGGACTGCATGTTGAAAATTATTTGGAGGCCATGAAACGAAAAGATCACTCTAAAAACTGTTTAAAATGACCACCGTTTAAAATTTTTCAATCCGATTTAAAAAAATCTTCAATAGAGTTCCATGTGAGTACACTAGAGCTCCATATACCAAATTTTATTATCCTTTCTTAATTTCTGTGGTCGTTAACATTCTAATTTGGTCGAAATTCACTTTTACGGTTTTCTGAAATCATGAAAAACGTGAAGATCAATAAAAAATACGAAAGCAAGTTCATTCTTAGTTTCAAACTTTCTTTTTTTTTCAAAGATAAAATAAAGCAAAAGCTTAAAGTTTCAAATATACTCTCTCCTTAAAACCATAAATTCTGTAAATAGTAACATTCAGTTCACTATAGAAGTGGGTATAAATAACAGCATTAATTTCTTGGACCTTAACATTAATATCAGTGATAGTTAGGCCTATCATAAATTTTAAATTTTCAGAAAACCTACTTATACAGATACAGTTATACCTGCTGATTCTAACCATCCTATCAGCCATAAACATGCTACTTTTCACAGCATGGTACCATAGACTTATTAGTATACCTCTTTCACCTAATGACTTTTATGACGAACTGAATGTCGATAAACAAATTGCTGTTAATAATAAGTATGATGTTGGTTTAATAGATAATATTTTAAGAAAAAAGTTAAAGCGTAGAGCTGAAAATTTAGTCTACTCTTCCCATAACGAGAGCATTGAAATAGTTAGATATTGTAAATTATCAGTAACCTTATTTCAACTAAATGTAATCGTAAAGTTGCCTTTTATTGTACAAAAAATCTAATGAAAATGTTGGTTAATAATAAAGATAAAAAAGAAATGTTAGAAAATAGTGGAGTTTATAAAATATCTTGTCAAGATTGTGACTCTGAGTACATAGGTCAATCAGGTAGATCTATAAAAGTTAGAATTAAAGAACATGTAAATAGCTGGAAATATGGCTATAGAAACTCTATCTTTGCTAACCATCTTTTGGACTCGGGTCATAGTTTTGATCCGAAATTGAATGTTAAACTCTTACATATAGAAAATAAAAGCAATAGATTAAATAATTTAGAATGCTTAGAAATAAATAGATCTATTTCACTTAGGCCTATTCTCAACTTAAATGACCAAATTGTATTAAATTCGTCACCTCTTCTAAAACCCATCCGCAACATAGTTCATTAACCTTTATCTACCTGCCAGGTCATCCCCCTACCTTTTCCGATTTCTCCATTGTATTTCAGTTTCCTGTTACTTATGTTTAAATAGTTGTCTATAAATGTAAATTATCAGTTGCCCGATGATGCCGCAAGGCGAAACAATTGTAGTTCATTTATATTATTAAAATATTTGAAACTTTATGCTTTTGCTTTATTTTATCCTTGAATATGGAGTTTCAACAAGAAATATTTGCTATTACATTTAAGTTTCGTTTTTTTTTGTCTTTACCACTTTTCGGCTTCTGAAACGATGAAAAACCAATAAAAAAATGTGGAAGCAAATTCATCCTTAATTTATAAACTTTTTTTTTAATTTTTACCACTTTTCGGTTTTTTGAAACCATGAAAAACCAATAAAAAAATGCGGAATCAAATTTATCCTTAGAATATAAACTTTCTTTTTTGTGTCTTTACCACTTTTCGGTTTTCTGAAACCATGAAAAACCAATAAAAAAAATACGAAAGCAAATTCATCCTTAGTTTAAAACTTTCTTTTTTGTGTCTTTACCACTTTTCGGTTTTCTGAAACCATGAAAAAACAATAAATAAATGCGGAAGCAAATTTATCCTTAGTATATAAACTTTCTTTTTTTGTGTTTTTACCACTTTTCGGTTTTCTGAAACCATGAAAAACCAATAAAAAAAAAATACGAATGCAAATTCATCCTTAGTTTAAAACTTCCTTTTTTGTGTCTTTACCACTTTTCGGTTTTCTGAAACCATGAAAAACCAATAAAAAAAGTACGAAAGCAAATTCATCCTTAGTTTATAAACTTTCTTTTTTTGTGTCTTTACCACTTTTTCCTTAATTAATTGTCAAACTTAGAAGCACCTAGCTATAGCGACACTTTCATAAAAATGTATTTCTCAAATAAATAATCACAACCTCTCGCTGACATAATGTATACTTGGTGTTGATATACAAATATGAGTAGAAATAATAGATGTTTAAAATGTTTATGGATAATGTAAACTAAATTTTTGGAGTGCTCAGTATTGCTGGGCAACAAATAATTTATATGTATCTTAGGTTTACGAATGATTTAGCATAATACTTTATTTTTTATCAGTTTCAATGTTTCTTGCAACCCCTATAAACTAACTTCCCCGTACATTATTGTAGAGATTATTAGATGATATTATCAACTACAAAAAATCGAGGATATTTTTATAAATGAAAACTTAAGTCATCATTACCTTATAAAAAAAAAAGAAGAAATTTGTAATAACTATTACCCCTGGAATACTCCGATAGTATCAGGGTCGGAAAATGAGATTTTGTCAAGAGAGATCGGAAAGGATAGATGAAATAGAGGGATTAAGTTCCTCATAAACAAACTTTAATATTGTATAATTATCGAAACAATTTATTATCTCCTTTAAACTTTACTAAATTGTTTTTCTTCTATTCCAGGACGGTACTACTGTACTCCTATTTCCTCGCGCTACTTTTTCACTCTCCTCGCAATTTTGAAAATTATTTTTTCCCACTCCATCTATTGGTTCCTCATTATTTAAAAAATATTTTTCCTTATTCTGTTAAATTTCCTCAATTTGACCAAGTTAAGGCAATTTGTTTATGAAAAAATCGGATTTTCATAAATTAAGAAATCTTAAGAATATTCATTAAAAAAAAAATATCAGTATTTTATTTTTGTTTTTGACTGTGTGTTGTAAGATATTATAAATAATGATAGAAACGTAAAAAAATCGCACAAAACTAAACATTTTATTGATTTTTTCACAATTTTGGAACATTTACGAGTCTATAAATATCTCAAGTTCTGTTTTTATGATTGGGCCTTAAAATGAATTTTCTTTAATTCGACTCATGAACGAATTGTTTATCATGAAAACCTGTTACAAGTTTCATTTTATCAAACCAATGACCTAACATAAACTTTATTATGTTAACTTAATGCTCTAAAATGTTTAATTATTAAAACGTAAAAAATATTTAGGCTACTTTATAAATTTTTGTCATTTTTTTCAAAGAAACACAATTTCCTTATTTCTGGAAAAGTATGCATTTTGGGATAAAATCTCAAAAGCTGACCAAATTTCTTTTAAAATAGTGTACCGTATAGAAAAATTAAATTTTAAGCTATTATTGTCATTGATCGATCACCCTACAATAGTACGGATATTTGTTTTAGATTTTTGCATCCGTTCCTATATATATACATACAAGTGAATCAAAGTTATTTCATGGGAAAATCTGAGGAAATTTCCTTTTCATATTAGTTTTTAATGATATTCTATTGATAGAATCAGATTTTGAAGCAAAACAATATATCTGTAGAGGTTATAAGTAACGCACTGTAGCCAGTCTCTTCACAACAATCAATATTCCATTACAAAAATTGTTAGTTTAAAAAAAAATTTTAATGATTTTTTCAATTAAGCATAAATATGAAAGTTAAAAAATTTACTTAGTTAAAAGGGCGAAAAAACATTTTCAAAAAGAAAAAAATAATTATAAATAATAATTATAGTCTTAAAATACTTTGTACAAGTAGATGTTCAATGAGCACTGTGGTGAATGTGAACAATATAAAACAGTGAAACCCCTACCACAAGTTTGGTACAATAACACACACACACAAATAAAATAAAATATTTATTTTCCTTATGTTATTATAGTTCCCTGATGTACATTTCGGTAACCAAGTTACTGGAGGGAGTATTCCGAGTATTATTTCAAATTCCTCTGATGATGGTAACTCGGTTACCGAAATGTACATCAAGGAACTATAATAACACAAGGAAAATGAATATTTTATTTGTGTGTGTGTTATTGTACCTTTGTACAAGGTTTAATAAATAATATTTTGTCAAAATTATTTTTGCATTTTTATATTATATTACATAATATAATAAGATTTCACGATAAAATGTTCCGTTTCTGTTACAAATTGAAGTAAATTTATTGTGTTATTAGTTTCCCAATTATAAAATATCGAAATTTTACATATTTATACAAAAAGTTATGTAAAAATAGATAAAATGGAAATATTTTTGCCAATAAAATTAATTGATAAAAAATAATAGTCACAAGTGCCTTATAATCCAAAAATCGTTTCCTTTGATGTCAAGAGCTTAATAGTATCCCAGTTAATGAATGTCTAGAAAGTGTTGAATAAAATTACGTAAGTCTAATTGAAACAAAACTATTTCCATTTTCAGAATAAATGTTTTGAACAGAGGGGTTGGCTATGAGGTCACCTCTATCTCCATTGTTAGCAAAGATATTTATGGTTAATTTTGAAGACCAACTTTTCGATAGTAAATATCCGTTAAAACGTAAAATGATTTATTGGTACAGATATGTTGACTGTTTTAGGGTTGTTTGAAGGTTCTACCGTCAACTTGAAATGTTTATAGGTATTAAAATTCAATTAATAAAGCGATAATATTTACCATGGATGTAAGTCAACAAAATCTTATTAAACTGTAAAATGGAAAACATGTTTTTATATTTTTTAGAAAACCTACCTTTACAGATAAATACTATTCACAACATCCTACTAACCATAAGTTAGCACAGCTTTCTTGCATTGTTGTTAATATCCCCATGTCAATTACTGATTGCCATAATAAATTTAATTGTATTAAACAAATAGTTACTAATAATGCTAATTTAATTCATACAATTATTAATAAAAAAATTAAAAATAAGGCAAAACGATATCTCAGCGTGTGCGACATTGAATACACAAAATGGCGAAAGGTAGGTTATTTGGGTCAAACCAATCACAAATTAGAAAAGAAAAATTGTTATAAACCTGCATTTTACATTTATTACAATATAGGAAACTTAAAATAGTAAATATTAAACACAAAAATGAGTAAAAATATAGTATATGAAATACCTGTAATATTTATAAAGCCACATATTATGTAGGTTAAACTTGACGTAATTTTAAAACTAGATTAGATGGATTCATCATTAATTTTGCTAATCACTTGAAAATGCACAAAATTTTAGTCTGCGCGCGCGTGTGTGTTTATTCACTTAGTTCAATGACATATTACTGAAGGCCACCATTATTCGCTTATGAACACCAGTAATGAATTTGTTAATAGTGATTTTCAAAATATAAAAATATATTATTAAAAATAGTAGCTGCTAGCAGGATTATAATTTGTTTATATCTTGCAGTTGGTATTCTTATGTTTGTTTGTTTTTATATTACGCAAGTAAGGAGTGACAAAGTGGCACACGCTATGTTTTCAGACGTGCCTATTTTTTCTTTGCGAAAGCCAAGTTGAGTATATTTTTCTGCTATTCCAAGCAATCCTAACTTATGCTTACGGGTTTTGATGACCTCCATTTTATAAAACTGCTACTTATGCAAAGAAATATCAAATAAATAACAACATTTTAGGAATGAATAGTTTTAGTGGAAACAGTGAATGAAATATTAAAAAAAATATAAATAAATACCCAAAACCGAACAAGAAGTTACTATTAATTCAAAATAACAAATATTCAGTTAGTTATTAAAGAAGAGTTATTTAAGTATTTTAATTGTATGCGGAAAGTAAAATTTCAAGAAACCTCTCAGAAGTAGACATAAGTAATAAAGAATATGAACTACTACGCAATGGCCTATAAAGAAGAACAATCACGTAAAAGCCATTTAACGGAGGAGATGTTAAAAAGAAAAAAAAGGAAACGTTTAAAGAAATAAATAAAATTAATTAAAGAGTAAGAAAATTAAATTGTACTTTATGAGATACTGACACCTAGATCGCAATGCCGATAACGGCGTTTCAATAAATAATTAAATTAAAGTTGTAATGAATAAATTTGAAATGAAAAATAATTAAAAAGAGATGATAAAAACGCAGTATAAAATAAAATGAAATTTTGAACCCAGAGGCAGATAACGGTAATGGAATAGTTTTAATAAATAAAAATAATTTTAAAAAATGATGATAAAAACGCACTATAAAACAAAATGAAATTTTCATCTCAGAAGCACACAGACAACGGTAATGAAATAGTTTTAATAAATAAAAATAATTAAAAAAGAGTATTTAAATATCTCGGTAAGCAGAAATAAACAACAGGAGTGGAAGGAGAATGTAGTTAAATGAATTATGTATATCCTAGCAGAAATAAAGAGTGCATAAAAACATGATGCAGTTTTTAATAAACATATTTACAAAAATATAAGTAGATAAACAAGTCTAAATTCCTTTTGCAAATATAATATATATATATATATATATATATATATATATATATATATGAATTTAATAAAAGAAAGTTAACTATTTAGATAATATTTATTACATATTCCTAATATGTTCAAAATTATAACCCTAAAACCACTGTTTTAAAATATATAATAATCAAACAAATGAAGAAAATGTTTTACTAAATAAAATATTCTCCTTTTACAATTATATTTATTAAAATACGTTATAAAACCTACTATTCAAATTTAAAAGTATTTTTATTCTCTCTAAATATGTTCACGCCAAGTGGATTATGTATATAAAGAGAATAGCAGCATAATATTCAATTTAAACTATGCGTTTGTAAAATCATCTAAATTTACTTAATAAATGTACAAAAAGTAAACATATAGCCAAAAGAGAATGGTTTGTATGTACACATGAGTAAAGTGAACAAATTAATTATGTATGCAAAGGACTTAATAAGTTAATAATTTGTATTTAACAGTTAAAATTACGCTAAAAAAAAATACTGTTCGAGTTTAAAAAATATATTTACTTTGATTTTTGTATTTATTTCCTCTGAATGTAAAATAGAATAATCAAATTATAAACTATATATTATTGTTCCTCTGTAGGAGGAGAAAAAAGAAGAATGAACAACGTTGCTCCTGTGAGCACCGAATATGACATTTGAGGATGAAGTGGACATGGATAACAGAGGCAGGAGGAGTTTTGAGATTGATGAATCTATTATGAATCTACTCCTATCCCCGGAGGACTTTATAAATACCGGTATAAGAATGTTCATGCACACATTTTTGAAATATATATTTTTTAAATTTTCAAGTGTTTTACATTATAATAAAAGTATCAGATCCTAACCTATATTGCCCCTTGTTTGGAGTACAATCTCTGTTTATAACTAGAACACTTTATTAACTTTTATTCCATATCGTCGAACAAACTTCTCTAAACATTTGAAAAGATATATCTACGTTGACAAGATTGTGATAAATGTTTCTTAAAAATATCTTTCATATTGTCTAAATAACATAATTAAACTACTATTATCTCTTATTACCTGCTTTATATGTTTGAGCTAAATAAAATACGTCCTTTTGATAATCCCTCCTCATTGTGAAATAATTGCAAATATTATTTTGTATTTAATACATCGTCTATAATAAGAAGAGAGTTAGGTTTAATATATTTTAAGTCTGGAAATGATTCATTTTCTGAAAACATATAAAAATCTACTTCAGGAATCCCTTGTAATATACATTTTAAAAATGTATATTTTATTTGATTTTACGTTTTAGAGAATAAATAGATATTTTAAAAATATAAACCATAACGTGAGAGAATTAAATTAGTTTTTCCCGAATTACTTGGCTCGCTATTATAGCTCTGACATTATCCAGTAAGAGTGTCCCATGTTTTTTCTTTCGTTCTCTCCCTTTTTCATCAATATTCCCTGTAATCTGTAATAATATTATGTAGATTAATTGTAGTTAACTTAGCGATTGTTTCATATTAAATTATTTTTTATCAATCCAGCTATCTCGATCCTTACTAAATCCAAGCTAGCGGACTAGAATCTTGTTTCCTTTTTTTTCTAAGCACTTTTTCTATTAAAAAACGTATCTTTAAATTTTGATAACTTAATTTCCTCATGATAAAAATCGCCTTGTATAATATTTTCTAAATCATCTTGTAATATATATAATTTATCGCATGTGTTGTCTGGATCCGCCACAATAAAAATATTTCGTCGTTCCAATTAGGTAAAAGTAACCTTCAGTAAAAAATTAGTTGGAATGAGAATAGAGAAGTTGAACAACATTTTTTCGGTTACCAACTCATATTATGTAGCCTATTACATCGATATTTATCGATGGTGAAGTTGCAAAACTTTGTATGTAAAAAAAAATCACTTTTGTCTACAGTTGTTGACAAAGTGGCATTTTGTTCATTTAAATTAGTTTGCAAAATAGCTGATTTCTCAACAGTTTCACTTTGCCCACTAATTTGCTCACTCCGAATGGCAACCAAACACAACGAAATTTAGTTTATTTGACTTGATTTATAATATACAGGAAATGTCCCTATGTAGGTTAGATTAATTCTTACATGTAAAATAACATAAATAAACAACAAAACAACGTTTTTAAATTGAAAAAGGAAGTAATTATTCATGAAGATGATTGACGGTGTATGTACACGGAGAGTATTTTTCGTTTGCCGAGTTTTGAAGTTGGCAATCCCGTTTCCTGAACAATACACCTAAGTTATTTGTAATATTCATAAATAACCTCAGTTTTGACGTGAGAACTTCTACACAGTGTTGATGTGTTGTTTAGCACTACTGCTATATTTTGTGTAGTCAGTTTTAAAATATGGACAGTTCAGAGGATGAAAACCTGTCAAATACCCTGCCATATTGTGTTACTGCTGAAGTATGTTTTTTATTTGTCACAAAATAACAACTGTAGACAAAGTATAATGTGCAATTCGTGAGCAAAGTGTCTTTTTTAAACTCGTTTAGAAAAGTGCCACTTTGCTCACTAGTTGCATAAATAACTATTTCTGAAGAGCAAAAAACTATACAAAATTCAACAAACTTCTATTTAAAGTAACTTTCATGTAAAAATCCTTATATTATGAATTTTTAACATCAAAAATTAAATTTTTCACAGCAAAAATTTAATTTAATTAAAATGAAATTAACTTTTTTTGACATACAAGGTCTGCACTAAATTAGTTGGGATTTTTTATGACATAGGCCTATAATGTTTTTACACTAAATAATTGAGCATTTTGGAGGGGTCAATAAAGAAATCACTGTAACTTTTTTTTTTGTATCACAAAAATACTAACTCAAAATTCTACAAAATTTTATCAAATTATTTAAAGTCTTAGTGTGGAATATTTTCATAGAAGTGATGGATATCTTCAGGTACTACAGATTTTAATTGTAGCAGTTGTTCATAATTTGGAGCTTGAGTCGTGATAAATATAAGTTTGGGTATTGCATAACAGTAGTAATTTTTCTAGGATGACGTGGGGGTTGTTGCAAATCATCCAAAACATCCAGTTTACTGTTTATAATTCCTTGTGGAGTATATAGAAGGTGGCACATGTTAGCAACAGTTGGATCATTAACTTTATTGCCTGGCCTAATAGATGAGTAGTTGTGGGTGTGAGAACTCTCCTAATTTAAAAAAAAAAAGTGTGGTTTAGGTACTCTACTTTATGTGTAAATGAGTTTAAACGAGTTTCTTTGGTAACTGAAACATAATCAGATGGCAGAAGGATATCTCTATGACGCAGATTTCTTTCAATGCAAGTGTGGACAGAGTCCACTTCCTTCTGGGTGTGGCTTTTAGTCAAGTAGCTTCAAATTTTGCCATTAAGAATCCAAACAAAATATATTAGTTACTCCAAATATCATAGTGAGTGAGTTATTGCCAAAATATGAAAAGTCGGCCACGAGGCTGATGTCAAAAGACATAGCATCAATATTGACTCTTTCGATTTGGTTCGAATTTTGGTAAAATGAATGATTTAAACTCGTGTGGAAAAATCAAAACTAAAAATATATTACGTTTCAGCTGTAATTGGCAAGAAAAATATGAATGTTGTCCGCAGTCAAGTAGCTCAATTTTCTTAAAATATTGTTTAGACGGACATATTTACGTAACAAGAAAAACAAGTTTAGGTAGTTTTCATTACTGTTGAGACCGATGGTTCTTGGTGGAATTCCATGTTTAAAGATAATAAAACACAATTATTTTATTTTATTTTATTTATTTATTTTATTTTTTTATTTCTTTAACCCAAGATTTTTCCGCTACCTGTTTGGCGAATTTACTACTGGTACTTATTTCCTTAACTTTTACATGCACAAATTTCGGTACTATATTATTTTTAATACACTGACTGTTAAACCATATATGTTGAGATGCTAAAGCTTTCTTTTTTCTTAGTCTTTTAAACAAAACGGTCAAACGTGCTGTACTTAGAACAATCAACTGGTTTTCCTAATATGTATTGTTCCTATGGTCATTGCCCAGGCCGGGTATTTCCCCAACCTTCCATTCATTGTATCCTAATTCCCACCCTCTAGTTTTAAGGTTTTCTGTTTTTGTCTTTTTTCTTCAGTCTGTAATACAGCCTCGTCAATGTCTTAGCAGGCGAAACCATTGGTCGGCTAGACTAATTAAAAGTGGATAGTACAAAATAAATAATTGTGTTTTATTATCTTTAAGTTTAGGTAGTATAAAATTTTTTTTAAAAATTGTCAGAGACGATGCCAATGGATCATTTTCACTTTTTTCCTGACAATTACCGAACTAACATTTGTGTCGAATAATTTTGGTTAGTTTTTATTTAGCTTTGGGGATGTGTGCAAGAAAGCAAAATATTATTTTTTATTGAAAGAAAGGTCAATTACAATTTTGTTTTTTATGATAATGTTTATTTTGTAAACCAACAATTGTAATATAATAAAAACTTATCTATCTTATAATTTTCTAAACTTACGTTATTCTGCTGTACACAACTCATGCTCAACATATGCTCACATATGGCGGAAATATCAGACTTGAGGTCCTGTGAGTTAAAGAAATTGATTTTCGGAGATGTCTGGCGTCTGCCGTTTGTGAAGTGCTCCATAAAGTACAGAAGTGGGCCGATTTTAATGAAATTCTGTATGTGTGTATACTTTGGTCATATCTTAGGTTTAAAAAAAAAATGTTCTATAGCTCAAAATTTGGGGTCACAAACGAAAATGAAAATTAAGAATTTCTCCAAATTCTTAAACGATTTTAATGAAACTTTGCACATGTGTGGTCTCTAAGAACCCAAATAAAATGCGCTGATCGCATTCTCACAACGCTGGTTCCTATGTAATCGACACAATTTTTTTAAAAAATCGGTCGCGAGACTGTCATAAAAATGTTTCTGCACAGTTTATTTTCTTCGTCTTGCTCAAAATACTTCCAATTAAATCTTCATATGTGTCCTGTTCACGTACAGGATAAAAACTTCTGTAAGGACGTTTTCCAAAAATTGTATTTTTGTTTCTGCAATACTATTACAGTTAATTTCCTGGAATAATTAATAAAAAGTAAATGCATTTTTGTAGCAAGGACTTATTAGTTGTGAAGGTGTTTTCTTTTGTAAGAATATTCGGATATTTTACCGTATTATTAACGATAATTAGTAAATATTCTTTATTAGTCATTTTAATTAATTTCAGATAGTTAAAAGATTTGATTAAAAGTGCAAACTTCCCCCACACGTGGAGGGTGTAGTTCTACAGAATTCTAATAGACTGCGCTGAGAGCGAGACTATGAAATCTTCAACAACCCCTTCAAGTCGACACTTCAACGTTTCAGTCGAGATTTGACGGCCGCGCTTACGCTCTGATATGCACGAGCTCTTTGTAGCATTTGTTTTTAATTACGTTCGTTTTCAGTTATTTGTGACTTTAAGCTTTTCGCCCAGTTTATTGGGCGTCGCACTTAATGTCCTTTATTTACTTTTATTTGTTTGGATATATTTCTTTCCGGTCAACCAGCCTTTGCTGCTTTTTCTTTTAGTCTAAGGTAAAGTTACTTCTACTTTATTAAACTTAGTTATAATTAGTTTTAGTAACAAGTTTTTGTAGATGAAATAGAATAATTATTGTTTAATTTATTTGTTTTAAATGTTATTTTTTAACAATTTAAATATTATCTTAATTGTAGGCATAATTGTCAACTAAAAAAATTTTAAAAAAATTGTTTTTTTACTTTGTAGACTACTTTAGCAAACTCTTTTCCTCGTGTACATTAAAATATAACTTGTCTTAACTTAGTAACAAAATTAAAGTTTAGATTGAAATTGTACATTGAAACGTTTATCATGAAATACTACGTGACACCTATGCTTTGTGGGTGGGAATCCTTACTCGGACATGGACATGGTATTGGCTAATAGCTGGCGATATCTCATTCTGTACAGTCTTGTGCTTATCTTATATAACAGACTATACTCATAATATTTCAAGTGGTTTCCACTCCGACATATATATTATTCAAACTAAAGTTCTATTGTTCAATAAGCGTACTTTATAAGTTTCTAATTTTTAACGCGTAATTAGAAATAGTTATAGTGTTATAGTTAAGTGTTTAAAGTTACACAGTATAAAAGAAATCTTGTTCTATATATTTGATTGAAAATAGAATTGATAAAACATTAGTAATTTTTGTCTTCTTTCTTAAAAGTAAAATATATTATTTCTTTAAGACCAATTTATAATAACAATTAAACAATTCTAGTATGCATGCTACTCGTAGTTTCTTTATGAAATAAAATAACAACTACTCAAACAACAAATACAATTGAAAAGTCTCATAATAGATGATTAAATAACAATTTTCCAAAATAATTTAGAGGAGAACCCGTGGTGGCGCAAAAACTAACCTATAAGTGCGGACTTGCTACATAAAAAATATTATTACAAAGAAACAAACTACATCATAGCATAATGGCGCTTTTTTATCATTATAAATATTTTGTTACTTTTAAAATTATGTATACTAATAAATATATACGTATACAATATGTCCATGTACACATACACTAATCCAATATACTTTTTTTGAAACAACCAAATTATAGCTTTATATTGTCAATTCTTTAGGTTAATTAGGGAAATCATATCTGCTTTACAATAAACGTAGATTTCATTAAGGTTATGACGACACTATATAACCAATATTTCTTGATTCGTCACAATTTGCAACCAAAACTGTCAATATCGTAGAAGAAAAGAAAATATGAAATACGTAAAACATTGTTTGTTAAATTCAAAACGTAAATAAATCCAATAAAATGTCAGCAATGCACTTAAATATTAATAATAAAGTACTCCATGGAGGCTTCACTAAAATTCGGACACTAACCTAGAAAATATGATGTAAATGCAAATCCACATTTCTGCCTTTTTACAACAATAAATATTTAATCTTTTAAACATTTAAAACTGTTATAGTACATCATCAATAAACATAACTTTCGTCGAATGGATACAACCCACCAATTTTGAGATATTTACCACTAAAATTTTCATGAAAGGAGTTATTAAACTCTCCAAAACTTTAGTGAGGGGTGCGAGGAGATAAGCGCTCCAGTTTTAAGAAACTTAAATAAACATTTTATAAGTAGGAATGTAAAATGGTTCCAAGCTACTAGTGTTTCAATGTTGCTTAACACTTAATTCTTAATATATAAAGTTTATAATTTACAAGCAGTAAATAACACCTGGCTCTTTGAATGTTTTAATACAGACTTAAATTAGAGCACTCGAATGTCAATGAGAACTGTAAACAAATTGTTGGTGAAATCTAATACCATCCTTTTCATTAAAAATTAATCTTTTTCAATACTCTGTTTTTATTTTATATTATTTTAATAACATTGCAGTATATTATGAATTCTTTTTTTCGTTGTGTAGTTTTTTTAAGTAATTTAAAGTAAAATGACAGAATATTTGTAATCTACGATAATTAACTTATCTTTAAAAAAAACGTTATTCATGTAAAGTGATTTCAATATTTCATTTTAAATGTAGTTAACATATTGTAATTTTTCTCCAGTAACAATTTTTCTAAGTTAAGTAGCCTAATTCGCATTTTTAATATAAGCATTAATATTTAATAATTCAAGAGTTGTTGAAAGGGACCACGGTCCTTCTCATTAAGAAGTAATCTTTTTCAATGCCGTGTGAAAATTTTCTATTATTTTAGTAACATTGGGGTAGCCTATATTATAAATTCTTTTTTGTGTTGTATAGACTCAAAATTATATTTCTTTATACTTATATTTTAAAGTAAAATAACACAATGTTTGTGTATTTTACTAAAATTGTGTAAATTCGTGTAAAATGGTGTCAATAATTCACCATACACGCATGGAATCAAATTGTCACAATCGTTATCCAGTATTAATACTCTAAAGTGTTTAATTCTCATTTTAGTATTAGCGTTACTATTTTAACAATCCAATAGTTTAGTTTTTACGATGTTTATAGATTTTATTACTTAGTAGTTATTACGTAATAAAAATATTTTAATAATTACGAATACTGAAAATAAAGAATATAAAATTGAATTGGAATGTAATACATTTTATGGTCTAATGATTTCTTAATTACTGTATTAGTTTTGTCTCTACATAATTAAACATCATATTAGTTAAAATCAACAAATTCTACACTCTTAAAGCAAGTTTGAATTATTCTGTATTTAAAATTTATAAAAATTTAAAATGTAAGTATAATTAAAATCTAAATCAAAGAAAATCTTTCTTTTTTTTTATATAGTAAAACATATTTGGTTAGAAATAAACTATGTCGTTTTGTTTTCTCCCCTGAAATATAAAAACAAATTTCAGTTTAGCCTTAGGTAGCTCACTTGTTGAGGGAGTTTGCCGATCAATGATTAATAACTCGCTCTTGTAAACACTATGTGGCTACTCTCTGTGACAGAAAAATATTCACAGATTAAGAAGTAAATCACAAAACATCACTCGGGGGTGAAATAATAAAAGTTAAATGCTTTATAGGTGGTTGCTTTTTGTATTAGGATTGTGACTTTAATGCGTTCTTACAACAGGTAGTAAGTATTATGTTGTGTTGCTAACTGCCTTAATAGTTACTTTCCCACTTTTAAGAAGTGTAAACGATTTGATTATTCTTTACGTTTTATTCATATTGAGTCATAACCGCAGGGATTGATGGTATTTCTCTTGAACTTATAAAATACTTTTCACTAAAGGTATTTCTTTCTTCGTGTAAGTTATTCAATATAATAAAAAAAGGCTCTAATAGTTTCAATTTTTGAAAAATGGGAGGCAGAAGAATGAAATAATTACATCCCTTGATTATGGGTTTTCTTGTAATTAATCGATAAACTTATTGAATAGCTTTACATTGTTTAGCGGAATGCGATATGGATCTACTAAAGAACGGCACACGTAGGGGGGGGGGGACTGTTCGAGATTTCGTGAAGGGTATGTACCAAGCAATAGATTCAAAGTTTAATATTTTTCTATTGTTTATTGATTTTAGCAAAACTTTTGACATAGTTAATCACGATATATTGAAGTTAAATTTTCTGTTGACTGCTCTTAACATAATTTTACCAACATATAATTACTTAAAACAAGGTTTTAAATCATAATTATTTTTTCAAACGCACAGTCTCTTAATAAAACGAGACTCAACTTCACCGTGTTTACGAATACAACGAAAACTACGCAATAAAAGAAAATACTGTAAAAATTGAAGAATCAATACGCCGACGCATGGTTAAAAATCTGTTTTTACAAAATAAACAACGCAAGTAAGGGCTTCCGGAGCAAGAAATATTAAATACAAAAAACTTGTACTTTTACCTTTATAACTTGGCTTGTACAACTTTTATTTATTTCACACTGTAAAATAAAACAATATTATAATCAATGCTTAAACCACCAATCCATCTTACAACACATAAAAACAAGAAATTTACAAAATGATTTTTATTTTCAGTCATCCTATACTAAAAATCATAATTATCGCAATATGCAACAGTTAACCCCCCCCCCCCACCCCACCCGCCTCTTACACACTGTCTGTATGATAACTCATCATTAACTACGTTTATAATGCATTTTACATAAGTTAAAATATTAAAGAAAATGTTTATATCGCTTAAAAATTCCACAGAAATTTAGTAAATTTGAACAGCGCATTATTTGGCAACTAATTAATGAATTTCGCAACTAAAATAGAACACACTTGTATAAATGTTAAAATTTTCGAAGCTAGAATCTATTGGAGTTGCTTAAAAATTTATCTGAAAGATAGAATACAGCAAGTATGTAAAATTGAATAAGTAATTTTGAAACTGTGGAAGCCCCACGTGCAGGGGTCCATGCTCTTAAGATTTATATAAATGATTTATTAGACTACATTTTGAAGGAATAACAAGTGTTATTGCTTATAACATAGTTATTCTGTATATGAGCAACCTGAGAGTGTTAATTATAACAAATAAAATTACTTAATTACTTCAGGCAATTGGGGGGGGGGGGTATAATGGCATGATAGCGTTGATAAAAATCATATTTATTAATTTTTACTTAAGGAAAATTATCAATTTAAAGAGAAAATAATATATCACCACCTTTTGTGTGTAGGTCAATTGTGTTTGTCCTTCCTTCAAATAAACAGATGATATTAAATTCTTAGGATTTTATGTCGAGTAGTAAAACTCTTCGGGGAAAACACAACAATTAAACTCCAAGCTGCCTTCAATTATGTGAATATTTTAGTATTTAAAAAATATTTCTATTAATTTATCAAGAATTTATGCACTCAGGATTACAATATTAATTAAACTGACTCTGTTGAATGTGGTGTTTGCTTGCCAGCGATTTAATTATTAACATTTCTCAAAAATATTTCAACCGATTAACATTATTTAGGAATAAACTCTGTCATTTATTGACACTTTTCAAACAATTATATATACTACTAAAAAACAAAACATTTGTTTACCTACGAAGTCCTTAGACAGGAGTGGAGACACCTCCTTGTGTTATAGAATTATAGATTACTATCCAACAAGCAACACTGCCAAAATGCACACAGTATTAGACTATCAAAAATTAAGTAGGTTGTAAGAAGTCTTTTTTATTTATTGACCCTAAACTATTTAACAAAATTAATTTCAATTATTTTATGGTGTATACAAATTTTTTTTTTCAATTAATTGGTTTTATTTAGCTGTATGGGTTCAACCATAGATGGACTTTTTAGAAAATAAAGTAGTTATTTATTATTATGTTTACAATGTATTTAGTTTATTTGAAAAGGTGTTTGTATGTTAGTGTTACTTAATTTACATTGTAAGTCTGATTTTTGAATGTTTAGTGTGTGTTTTTATGGAGGCTTGTATGATGTTTTTTGTAATACATCGTATAATATATTCTATAATATAGAATATACAGTACGTATATTTGAATTTATTACATACATTTAACGTAAACTACTGAACAGAAGGTGGTTTGAATTTTTTTTTTTTTTTTTTTTTTACTTGGTAATTATTTATTTTTTTATTGAGAATCCACAATACATGCAGCTGTACTGAAATTGAGAAAATTTCAGAGATAAAATACTAGTATTTTTGTTTTTATATGGGCAACAGGTTTAGTTAGAAGCCACAAATAACTTACGTTAAAAAGTATTAAAGTACAAACTTTTTTTTTATATTTTATGAAATATATATATCTATATATATATATATATATATATATATATATATATATATATAGATATATATATATTACTGTATTAAGAGTAATTTATGTGTTTTAAAATTATAAGTTGGATTATGGTCTTCCATTGGGGGGGGGGGGAGATATTTAACCACAATGAATTCTCTTACTATTTTACAAAATAAATACATAAAGATAGTCTTTAAAAAATCCCTAAGTGTTAAATCAGGCCCGTTAAATGGATTTATTACAGTGCACATTGTATTTCAGACAATACAAAAAATAAACACTGTCTCAAACATATACATAGTCTACATAAAAAGAAAAATTATAAAGTGATAATTTTAAATAAAATAAAATTATTAGTTCTAAACTTACTAACTACAATGGTGGGACAGAGAAAAATATCACAAATTTTAAAAAAAAGAAAGTTCTATTGATTAAATTCTATCTTGAAGAATATATAGTCGGTAATTAAATTTATTTACCATTTCATACCTGTGCGTCCATCCATACTTACAAAATAAACCTATCTTGCACTAGTTCACACCATTTAAATAGGTTTTAATTTCAGTATGTACTAAATTCCTTTCTTCTAGATATTTTAAGAGGAGTTCACTCAAAACTCTGCTAAAAAAAATCCATAACATCTTCCTTTTTCATATTACACAAAGAACACAATTAGGAATGTGTAGTATTACAAATTTTATTTAATTAAATCAACTTAAACATTTGACTCTGGAAAAGTCCTTAAACAATATTTACTTAATAAAACAAAAAACAGATAATGTTTATTATTTTAACTTGGTGAAATTCTTTATGAACGTATCTAATGGTAAGTTATGAGAAGGAGGTTTTATTTTGTAAAGATAAGTCCACTCAAAACAAGTATTTACCTTGAGTCAGCCTTTTGATTCCTTAATTTGTTTAATTTTCCTTTTACTTGTAAATATGTGTGAGTAGATAGTCTTGTTTAAATGACGTGTTTTGTTTTTGGAAAAAAAAGATTTATGTCTTTGTTTTCATTATATGTTTGAAAAATTATGTTGGAGGAATAAAATAAAATGTCTTAAAATCACATACGAATGGAATGTCAAATGGTGGAATTACTTCGTTCCGGTCAACTGTAGAATATTTTCTGTAGGTTTTAGATTAGCTAAATTGTCTTGTGTGTGAGTGATTCATTATCTAAAACGATATCTTTCTTCCAGGAAAACTGCCTTAGTTCAGTTCTAAATCAATTCTGTAATTTCATCAAATTTAAATTACGTAATAGCTTTGCGGGGAAACTCCCTCTTTCACGTTAGAACCAAATCAAATTATTTGAGGAGGAGTGATGCGTTGAAATGATTCCGTGATTCCAGATAAATGAGAATATTAACATTTAATTGACGGAAGGAAGATAGATCCAGTATTAAATCGACTATTTCGTCTATCTGTGACCAATCGTGGAAAATTTAAAACCAAAGTAATTTTGTTTTATGTGCAAGGTTTTAAATTTCATTTCCCGTTTTAAAATGGGGGCCGCTCAATAAAGTTACTAACGGTTCAGATATATGGATGCAGATGTTCCTTCTCCCAAGTAATAAATATATTGATTTGATAGAAGCAGTCATCTTCAATTGCGATATGAACAATTTTCTAAAACCTTCTCAAGACTAATCAAAGGTTTAAAAACTTAGTTGCAACTTTTAATGTTTTCACTAATATTGATAACAACATTTACGAGTTTTATAAGATTATAAAAATATGAAATAAAGTACAATTCACATACGAGTTACGATGTTTTGTTCCTTGTGATTCTAAAATTTGTATAACTTTCACATATGCATCTATAAATTAGATTAAAATATTGTAAAAAATCGAAGCATCGTTTACACTTCCAAATGAATTTCCCCACCAGAGTGAACGTTTGTTGTTCGGATTGACTTCAATTCAATTATTTATTTATTGCCAGATTTACACAATTTGAGACTTAACACAAGAGATTTAACAGATCTCTTCACTTTACCAACCAAAAAACTTTAATCTCAGTTATTTAATACTTACTCCGTCTTGTCACTTATTTTGTAACATATGTTACTCGTGTCAGAACGTATGTTCCATCATCAGAATCGCTCCTGAGAGGTCTTTAAAACATTTAAACACTACAAAATTTACACAACTCATACAATAAATAAACAAATAACACTCAAATGCGCGACACGTGTACACAAACGGTTCAATAACGACATTAAAATCTGTGACTAGGATTACTCAAAAATAAATTTTAATAATTATAAACTCTAACAATAACATAATAATAATAATTTTATTTGTATTCAGTACTAAATAAGTCTTTTAGAAACACAGTTGAGCGAAATTTATATATACTGTGGTACATTTAACTTAAAATATTGAAATATGAACATAAGTGAAGTAGTAATATACGCTTTTAACAGACATACTTTTTAACTAAAACGAGTTACTAAAAAGTTTTTAAATATATAGACTGACCCCCCCCCCCGACACAGAGTCATATACAGTATATATACCACACTTACATGTATATGTATACAATTAAACCTATAAAAATATTATATAAGAGCTTATTAAGCTAAAATAAATATGACCCTACTTTTTAAAATTTACATTTTCTTGAAAACAGATACCGTAAATACATAGACAGACCCTACAGACATCCAATTACTCATAATATAAAGTACAAATGCACTCATATATCTATGTAGAATTATAGAAATAAACAAAACAAAGAATTTATTAATCTAAAATAATGATTACCCAAGTTTTCTACATTTAAGTTTTTTTAGTTAGTGTGATTACATAGATAAGCCTCCCCCCACACAGCCTACCCTCCCCACACATCCTCCCCCCCATATATATAGCAACAAACATAATACAAATAAATACTTCACTACTTTTCGAAATTTAAAATTTCAATTGCTAGATTAGCTACTTGTCTATAGGTTAATCATTATATTAAATAATTGTAGACATTGTTGATGTAAAACTTATCAGTAAGCTGAAGCACGTGTATTAGCTTAATGAGATATCAAGCCTGCAAGTTTTCCTCGTATGCTTTTATAATGGGGTGGATGGGGGGATGATATGTTGGATTATTATGTTTACATTATTCCTACAACCGTGGAAGAAATTATCTTTATTAAATTTCAAAATAGCTGCTGCCAATATAGCGCAGTGGAGTGACTAAAAATAATATCTTAATCATTTACAGTAAATAACAATAATTAAAATAAACTAGTAGCAACAAAATACTTTAATTATATTAAATAACAAAAATCCGAATAGCAATTAACAAGTTGAATAATAAATAAATATCCGTAATGATATAACATATAATGATAATAATTTATAAATAAAATAAAAATACGCTTATATTATAAATAAATTGTTCGGTGAGTTTTGAGCAATCGACCTTTTTTTTTTTTTATTATTTATTATTATACTTTTCAGTTCGTTTTAAAAACGTGTTATGTTTAAAAAAAAAAAATTATTTGATTTATTATTGATTCAATAACTCTCACAAGCCATGACAAATTTGCCTCATCCTACTTCAATATTCCGGTTACCATTCAATAGCGATAACGCGGTTAGGCGGTAACGCGGTTAAAAAAAATCTATATCTCATTGGCCAATTTTTATTTGTTTAAATAACTATTGTTTAAACAAATGTAGAGACAAGAAACCAACTGAATATTGTATTGTCATCCAATTCTGACCTATGTTCAAAATTTCAGGTCTCTAGCTTATCGGGAAGTTAGTTTAAACTCGATTGCAAAATTCCACCCGGACAGACTGACAGATATGACGGAAACCGAACTAATAAAAACGTGGTAATAACCAAACTTTTTTTTTCTTAAAAAAAGGAAATTGTTATCTATACGTAGAAATAATATTTAAATATTGGTACTTTTAAGATAAATATTGTAAAATAGGGGCTGTACGTTATCATTTTTGAAACGGACACCACTCCTTTAAAATAAAATATTTTGAAATAGTTCAGTAGTTTATTTTGAAAATTATTCATACTTATAATACTTTTAAATAATCGTAAAATGATTCATTCTCTCTCTCTCACAAAGTTGTAAATTTTTTTTTTTTTGAATATGAAGATATTTAACTTCAAATTCATTATTGCCACAATTTTGACCACACAAACATAAACAATATTTTTTTTTTCGTTTGATTATATTGATACATCATCCATACTTAAACAATATAGGTTGTTAAAATTAAGTAGCTGCCTACTGCCAACTAACTATGTACTTCATGAGCAAATGCTGTATTGAGGTTACATTTACAAATTAATAAAAAGAACAAGATCATAAATAAATTGAGCTTAACTTGTGAGATAATATTAGATAGAGTAAAAACAAAAACTAAGTTTACTTAATCAAACGCGTTTCAACGACAAAGTCGCCATCCTCAGTGACACATGAGCTACAATAACTAAACTATAATTCAGCTCAGTTATATATTTTCCTTTCTTAAATTTCATGGTTTTTGATATCCAAGTCACTTCAAATATTGAAATTAGGGATGAATTAATAGTAAATATTGCCTGTAATTAATCTGTCAGTGACTTTTTGGTTGAGATCAATTTATACGACGCGTTTCGGTCCGTAATCTCATTATCAAGTTATTTACTTTGTCGTGTACACGTAAATACACTAAAACACAACATTAAAACACTAAAATACACAACACGTACATTGAATACAATTGTCCGGTGCTGACCAATTTTAAAATATTTTTAAAGTTTACATGTTGTTTATTTTAATGCTTTAATGTTGTGTTTTAGTGTATTTATGTGTACATGACAAAACCTGATAATGGGATTACGGACCGAAACGTGTCGTATAAATTGATCTCAACCAAAAAGTCACTGACAGATTAATTACAGGCAATATTTACTATTAATTCATCCCTAATTTCAATATTTGAAGTGACTTGGATATCAAAAATCATGAAATTTAAGAAAGGAAAATATATAACTGAGCTGAATTATAGTTTAGTTATTGTAGCTCATGTGTCACTGAGGATGGCGTCTTTGTCGTTGAAACGCGTTTGATTAAGTAAACTTAGTTTTTGTTTTTATTCTATCTAATATTATCTCACAAGTTAAGTTCAATATATTTATGATCTTGTTCTTTTTATTAATTTGTAAATGTAACCTCAATACAGCATTTGCTCATGAAGTACATCAATACTCAGTTATAGTTTAGCTAATGTAGCTCATGTATCACTGAGGATAGCGACTTTGTCGTTGAAACGCGTTTGATTAAATAAACGTAGTTTTGTGAGAACTTCTGTTCGAGTTTTATTCTATCTAGAACAAGTTCAGATCACATAAGCCCACAATTAAAAATACAAATGAAAATATACCCCAAATAAGGCAAAGATTATGGGGACTATGAAACTGCCCTATACCATTTTAGGTACTTTTGAAATGATGAAACTGCCCCGAGCGCAATTTCGGTAGTATGTGTTTAAATTTAACCTCAATCAAGCATATAAGACTGTATGGTTAGATTAGGTTAGGTTAGGTCCCGTAGCGTAACGTAAAATAAAATTTTCAATATTATTTGGGCGCTCGGGGCATTTTCAGCATTTCTAGTCTTGCGAGGCGACCCTTCCTAATCCTCTTTAATGAGCGGGGCAGTTTCATTACGGCCGAGATGATATAGGCTACATCGATAGGCACTGCATTTGCTACCACTACGACCACAATGAATGGTTCTTATAAAACATTTAAATTATATTATTTCAACCTATGAGTGAAGTTTTGTTTCAGAGCTGTGGTATTATTTATTGTTACTTCTAAAAAATATTGTCGTGTCATATCTCACGCTAAGCCTCATTAGTTTAGAAGAACTATTTGTTGAATTCTTGAAGGTCCATTGTTCACAGAACCACTGGAATGTATTATAATTCTTGGAGCTTATCAGCTAGAAATATAAATAAAGCCAAAGCTGCATACAGTTCCCGCTGTAAATTTGTTTTCAGCGGTCATTAATTAACCAAATATCAAGAACGTCAATTTGTTATGAAGTGTAATCAAGAAATAATAATACTGAATGTAATTTATAGTATATATAGATCAACAACAACAAAATTAACTTCTTTTAATGAATAATGTGAAAATACCTTAAGGGAATGTTTTTTATCTAACTTCAGAACAATAACCACATTATCATAAAGAAAAAAATTATAGTGAAAAAATTTCAGATTGTATGGAAATTAAAAAAAAACAATTTCATATAGAGTATTACATTAATAGTAATGCATTTTTGATTGCTTTTAACTGAATATCAATAATAAATATTAAATAATTCATTATTATTACAATGCATAGCTTACTGTACGAATTGTTATTTATTCATTTTGGAATACAAAAGTATCCAATTATTTTTGCTTTTAAGTCATAAAATTTTAGTCCCACTGATGGTCTGACTTTAAGGACATAATCTTGATTTTATTGCTCATTTATTATGATCAATTTATTATTCTAAAGTATTTTATTTCATTTTAATCACAGTTTTTACTTTTAAAGTCTTAAACACTGTCTGTACTTATTAGTTTTCACAACATAAACTGACATTACTGATGCAAAGATTGACCATCATTTGTATATAAAAACTAATATACCATGTGTCCAAAAAGTCCCACCCCCATCTTATTTTTTTTAATAATGGAAATAGACAGATTTTCTTTGGGGAAAGTTTAGATAACCAAAGGATGAGTTTTTTGAAGTATCAACATTTTCAACCCTTACCCCCAAAATGGGGTAGTTTGGGGGTAAGTCAAGGATTTTAAGTAGCAACCCCTATTGAGTGATCCTCATTTTAAAGGCCTTTTAAAAATAAGAATAATGACGTAAACTAGAGGTCTCAAAGTTCATCCTATCCAACATAGCGACCAATCGAATTGTGAATGTTAGCCTACAGCTCCGGTTGTTTTTATTACATTACAAACTGCTCTATGTTGGTAAAATGATGGTAAGAGCCTTACCTTGTTTTTTTAGCTCAGATTAAGTTCTTGAAATGGCTACCATTTAATTTTTGGCAGATATAGATTCTGGACTCGAAAGCTTGTTGTACATTTCGTAACATTTCCGGTGTAATTATTAACGTAAAATTCACAATTCGATTGGTCGCTATGTTGGGTAGGATGAACTTAGAGACCTCGGGTTTGCGCCATTATTCTTATTTTGAAAAGACCTTTAAAATGAGGTATTATCAATAGGGGTTGCTATTTAAAATTCTAGACATACCCCCAAACTACCCCATTTTGGGGTAAGGGTTGAAAATTTTGATACTTCAAAAAACTCCTCCTTTGATTATCTAAACTTTCCCCAAAGCAAATCTGTCTATTTCAATTAATAAAAAAAATAATAGGGGGGGGGACTTTATGGACACATGGTATACGATTTTTTGCGAATATCAATTGATAAACAGGTTCAAGGTGACATTTGATACCGATAGATTTTTACTTTGGGATCGCCGTGTCTTAGTTTTCATTTACAAAAATGATGTCAAATGTCCGCTTACACAACAAGAAGAATATGAACAATCTATCATTATGAAATAAATTTAAAACTAGAATAAACTCTTAGTTTTATTTAGCTTTAATTAGAATATATATTATTTTTTAAAGTATTTGTTTTAATTCTGTAACTTTCCAAAGCATAAAAAATAGATTCTCTCATCTTGAAAAACTTCCCTCTCCCTTTTAAATAACTTGTAAACTTCGTATTCAATTTTCTTCGATGAAATATCACGTGACCTTTTTATATTGTATCAACGAATTTCGCTAATTCTTTTGGAAATTGATCACGAGGTTGCGGCCATCATTTGTTTCCTGATTTTGGTAAGTTTACATATTCATTAATTTTATGTATTTTTGCTGAATATAGTTAGCTCTGTGTGAACGTTTTGTTATGTGATATGTTATTGATAAATGTGTTATACGATATCTTTTGCCTGTATTACACTATAAAGTTCGGATTTTAACAAAACGATTACAAGTTTTTTAGCAGTTCAGTTTTGTTTTCAGTAGAACTTTTCCGTTAAAAAAAAAACCTCGATTTAAGCAAGACAGTCCTAGTTTTGGTAAGACACGACCTATTTTAGCAAGAAAGGTCGAATTTTAGAAAGTCAGTCCCCGTTTTTGCGATACATTCCCGATTTTAGCATGCCAGCTTTAGCAAAAGAATGCCGATTTTAGTTTCAACAAGAAAGTGCTGGTTTTCACGACACAAACCTGATTTCAACAAGACAGTTCCAGTTTTATTATGGGTCAACTGGTTTTAACAAGACAGTCACAATTGTAGCGAGATATTCTCGCTTTTAAGATGATAATCTCTGGTTTACTAAGACAGTAACGATTTTTGCAAGATAAGCCTGATTTTAACAAAACAAAATAAGTTTTAGAAGTACATTCTCGGTTTTAAGGGGGGGGGAACAGTCTAGATATTAGTAAAACCGTCCCGATTTTAGCAAGATAATCTCTCGTTCAACAAGACAGTTTATACCAATTGTAACAAAATCTCGATTTTATCGAGAAAGTTCCGTAGTAAAACTGAACCTCTTTTAGAAAGACAGATTTGATTTTATCAACACAGTTCTGATTTATGCATGGCAGTGTCTAATTTAGTAAGACAGACCTGACATGTTCTAACAGTTTGAACAAGAACTGTGCCGGTGTCAACAAAGCTGTCCGATTTAAATGAAAACAGTTTCAATGCCGGTTTGAATGAAACAGACCGTAATAGGCCTTGAATAGTAAGAATTACAAACAGTAGGATCATTTCTGATTACAAGAAGATCTAGCCTTGATTTTTTTTGACGTCATCGCTTCTGGCCAAATTACTATATGCTATAATTAATTTTGTTGGTTTTGAACTACTTATAATATACACAAAAAAACACACACACACACACACACTGGGTATAATAATTTCAGAACTTCTCAGTGATAAAGTTTATACAAAATTTACATTTAAAATGAAGTTAAACTGATTTATTCTATATACACTATATTTTATTGTTTTATCTAAATTTTGAAAGGCTTAGCTTTAATTAGTTGAGCCCAGAAACAAATATTATAGAAACAAATATATATATATATATACAACATTAGATTAGGAAATCATTATTTACCTAATTACGGAGTAATTTTGGGTATTACTGCTGAGAAATATATTTTTTGTTTTTGTCAATATCTCTGTTATAATTTTAGCCACACCCCCCCCCACACACAGACACACTTTAGATTATTTATGAACGTAATTTTACTCATATACATTTTGTTTTGTTTTAATTTATTGTATAAATGTTTAACTTAAGTAGTTACACTTGTTAACTGAAGTTAACACTTAAAAAACTATTAAAATCACAACACAACACTAGTTCACAGGCGCATTTATAAAAAATGAAATTTAGTGATTGATTTAACTTATTTCCATTCAACTAGGTTAATTAGCCAGAGACTTTTATTTCCAAAGTTCTGCAAATGCCAACACATTTAGTAATGATGATGTCTAAATTTGAATATAAAGTAATTGTCTAACTATTTATAACTTATTTTCAATCAAAGGTGAACAGAGAAACAACATTCACCACATATTTAGATATATCCTTAACGTTACTACGAAATATGTTTACTATAAAACTGTGGTGGGAAGGGATAGCCTGAGTTAGGCCAGACATACACGGCCGCTGCTTCATTGCGTAGGGCTTAATATTTTCTTTTTCAAACCTACCAAAGCGCTAATAAGCCGTGAATGTGTATAATTTATTTTCCTGACAACTACAAATTATAAATTTTAATATTTTACAAAGTAAAAGACATTAAACGATAGGTTTTAAATTGCTTTATATTATGGCAAAAATGTAACAACATATCCCCATCACCGCTCCAATAACCTCCCCGTCATCGCCCCTACATGCGTGCGCGAAACACTCTCGAGATCACGGTTCTGAGCAGGTTTTTTTCTGTCTGGTAGGCCTTTATATGACAATACAAGTTGTAGAGTGCATTTATCAAAATTTATTTCATCCGACCAACTAGGACAAACACATTTAAGAAGTGTTGAACTGCTTTTGTTACATGTAGGAACATACATTTAAATCGTTATATTCAATATTTTCTTGATAAAAGTTAATACATCATTATTTCATTTCGTACTTGTTTTTCCAGTCCCTAAGAATTATTACATTCCCCTTTCAATATACAACATTACTAATAAGAGTTTCATATCAAAGTATCTAGCTTAGCATTTTATACGGGTTAAGCAAGAATAATAATTTGTGAATATAACTAGTTTTATGAACTAGATAATATAGTATTATAAACTAGCTATAGCATCTATTTTGAAAACAATTTTGGCTCAAACTTTCCGGATTAAATTTTTGGTCAAAAACTTTAATAAAATTTTGTTTAAAACGAATGTAGTTTCTTACCATATGATATAGCCTACATATTACATATCAGAAAATATATTCTGATATATATCCAATAAGAAACGAAAAACCCAAGTACTAAACAAAAACTAAATTTTGAGACAAAATGTAAATTTAGTTAAAAAAAAAAAAAAAAACTCACTTCTAGTTTAAACTATTGAAATAAACGAACAAAAATTATCTTGTAATCAAATTAAATGTAAAATGTAGAGTTCAGAGTATAAAAATTAAAAGTTTAAAAGAGGGAGTGATGGGGTTGAAAAAGTGTGTATAAGAAATGGTCAAAAGTTTAGGGAAGGGAGAGCTTGTGAAGGTTTAAAGTGGGGTGAATAAATATGTGATGGGTTGAAAAAAAGAGTGTGTAAAAAAGAGTCAAATGTTTTTGGGAAAATGGTGCATGGATAAACAAATCTATTTAGCTCTTTTAAAAAATAATAAATGTTACAAAAGAGTGTTATATTGCACACCCATCACCCTTAAACTTGTTAATTTAAACTTGAACTATGAAGTAAAATTCAATATCTTTTACGTGTAACACGAAAATTTTGATTAAAGGATATAATCCTGAGCTTTCTTAATTTCGTCATCAGTTTTTTACATTTGAATCTCTTGGTGGCCGTCATACTTCTTATGAGAATGTGAGAATACCCAAGATCTGCCATAAATTGCATAAATAAATTAACATCTTTTTAACTAAAGCATTCTAGATTGTTCACTCTTTCTTTTAGTTTGACACTGTGATTAATACATATTTTATCTAATACAGTTATATACGTGAAACTATTATTAACTAATTCTTCCATTTTATTTCTCATTATTATTTTTTTAATAATTTTTCACAATCCTTTTATTTTAGTAAAAGTTACAAAACTTATTAAATTTCAAATACTTATCACACTAAATACATTAGTAAATGGACTGTAATTTTAATTTTATTATCTTTTGCATAGTAACCATCATAAGACTTTTACACGGTATTAAACTAAGCTAACATTTTATTATCCATATGAAATTATATGTGTTATATATGTATGATGCTCAAGAATATATAATAATCATAAACGAGTCTTTAAAATCAGATCAGAGGTAAAACCACTTGTTTTAATTGTACCTGCTATCTTAACGCGCATTCCAATCTAATTATCAAACATTTAATTGTTAACATCGTAACCAACTATAACATTTTATAACAATGTCTGTCAATTTTACTACTCTCAGAATACACTTAATCTATAAATATATTTTTATTCTTTTATAAAATAACTATTTTCAAATAATTTAATAATATACTATAACAATATTTTTTTAAAAAATGGTAATGAATAAAGGTAACCGAAACAAAACAAGGTCCCTTTTTACCTATTTCACTATGAATTAAATATTGTAAATTCGTTATAAAAATAAATTATTATTTTCCAGTTCCATTAAACTAAACTTATCACATATTTTTTGGTGAGAGTTTATAAAATGTTGTTGGTTTATTGAAGGAATTGATTAAATGTTCAAGGAATCGGTTAAATTATTGATTTCCATAAAAGCTTTGCAAGGAACGGCAAAATCTACTGACCTTATTCAACAAGGCAGTCTCGATTTTATTAAAAAAAGTATCGAAATATCGATTTAAACAAGACAGTCCCGATATCATAAAGATGGACTAAATTTTAGCAAAAATGTCACGATAGTTCCGATTTTAGCAAGACAGTCCTAGTTTTAACAAGTCATTTCCGATTTTACCAAGACAGTCCTAGTTTTAACAAGTCATTTCCGATTTTACCAAGACAGTCCTAGTTTTAACAAGTCATTTCCGATTTTACCAAGACAGTCCTAGTTTTAACAAGTCATTTCCGATTTTACCAAGACAGTCCTAGTTTTAACAAGTCATTTCCGATTTTACCAAGACAGTCCTAGTTTTAACAAGTCATTTCCGATTTTACCAAGACAGTCCTAGTTTTAACAAGTCATTTCCGATTTTAGCAAGACAGTCCTAGTTTTAACAAGTCATTTCCGATTTTACCAAGACAGTCCTAGTTTTAACAAGTCATTTCCGATTTTACCAAGACAGTCCTAGTTTTAACAAGTCATTTCCGATTTTAGCAAGACAGTCCTAGTTTTAACAAGTCATTTCCGATTTTACCAAGACAGTCCTAGTTTTAACAAGTCATTTCCGATTTTACCAAGACAGTCCTAGTTTTAACAAGTCATTTCCGATTTTACCAAGACAGTCCTAGTTTTAACAAGTCATTTCCGATTTTACCAAGACAGTCCTAGTTTTAACAAGTCATTTCCGATTTTACCAAGACAGTCCTAGTTTTAACAAGTCATTTCCGATTTTACCAAGACAGTCCTAGTTTTAACAAGTCATTTCCGATTTTAGCAAGACAGTCCTAGTTTTAACAAGTCATTTCCGATTTTACCAAGACAGTCCTAGTTTTAACAAGTCATTTCCGATTTTACCAAGACAGTCCTAGTTTTAACAAGTCATTTCCGATTTTACCAAGACAGTCCTAGTTTTAACAAGTCATTTCCGATTTTAGCAAGACAGTCCTAGTTTTAACAAGTCATTTCCGATTTTACCAAGACAGTCCTAGTTTTAACAAGTCATTTCCGATTTTACCAAGACAGTCCTAGTTTTAACAAGTCATTTCCGATTTTACCAAGACAGTCCTAGTTTTAACAAGTCATTTCCGATTTTACCAAGACAGTCCTAGTTTTAACAAGTCATTTCCGATTTTAGCAAGACAGTCCTAGTTTTAACAAGTCATTTCCGATTTTACCAAGACAGTCCTAGTTTTAACAAGTCATTTCCGATTTTACCAAGACAGTCCTAGTTTTAACAAGTCATTTCCGATTTTACCAAGACAGTCCTAGTTTTAACAAGTCATTTCCGATTTTACCAAGACAGTCCTAGTTTTAACAAGTCATTTCCGATTTTACCAAGACAGTCCTAGTTTTAACAAGTCATTTCCGATTTTAGCAAGACAGTCCTAGTTTTAACAAGTCATTTCCGATTTTAGCAAGACAGTCCTAGTTTTAACAAGTCATTTCCGATTTTACCAAGACAGTCCTAGTTTTAACAAGTCATTTCCGATTTTAGCAAGACAGTCCTAGTTTTAACAAGTCATTTCCGATTTTACCAAGACAGTCCTAGTTTTAACAAGTCATTTCCGATTTTACCAAGACAGTCCTAGTTTTAACAAGTCATTTCCGATTTTAGCAAGACAGTCCTAGTTTTAACAAGTCATTTCCGATTTTACCAAGACAGTCCTAGTTTTAACAAGTCATTTCCGATTTTACCAAGACAGTCCTAGTTTTAACAAGTCATTTCCGATTTTACCAAGACAGTCCTAGTTTTAACAAGTCATTTCCGATTTTAGCAAGACAGTCCTAGTTTTAACAAGTCATTTCCGATTTTAGCAAGACAGTCCTAGTTTTAACAAGTCATTTCCGATTTTACCAAGACAGTCCTAGTTTTAACAAGTCATTTCCGATTTTACCAAGACAGTCCTAGTTTTAACAAGTCATTTCCGATTTTAGCAAGACAGTCCTAGTTTTAACAAGTCATTTCCGATTTTAGCAAGACAGTCCTAGTTTTAACAAGTCATTTCCGATTTTACCAAGACAGTCCTAGTTTTAACAAGTCATTTCCGATTTTAGCAAGACAGTCCTAGTTTTAACAAGTCATTTCCGATTTTACCAAGACAGTCCTAGTTTTAACAAGTCATTTCCGATTTTAGCAAGACAGTCCTAGTTTTAACAAGTCATTTCCGATTTTAGCAAGACAGTCCTAGTTTTAACAAGTCATTTCCGATTTTACCAAGACAGTCCTAGTTTTAACAAGTCATTTCCGATTTTAGCAAGACAGTCCTAGTTTTAACAAGTCATTTCCGATTTTAGCAAGACAGTCCTAGTTTTAACAAGTCATTTCCGAATTTACCAAGACAGTCCTAGTTTTAACAAACCATTTCCGATTTTACCAAGACAGTCCTAGTTTTAACAAACCATTTCCGATTTTAGCAAGACAGTCCTAGTTTTTACAAGTCATTTCCGATTTTACCAAGACAGTCCTAGTTTTAACAAACCATTTCCGATTTTAGCAAGACAGTCCTAGTTTTAACAAGTCATTTCCGAATTTACCAAGACAGTCCTAGTTTTAACAAACCATTTCCGATTTTACCAAGACAGTCCTAGTTTTAACAAACCATTTCCGATTTTAGCAAGACAGTCCTAGTTTTTACAAGTCATTTCCGATTTTACCAAGACAGTCCTAGTTTTAACAAACCATTTCCGATTTTAGCAAGACAGTCCTAGTTTTAACAAGTCATTTCCGAATTTACCAAGACAGTCCTAGTTTTAACAAACCATTTCCGATTTTACCAAGACAGTCCTAGTTTTAACAAACCATTTCCGATTTTAGCAAGACAGTCCTAGTTTTTACAAGTCATTTCCGATTTTACCAAGACAGTCCTAGTTTTAACAAACCATTTCCGATTTTAGCAAGACAGTCCTAGTTTTAACAAGTCATTTCCGAATTTACCAAGACAGTCCTAGTTTTATCAAACCATTTCCGATTTTACTAAGACAGTCCTAGTTTTAATAAGTCATTTCCGATTTTACCAAGACAGTCCTAGTTTTAACAAGTCATTTCCGATTTTACCAAGACAGTCCTAGTTTTAACAAGTCATTTCCGATTTTACCAAGACAGTCCTAGTTTTATCAAACCATTTCCGATTTTACTAAGACAGTCCTAGTTTTAACAAGTCATTTCCGATTTTACCAAGACAGTCCTAGTTTTAACAAGTCATTTCCGATTTTACCAAGACAGTCCTAGTTTTATGAAACCATTTCCGATTTTACTAAGACAGTCCTAGTTTTAACAATTCATTTCCGATTTTACCAAGACAGTCCTAGTTTTATCAAACCATTTCCGATTTTACTAAGACAGTCCTAGTTTTAACAATTCATTTCCGATTTTAGCAAGACTTCAGTAAAAGAGTCCAGATTTGAATAAAAATGTTCCGTTTTTACCAAGACAGTTTTAAAGACAAGGTCATGGTTTTAATATGACTTTTCTTGATTGTAGAACAGTAGTGTCAGTTTCAGCAGACTGAATTTGTTTTGACAAGATAGTCATAGTTTAACCATTACAGTCCTGATTTTAGAAAAACAAACCTTATTTCAAAAAGATAACTTCGTTTTAGCAAGACAGGCCTGGTTTCAAAACGACAATTAATTCCGGTTAAGCGAGACATTCTTGATTTCAGCACGACAGTCCTGGTTTTAGAAAGACAATGCTGATTTTAGCGTGACAGATTTGGTTTCAACAAGATAGTCCTGTTATCAACAAGACAGTCCCACATTTAGTAAGATTATAACAGTACTTCCCAATTTCAACAATTTAATCCTGAGTCTAACTAGATTGTTTCGATTAAGATTAAAATTGAGTCTCGGTTGAAGCCAAAGAGTCCAGGTTTTATTAACTCTGAACTTGTTTAACAAGACAGTTCTGATTTAGACATGGTAGTTACAGTTTTAGCAAGAACGTCGTTATGTTTAACAAGACAGTCTTGTCATTAGCATGAATATCATATTTTTTTTTAGCGAGAAAGTCCCGATTTTCACTAAAGTCCGAACTTTCCCAAGTAGATTGGTTGGACATAGGTGGAAAAAATGCCAGAATTCGTCCTAATATGAAATATAAATGTACACATTCATATTAAGTTTAGTAATCCAGTCACGGAATAACATTTAAAGTTTAATTACTTTTGTTTTGTCCGTCACGTGACTTGCTTTTCTGACGCGTTTCGGAGATTTACACCTTCTTCAGATATTTATCACTCTTCTGAGATCGTTAAAACATTAAAAATGAAATAAACACTAGTTGACGTTATGAGCGCCCCGTGCAGTGGTCCACAACTGCCGTCTCGTGGTTGCGTAAACCAATGAAGATGCTTATCTGAAATCCTGTTGTCTTCTATATTGATTGCTTATTATAGAGCGTGTTCGAAGACAAAAGAAGCTGATCATTCAAAAGTTGGATTATACTGTTTTTAAAGGCTTTGTATATTTCATACCGCTCGATAACATCCTTAATTTTGACTTTTTTGCAAATTTGCAACGATTTCAAAATCCGTATAGATATGATTTTTGTCTATCAGGTGGCGTGTATATTTGATTAATTTCCATCAATGTTCTTTAATGGAACGCTCTTCCTCTTTGTTCAATGCAGTTTAAATTACACTCGTCGCAAATTAAACCCCGGTTTTATTTCTCAACAGCTTGTCTGGTTTTAAACTGAGTAACTTCTTGATGTTTGTTGGTGCGGAGTGACATGGTTACATTTATTTTTTTGAAATTGTTTGTAATTATATTCGGTAACATGTTTACGTATTCGCACGCTATGAATGCAGTTTTTTCTACCGTAATACGCTCTATCACACGCAATCATTATAGAAGACAACAGGATTTCAGATTAGCATCTTCATAGGTTTACGCAACCAAGTTGACCTTGGAACACTGCACGGGGCGCTCACAACGTCAACTAGTGTTTATTTCATTTTAAATGTTTTAACGATATCAGAAGAGTGATTAATATCTGAAGATGGAGTAAATTTCCGAAACGCGTCAGAAAAAGAAAAGAAAGTCACGTGACGGGCAAAGCATAAGTAAAGTTTAAATAAATGTCGATAGCAAAAATAAGACAAGGAATGCAACTATCGCATATCGTCAAAATCAAAGGTTGTGAATCGAATTTCCAATTTTCGTCGGTAGTAGATCGACCTATCAAGTTGGTTCTACTCTACTATTCCGATTCACGATTTTGTTTGTATATTATAAATATTTTGTTTAATTTCCTAGAGTTGGGCTTCTTATTAATTGGAAAATATAAGAAAATCAATATTTGAAACTTATCATTAACATGCAATTTCACGATCGAAAAAACTAAAACCATCAAAAGTCTACTTTTTTTCTGATTTTAAAGTAAAACTTTCAAAAATATGTTTGAATTGTAAGCTGTAATTGATGTTTTAAATATGTAATGACAAACATAATAATCATATTTATCTCAACTGCCTGGGCATTGTTACAATGTACAGGGTGAATCAGACCACCCCTGCGCAATGTGTAGCGACTGAAGCAAATGAGCTGCAGCCTTCGTTTTAACTTACCCCCCCCCCCTTATTTCGACCCTAGAGATTTCAGTACAAATGTTTCAAAACTCAAAAATGCTCCAAAAGTGCTTTTTTGGGGGTGAGGGTCGTTTTTGGAAAATTTTCAAATGTAAAGGTAGGTCGAGTAATACCTCATTTTAAAGGTTCACTGATCGTTTTGAAAAAAAAGTTTGAACTTATCTTACTGCGTATGTATAGGGTGTTCCAAAACGTCATAAAAGTAGTGTTTTACAGTTAGTTTTATTGTTACCACATAACTAGTCTACATAAAGCAAATTTTTATCCCAGGTTCATGAGAAGATACCCTTTCCAAACATTTTCTTAAGTTGCCCTTTACACAAACATTTAAAAATTTAAAAAATACATATAATTTTGTGAAAAACAGATTCATAGGGGAGAGCGGGGTACTTTGTCACACGGGTACTTTGTCACAAGTTAAATTGTGGGAAATTTAGAGGGTGGAGGGAAATTTTACTACCAACCCTAGCTACCCAAGGTTGCTGCCACCTTGCACAGACAGTCTCAGACACGTCCTGTTTCCGTGAACTTGGCTAGGAGTGTTTTGTTGTTTGTAAGTGCTCAAAGTAAAGTTTTTTGTTGGTGTTTTGCATTTTTTTACTCTGCCACTATCAATTGAAGGTATGTGAACATTATTTTATCTTAATCTTTAGTTAAATAGCTATACATTAATGAATTTTTGTTAAAGTTTGGTTAGTTTTAAGATGCTGAAATCGTTACGAAAACAAAAAAAATACACGCGGGGCACTTTGTCACAAAACATTTGGGGCACTTTGTCACAATAGATAAATGGGCATTTTTTACGATTTAACTTATCTTTTGCTTATCTTTACAGATGGTGCGGACCTATGTAAAGAAAACAAATAGAGCTCCTATAGATGGGCAAGCGATGATTCAAGCAGCTCAAGCCCTTAAAAGACAGAAAAATCGCCCTTCGTTGAGGGAAGCAGCAGCCGAGTTTAATGTTCACTACAAGGCTCTCGAGCGTTTTGTTAAGAAACATACTCCCGAGGAAATAGCGTCCGGCACTATCAACATTACTTTTGGTCACTCCTTAGATAACCGGGTGTTTAATGACAACGAGGAAAGCCTTTTGGAACAGTACTTAAAACAAGCCTCTGATATTTATTTTGGTCTGAGTCCAAAAGAAATCCGTAAACTGGCCTACAGCTACGGTACTGCTTTGAAAAAAAAAATCCGCCTAAATGGAGTGACACCCAAATGGCCGGGGCTGATTGGTTCACCGCTTATTTAAGACGCCATCCAACTGTATTCGAAATCTCAAGAAAATAATAAGTTTAAAAAAACTATCATGGACCCTAGTAAAAAAATAAAAAAAGAAGGACGGCGCAACAAAAAGTCCGCTTTGGAGTCATCATCAGAAGAAGACGAAGATGCCTTTTGCTTGGTCTGTGGAGATAAATTTGATGATAGTGCTCCGAATGAAGTACAAGAAATGTGGACGTGGCTCCATCTTCTACGTGTGTGAAAATTGTGACGCAGATGAGGATGATTGAAATTTTAAAGTGATTAAGTCTGTATAACTAGGCTACTGAGTAACATTTCATTTGATTTGTATGATTGCTATTAACTCGTTTTTATTTTATTGTTTGATTGATTTTTACTCATTTATATTTTCTTGGATTTATGTTATTGGTAATCACACATTTTTATTAAGTTATTAATAGCTTATTTACATAGTTATAAACGTAATTATTTTCCCCTTTAAAATACATGTGACAAAGTACCCCATACCCTGTGACAAAGTACCCTGCCATGGGGCACTTTGTCACACTTGTAGTGCTTAGGGGAAAATAATAAAATCCATACTTAGACATTTACCATAAAGCTGATTATTTTACATAACTTGTACAAAGGTATGCACCATTTAATAACATATTTGTTTTGGCTCAAATACTAACCAAAACCTGGTAACAAAATTAAAAGTGAAAATTGTGACAAAGTACCCCGCTCTCCCCTACTCAAAAACTCCAAATAGTAACGTTAGTCGTGAAGCATATCATTGAAAAGTTGAAAAAGGTCTTTCAAAAACAAACATTTTTTTGTATTTAAAGTTTGACTTTATCTCTAACCGTTTCACAATGACGCGTGAAGGACGGTTTTTAGACACTACTACTCAACCCTACGAAAATCACAACTAAAAAATGTAACTTTGGGTCACCAGTTAAGCAAAGCCTTTTAAAAATTACAAACAATAACCACAGGCAAAATAATATTAGATTTTCAACAAAAGTTTCTCGTAACTATAAACGTTTTGTTTTGTCCGTCACGTGATTTCCTTTTCTTTTTCTGAAGCGTTTCGGAGATTTACTCCATCTTTAGATATTTATCACTCTTCCGAGATGTGGTAACAATAAAACTAACTGTGAACCACTACTTTTTTGACGTTTTGGAACACACTGTATTTACGCAGTAAGATAGGTTAAAACTTTTTTTTGAAAAAGATCGGTAAACAGATACTTTTAAAATGTGGTATAACACGACCTACCTTTACATTTGAAAATTTTCCAAAAACGATCTCCACTCTCAAAAAAAGCACTTTTGGGGCATCTTGGAGATTTGAAAACTATTTATTTAATTTACTAGGGTAGAAATAGGGGGGGGTTTAAGTTAAAACGAAGGCTGGAACTAATTTGGTTCAGTCGCTATACATTGCGCACGGGTGCTCTGATTCACCCTGTATAACAGTTTTTTCTTATTCATAATACAAGCAACACAAATATGAACACAGTCATGTTGAGAACATTAAAATGAACAAATAAATAACAATAGTCATACAGTCATCACAATAAATAAATTTTTTATTTAATGTCCATTGTTTGGTGTCCAAGTCACTTAGTATAATATAATAAGTAATAAATTATTTTATATTACCTTATAGATCCGTCATGTGACTTTTATTATGTCTTTATTATAAAGACGCGTTTCGGAGACGTATCTCCATCTTCAGTATTATCACTCCGTAGAGGTCGTTAAAACATTAATATCACATAAACATTGACACTACATACACAATTAAATAAATACACATATACGTTGATTTTACTATTTTTTCCATGCGCACTGTTTCATGTTTCGCGAACTACTAACCAGTAGTTAATAAAGACATAATAAAAGTCACATGACGGATCTATAATGTAATATAAAATAATTTATTACTTATTAAAATAAATAAATAATTAACAAGTTGTTGCTTCTATAACTCTGGAGTATGGGAGGGCATATTTCACCTAGTCTTAGGTTAAGATCCCTTTCTTTCACCTTCCAATCAGGTTTTAGCCAACTCTTGTTCTGTTCTGACCCTAACGCTATTGTAATATTTGAGGGATAGCGATATATTTTCTAATAGTTTATCTACTTTAAGCTGTAGATATATAATATTACCAAGAGAAGAAGGTTGATTTGTTTACGGTCGGACTCCAAATAACCTTCGGGGAAGTTACAATTTTTAAGTTTTAGATTCGATTAGTTGGTTTTATGTTAAGGGGCATAATATGCTTTGTTTTTTGTTTTTTTAAAGATGACCTTGATGGATTTTCACTTTTGAACTGACAGAAAAAAATTGCAACAATAAAAGATATTATACAAATATCGATAAAATTATTTGCCTTTAAAATAAAAATAAACAAAACAAAATCAAATAAAAGGTGATGGTTAATCAACAAATACGTGAAATAGATCACTTCCACTTTATATAGAATTAGCAAATTCATGGCTCACAAATTGCAAAGAATAGTATTTTTGTAATGCCGTTTTAAGAGACTTAAAAAACAACTTCAATTTAAAACTTTTTCCTTGGAAAGACTCAATCCATACAACTGAAAATCACTTCCTATACTGTGTTTGTAAGTGACCTTCTGAGACGCTATCTGAAACTACCCTGAGGAGAGTGGTACCAGGTGTGGCCCACTTTATTGACACAAAATACGACGGAATTAAAATTTTAACATTTTTTTTAATGGCAGACAAATTTCATTTCAGGTTTTTTGCCAATCACTTCTTTTCATTTTCTCACATATACATAGCACACGAAAGGTTATGTGATGGGTCCAAAAACCGGTTTCGAGTTTTTCCGCTGATATAATCATCCAAGAATTTCGGGATTATGTCTGTCGTCTAAACCTCAAATGAGTTGACAGATTTTAATTTTAATTTTGTATTTGGGCATATAATGGCCATATCGTGGTTTAATTTTTTTTTTCGATAACTAAATACTTGGGAGTACCTGCCATAAGGCAAAAACACTAAATTTATATTTTCTCAAAATCGGGTGTAACGATTTTGATCAAATTTTGAACCTCTACTAGAAATACCGGTTCTTGAGTTATTGTTAGAAAAAATCTGTCATAAAAAACTACTTTTCTCAAAATCTGCTCTATCGATATCATTCAAATCTTTGAAAAAATATGAAGATTAATGACTCAATGTTGCAAATAATCGAAAATTAGTTTTAAGGAATAATTTAAAAAAAGATAACAAATTTCGACAACTGCTATTTAAACTTGATATATTCTATAATATTTATTATTAAAACGTCGACACAAGTGAATCAAGCTTAGACCGTATTTAAATATACAACGTGTTTGAAAAGTCTGGGTACGGCTTAATATTTTACAAACCATAGCAGAAAACATCTATAAACTTTGCACAATGTCATATGGCAATGTAAACTATTTTTCCTTGCTATTGCCATGACATGACAACCATGGGGGGACGGCCCACAGAGGAAGTCATAAGAATTTTAAATGTAACCACGGGTCGAGTGATACCTCATTTCAAAGAGCTCAGTTAGTAGAGTTGAATGCCGCAAACCGCATCTTAAAAGATGTATCCAATCAGAAATGGCGGGTTGTTTAATTACACATTGTGAAGTACATTATGCGCTGCCATTTCTGACTTGATTAAAAAAAAAAAAAAATTCTAAAATGAAGTGGTAAGTTAGTTACAAAAGTCAGTGAAAACATTAGTTAGTAGAGTGAAACGCCGCCTCCCGCATCTGAATACGACGATCCAGTCAGAAATGGCGGCGCATAATGTACTTCACAATGTGTACCTAAAACAACCCGCCATTTCTGATTGGATACATCTTTTGAGATGCGGTTTGCGGCATTCAACTCTACTAACTGAGCTCTTTGAAATGAGGTATCACTCGACCCGTGCTTACATTTAAGATTCCTATGACTTCCTCTGTGGGCCGTCCTCCCATGGTTGTCATGTCATGGCAATAGCAAGGAAAAATAGTTTACATTGCCATATGACACTCTGCAAAGTTTATAGATGTTTTCTGCTGTGGTTTGTAAAATATTAAGCCGTACCCAAACTTTTCAAACACCCTGTATAGAGATACTGATCAAAATAATCTACAAAATCTAAGATGGCGTCAATCGTTAATTTTCACTTTTTTTCTGACAACTACCGCACTCGTATTTTTGGTGGCGATTTTTTGTTTGCTTTATTATTTTTTGTATTTCCATTATGAATGGGTGTGTGAGTAAGTTGTGCAATGTTTTTGCAACTTTTATTCTTTTATTTGTGATTGTCGCTACAAATCTGAAGATTTTATGTTACCGTCGTTCACAATTTTATGTTTTGTATTGTAGAAATTTTTGTGTAAAATTTAAAATTCTTTAACAATTTCTAGAAAAGTGTTTCATAATTCGTCAAAAATTGCAGAGTAGTTTTCGAAATAAACTAGTTCGATTGTACCAAATTGAGCGCATTTCGTAGTTTTCATGAAAATATTAAATAATAAAATTGCTTTCAAAATTTGCCTTTGATTCTGAAAACTATTTAGTATAGATTCGTTCACAGCAGTTCTTTAAATTTCTATAATTTACAAAAAACATCATTGACAATTCTTACTATTAGGACGTGATGACCATCCTAGACTTAAAAAACATAAATTGTTTCGGCCAAGTAGACACCATCTTCGTAAAGATGAAATTTAGAAGCAGTAAACTGCTAAACAGTGTCGACACCTAAAAGTTCCCGGAGTTGTGTAGAACATCGAAAGACATCCTCGCTCATTCACTACGGAATTAGACTAGATGCGTGCGGATTCATTATAGAGTAACACTTACATACGCTAGTGAGGATTTGGTTACCCATTCTCGTCTCAACTTTCAGTAGAGCACAGCTCGTTGACGACATTACTTCTTTACTTTGGTATTAATACACACTAATATTTATATGTAACATGTATACCAAGTGTCCTAAAAGTCCCACCCCCTATTATTTTTTTATTAATGGAAATAGACAGATTTGCTTTGGGGAAAGTTTAGATAACCAAAGGAGGAGTTTTTTGAAGTATCAACATTTTCAACCCTTACCCCATTTTTAAACAGCAACACCTATTGAGTGATACCTCATTGTAAAGACCTTTTAAAAATTAGAATAATGACGTAAACTAGAGGTCTCTAAGTTCATCCTATCCAACATAGCGACCAATCGAATTGTGAACGTTAATCTACAAACTCCGGTTGTTTTTATTACATTACAAAATGCTCTATGTTGGTAAAATGATGGTAAGAGCCTTACCTTGTTTTTTAGCTCAGATTAAGTTCTCGAAATGGCTACCATTTACTTCTTGGCACAAATAGATTCTGGACTCAAAAGCATGTTACATTTCGTAACATTTCCGGTGTAATTATTAACGTATAATTCACAATTCGATTGGTCGCTATGTTGGACAGGATGAACATAGAGACCTCTAGTTTACGTCATTATTCTTATTTTTAAAGGCCTTTAAAATGAGGTATCACTCAATAGGGGTTGCTGTTTAAAATTCTTGATTTACCCCCAAACTACCCCATTTTGGGGGTAAGGGTTGAAAATTTCGACCTAGTCAAGGAACTAACAGTCCAGCCGCAGACATAATCCTTATCTGAAATCAAGTGAGATTAGCTGCCTCATACAAACAGTAATGCTTACATTGATCCTTTGGTGACCTGACAATTACCAATGGAAAAACTAATACGAATACACTCGTACTAATAAACACACTAAATAACTGAAATAACACACAGTAAATAAATAAATGTAAATTTTAATTCTCTATATAGTCAAAATATAATATATCTTAGTCAACTATAAGTAAATTATGTATGAAAATGTCTAAATCTAAACATTGTTTTAACGCTATAACTAATAACGCCTTCACACAGCAAATATGCAACATAAAATACAACATTCTCATCTACAACCTATGGAGACCAAATCTGTGAACAATTCAAATTGACATCATTCCACATCATGAAAACAAATCCCAACATCTAAACATTGAGATTACATCAAATTTTGCAGGGAAATATATTCTAACAAAAGCTAACAGTGGTATTTTAGCTTTCCTAATATAGAGAATAACTTATTTTATTTTAAAACGAACGTAGACTATCACCTGGACCTTTATAACTTACAAAGGTGGACCTTTATACACCTGGACCAAAGCAAATCTGTCTATTTCCATTATTAAAAAAAATAATAGAGTGGGGTGGGACTTTTACACTTGGTATATAATTATTAATGTAATTTACATGTGTCATTACATTCTCTTTCAAAAGAAGCCTACATTCTAAAAGTTTCAATATCTACGAGTCGCCATATAGAGTGACACTTATATACGGAAGTGAGAATGTGGTTTTCCGTCGTAGCCTCAATTTTCAATACAATAGCCTACGTACAGAAAACGCACTGTATTAGTTCGTTATTTTTGCAACAAATACCACAAATTATTTAGCTGTTTAGTAATTAATAAGTCAGTGTAATAATGATTGTAAGCCAAGATAATTTAATAATATGGAAGCTTGTAAATCTAGTTGATAATTTGATTACATTACTAGTAAGTAATCATTAATATTTGTATATATTATTAATGTAATTTAGTTGCTCACTTGTAGAGATTACGGCCGTGCCGTGCGATCTTGAGGTATCCTAGCTATATCTACATTTCATCATCTAGTCTTGGGTTAGATCCCTCTCTTTCATAAATCCTATATCAATAAATGTTCTTATGTGAACCTTACGCTGTTACAGTATTCGATGGCTAGATTTTTTATTTTCTTATACCATATCTTCTAAATTTGTAAAATGAATAATGAGAAAAAGGTTAATTTGACTAGGTGCAAGGGGTCGGAGCCCCAGTAGCCGTTGGTGAGTTAAAAGTTTCTGTTATTTGTTCGGTTTTTGGTTTAATGTTAAGGCGATGATAACAGCGATCATTATTCACCTTCAAATAAACAAAACTTTATATTGGGTGTTCCAAAAGTATGGGACACTTTCTGTAATTATGAACGGGTAGAAATAGGAATCTGAAACTTCTTTAAATTAATAGGACCTGCTTTAAAAATAATTAAACCCCAACCTACCGGGAAGGGGGGGGGGGTCTTGAGTGGGACAACTCAAAGTTTAATAAAAACTACGTGGAACAAACACTTTGTTGGGATTTAGTAATTTAAAAGTGTGAGAATGTGTGTTTTCAAAAGTTTATTATTTTTGTTATGTTTCAGTAGTTATGTTTATTGCCTTATGTGACCTTTTTAAGATCAATCAAAACGAATGAAAAGAAAATTCAGTTAGTTAGGCTTATACCGTTTAATTAATAATACTGTAATTTTTATTTTTATTACATGGTTTTTACAAACTTACGTTAAAATTTTGCAGATAAAATTAAATTTACTAAATACTAATAAATCATAAAGTTTCCTTTTTTATTATCATATATAAAAAAAGATTAAAAATACGAATGGTTTCATACTTTTGGAACACTCTGTGTGTGTGTGTGTGTGTGTGTGTGTGTGTGTGTGTGTGTGTGTGTGTGTGTGTGTGTGTGTGTATGTGTGTGTGTGTGTTTGCGTGTGTGTGTGCGTGTGTGTGTGTGTGTGTGTGTGTGTATGTATATGGATTTTCTTAATAACCATGTTTGACTACATAACCTGTTGATTACATACGAGGTGGGTCTATTATATAACGAGAAAGATGGTCCCTATTGTCACTTAACAGTGCTGCATGTCGATCACATGACGTTTCTTACAGCTATTTTAACACATTTACCGTTTTCTTCTTTACTGCGTCAACTGACTCAAAACGTGTTCCAACGAATAAAGTAGTTTTGTGCGAAATATATAGCGAATATGTTCCAGTTTTTGTTGGTTAAAAATCGCTTCACAGAAAGTGCTATGTGAGCAGGGCCGGCCTGTGAGCAAAATGCTGTGTGTGCAAGGATGAACTTTGGCGCCCCTTACAATGAGAGTTGTTAAGTAAAACATATTGTACCTGATTTTGTTAAGCCTTAATAGGTGTGATGTACTAAATTTTGTAAATAGCAACTCCTAACTGATTCTTGTAGTTTATTTATTGGTTTGACAGGTAAAAAATAAAAACCCGTTTTTTAATTATAGAAAAATCTTTGTTTGGTTTAATACTCAGTAAAACATATTGTATCTGATTTTGTTAAGCCTTAATAGGTGTTATGTACTACATTTTGTAAATAGCAACTCCTAACTGATTCTTGTAGTTTATTCATTGGTTTGACAGGTAAAAAATAAAAACCCGTTTTTTAATTATAGAAAAATCTTTGTTTGGTTTAATACTCAGTAAAAATATTTAAGTTACATTAAAAACACATTAAAGTATATCCATACATTGTATAAGGTACGCCACATTACACTAATATACTTACAAATTATTGATCTTGGAAGTACGTTCATCCGCTGGATTGTACTTTAAGAAATTACCACGCGAAGCGATCACTCGGTCTTCTATTTGTTTGTCTGTACGCTACGCAGTTACGACCACCACGTATGGAATTTAAGAATAAGATTCTGAGACTAGACTAGAAAGAACTATGAAGAAGTTTATTTTCCGTTTAAAATACAGAGACTAATTAAAACGGTTTCTGCATGGTTCTAAGTATTAAAATATAATGGTGCGAACAAGCAATCGTGTAAAATAAAAAATTAAGGGTTCTCGCAGAAAGTGAGGTAAAACCTGACTAAAATTTAAAAAGAACACTTTCTCATTTAATACTTATTGTTATTTATATGTGTTACGTAGGGTTACAGACAAATTAAATTATTATTTTTTCGCTACGATTTCCTCTAAAACTTAAAGTAACTTGTATGCATCGATGAGAATTAAAGTAAAATGTTAATAGTAGTTAGATTGTTTACATGTCCAACGAAATTACCCTCAGGGGGGGTCAATTATAGGGGGTAATGATGTGACAATTCTGAGGTAGCCTAGCTGGATCTACACCTATTTAAAAAAAATTAAGGACATATTTTTCACAGAACTTCTAATTGTATTTTTAATTTAATTTTCTCCAGAATTATTAGTGCTTAAGAATTTGATTTTTGGTGGTCTTTGACGGCTCTCAAAAAGCTTTAAACACGTATTCATTGTGAGGAGGTTACTGTATATAACTTAATACTGTACACCAATATACCAACAGCTATCCTAATAATTAGAATCCTACATTTTCACTTAATATATAGTGTGATTTCTCCTCATTTTAATGAAAGACTATAATACTCTTAATGAAATGTACATAACCCAACATGTATGACACTGTGTATTGTACAAAATCCTTATGGATTAATGTCGTATTGAGGCCACGAGCGGATTAAGAGAGGTGCGACTCTGATGCTACGAGCACTGGTTGCGATCTTAGAGTTACTTCTCGTGAGTTGCATCTGCTCTACTGAAACAATAACATAAACATAGGACCGTTATTTCATTATCATTACGATATTCGTTTTAATAATTTAACATTGTGATATTATACAAATCTACAACAGTTATTTTGACATATTTTTCTCTTTTACAAAATATCCTTACTTATATAACATACTAGTGAACACTTCACACTCGGGGTTACGTTATGCTGCCCCCTCTCTTTAGTGGCGAGACTATAGTCGGATTTAAACTGGAAAGAGATTATATGGAACTGAAATCGGATATGGTGCGAGGGGCTCGTATAGCTCATTTGTTATGTGGTGGCGTTTGGAGGGAGGGCAGTCTGGCTCGGAGTGGGGAGGTTCGTAATACTCTCTCTAGAAACGCACTGAAGAAAGAAGGGTGGAACACTAACTCACTCGCTTCCCCCACCACTAAAAAATGACCGGAACCTGTTTTCCCGATCAAGGTCAAGCGCCACTACATACCAAATGACCTCTAGCCTTCTGGACGAATGGTAGGCGAGCATTGTTTTAGTAGCGGTCCCTTGTTGTCAATTCTACGGAAGTGACAATATATGCTTAGATAAAAGGTCTGTAATTAAACACTGAAATGAACATAGAATAAATAATCTGAAATTTAATTTAAACGGAAATTGTTTTTAAAATCATTACTCATATTTCTTAGAATTCATGAAAATAATGAAATTTGATTTGGCAACACCGTTCCCCCGCCAAACCAGAACCCCAATCCCATTCCAGTTTTATTCAAACTATAGGAAATATTACCAGGAGCAAACTAGTGTCTTCAACTCCCTCCCCCCCTCATTGAAGCAAGTTTCTGATATTTACTCAATGATTTACAGTTTTATCTGTATGTTGTGTATTTGTAACCTAAGTCGTTATGAATTGAGGAATAAGATCTCTTTACAACTAGGCAGAGATTTATGTACAAGCTTTTTTAAATTATATTTCCCGTTTAAAAATAGCGGCTAATCAAAACAGTTATTGCAGGATTCCAACTAAAGCGGATTAGAAACGGATGCTTAGACTGGAAATATAAATACCTCTCCAAGTATTAAATATAATAATGTGAAGAAGGTATAACTAGGAGTCGTACAAATAAAAACTTCAAATAAAAAATAAAATTTGAATCAATTTGTAAACGTCGCTTGTTTTCGGCTTTTTTGTATTTAAATAACAAGAAAACTAATGTTTTCTGTGATATTTTCACTGATTGTTCTTATAATAACAATAGTAATAATCGGTGTTTTATTATTATGAACAAATTATAAATACACCACAACAGCTTTATCCACTGATCGTCAGTTGTGTTACACAACAATAGAAATATACAATACAGGATAATAACAATAAAATAATATTAAAAAATAAAAATGTTGAAAAATATCCAGACTAATACAATAATAATTATTAACACTTTCAATATTTACATTCCTTAAAATACAAGTGTACACTACTGAATTATGCAGTACACACCCACACACATGTACCACATATCCACACATACAGTACCCTCAGACTAGGAGTGTGTCTGGTGTAATGGGCGTGTCCTCCCTTCTACTTGCTTCCCTAACCTGACTTAAAGGTACAACCTATTCCAAGAAAACTAGGTACAGAAATTACTGCTTAGCTACATTTAATTCTTAAAAGTTTAATTTTGTAAACTTTTTATTCTTATTTACTCCGATAAAAGAAACGAAAGTAGGGTAGGCGTTTACACAGAAGCATTTTGAGGTCTATATATATATATATATATATATATATATATATATATATATATATATATATATATATATTTTTATTGGGGTTGTACCGCTGAAAGCAAACGCAACAAATGAAGCGGTAATTATATAGCAGAGCTGCCTCACTTCAAAATCAATTTTTATGGTTTTTATTCGTCAAATAAATGTAGGAAAAATATTTTATTATCGAAAAAAAGTGTCGGAAAGATGATTACATAATATAATTACACAAGAAAATCTTAATCAGAGTCAAATTCTGCTGCAAATTTAGTAAAAGAGGAATTTATTGAATTTAAATGTATTTCACTCGTAATTCGCCATAAATGATGAAAACGAGTATTATACTCATTGTACTTTCTTTTAAACATAAATTCGGCTATATGGCCATGGAAATGTTGTTTTGAATTTCCATATCGCGGCACATTTCCTCGCACTTCCCTCCATTGGCGTTCAATTGTCTGCGTATGTGCTTCAGTGTACGCATATGTAGGGCTGTATTATTATATGTCACGAAAGGTTTGGCCAGGTTGCTATATATATATAAAACCACCTGGCCAAACCTTCCGTACGTTTATTGAAGTGAATGTCATGAGTATGAAAGATAACACAGCGTTAATTTTTTCACGAAAAAACTACTTTTGTAATTGTATTATTGTATTATGTAATCATCTTTCCGACACTTTTTTTCGATAATAAAATATTTTTCCAACATTTATTTGACGAATAAAACCCATAAAAATTGATTTTGAAGTGAGGCAGCTCTGCTATATAATTACCAATGAAGCGTGGATACCCCTTTTTTTCTCTACACCCCAGACACATCCCTACCTTGAGGATGCTGTACATTACACAACCATACACGCCATCAGTAACTAAACTTATAAAGAAAATTATACCTACGAGTCTGTCAAAATACAAGTATTCAAGAAAAACAACACAAAACATATGGATGAATAGTTAAATTCTGTGATAAAATACGAAATTTCCAAACCTCGTTTCAAAAATTACCTAGACTACACCAATCCCTTCCATTCATTAGTTCCATCCTAAAAACTCTTCTTTATTCAATTCCTATTTTAAAACTAACAATTTTCTAAAGTGGGTCAATATCGGACATCTAGCAACAAAATGGAAAATATTTTCAACCTCCTGTAGATTACACGAAGAACATAAAAATATTCTGTCAGCGACCCACAGTTTATTAATTCCGTTAGGGCTTTAAAAGCCCAACACATTGTAGTGATTGAGACTTTATGACAAATATATCATCTAATACCGAGTTCAAGGTCTAAGTAACCATACTCTGACCCCCTTGCTGCCTGAATACAAATTTGTCTTTCTTCCTATCTGACGGACTCTAATATATACAGCAACTGATCTTGTAACCCCTCCCACACCATCAGGTTCACACTATATTTTTGACCTAGCAATTTCCATTCTTTATACTAAAGATATTTTTATTTATAACCTGAATTGCTAGGATGTTGGGAACCCTGTTAGGAGGAAAACGTGTTGCTCGTATTATGTAATTTAAATTCATTCCTAATGTATAAATAAATATCATTTCCAATCTAGTTTTTAATAAGAAAATCATAGTTTGGAGTATTGTTGGGTAACCAATTTTTCTTTTTTTAAAACAAAAAAATGCAATTTTCCGTCAACATGATTACTCTCCCAATAACATTATACCTATAACAGACTGATCCCTTTATAATCGCAGTAAAGCCAGAGTACTTTATATTTTAAGGTACTTTAATATCAATGAATATATTTCTCCACAAAGAATTTATTAATAAATTTGGCCGAGACGTGTTTTTCATTTAAGTGTGCATCCAAAGGTAATTTTGTGGTTAACATCAGTGCTAGATACTTATATTTATTTACTACCTCTTATAATTACCATTATGACCCATTATCATCATTACTCAATTTAATAATTAAAACAAAACACTTTTCAGTATAAAACACAACTTTATTTAAAATTTAGCGACCATGGTTTCGCTAGTTACAGCATTGTCAAGGTAGTTTACATGAACGAAGAAGAAAGGTACAGTTCACAATTTCCAAACAATAGTTGGGTAAAACCCTCTTTGTTAACCTAAATGGAGGAATGGGAAGGGCTGTGACCTAGTTATTGGTTTGAGGAGTGGGGAGTTGTTAAATTCTAATTGTTCATTTAAAACTAACACATTTTTATTCTTAACTATTCTATTAATTTTTATATTTTCTAGATGTTTTAATTTTTTAGATTTGTTAGATATATGTAAGATTTTAAAATTCATGTTGGAATGAAAATTCGAAACCCTATGCCTTTTTAAAAGGTTGGCAAAACTAGAGTCATCATAGCCTAACCTCCAACATCTCTCATGTTCATCTAATCTAATTTTAAAACTTCGGTCATATAGCATACAAATATGGCCGAATAAATATGCTATATATTACATAGCATTACATATAAATATCATTACAAATTTTACACGTTAGTTGATAAACTACACTTTTACTCATTCTTAGTACTTTATCCTTACTGGTAATTAACAATTTACCTAAATTATTATCTACATAAAAAGCTGGTTTTACACATTTACGTTTAATAACATTTGCTCAATTTGCCACCTTTTTTGAAAATCTGATTTTCCATTTATTTAAATATAGTTTTAAATTCCAAAAGTCACAATACGTCTCAAAGTTATTGATCACAAAGTGGCAAGCTTCACAAATCTTTGAAATATCCACGCCACTCATACTTTGCTGGAACTTTAACCTTCTTATTTTTAAATCTATTAATCGCCTTCCAAGGTTTTTTGCTGTCCCTACTGTCAATTAAGTTCTGTAAAATACTAATCTAAAACTTTTTTTTCTTCTACAGATGTTTATAATTTTTTTTTGGCTCTGTACCATTTTGTAGTTTGTAGCGAATTTCATTTCATAAACAAATTAAAAAACTTATAAACCATTCGTGTTAGTGACAGACAATTAAATCAAACCAGGGCTGTCTCAGTTCAATTGCTTTAAATGGCATTGTTTGTAGCCACTCGCTTTAAATGCGAGGCAATTTTAATACATTTTATTAAACCTTCAAGTTCCCTTTGGTGAAATATTAAACCCGGAGTTAATCTTCTTGTGAAAATGTAACCCGTAACCATACATCCGCTTTGATGCTTATAACATACAGCACTAATGTAATAATTAATAATTGGTTTCCTTGATTGATATTGTCGTTATTTGACAGCTAATTTTTAAGCATAATAAAAAAACAATTGAACACTTTAGTTAACATGTACGAAGTTAAAAATACTTGCTTCACAAACGCTAATTAAAATAGTTGATTAACAATAAATAAGTTGCTCTTTGTGACATATCCTATAAAATTTCACTTTTGTATTACCGGTGCTCTGTAGTTGTTGGTGTTCTTGGGTGGGGGTATCTTATCTCGCACATCAAACAGTATAATTACTTGGAACTGTGTTTGTCTGACTTTCTTACTGCTTACTTCGTGATGTCTTAATCTAATAGGCTTTTAGAGTGTTCATTGTTGCACTTTTGTTGCAGTAATTTTATTTGTTTCTCCTTTGTTTTATTTTTTATTTTAATGTTTACATAAGTGATACTTAATAATCGTTTATAATATATATACATATATAATCATATATAAATATATATAAACATAAAAACTTCAGTAATAATATGATCTGCGAAATAGGATGTACTTTTTTATTTTTTTTTATTATTTTTTTTCCATTAGGCTACTGTTGAGACCGATGGTTCTTGGTGGAATTCCATGTTTAAAGATAATAAAACACAATGTTTTACACCCTCATCATGCCTTAGCAGGCGAAACCATTGGTCGGCTAGACTAATAAAAAGTGGAAGTTACAAAATATAAAAAATTGTGTTTTATTATCTTTATATAGGATGTAGGCCCTACTGTTGGATTTATTCGGTTTTTTTTCATGGTATCCTATTGCCCCTGCTCTCCCCTCCCCCTTCTTCAACCATTTTTATTCGCCAATTTGAGACACCACTACAACATATTTCGTGCAAAATATTTAAAAAGAAAAGGTGGGAGGATTGATAGAACAGTATAATAGTAGTAATGAGTAAAGGGGATGGTGTGAATTACTCTTCTCCCTAGGAGGAGAAGCTGTAGTTGTCACTACCCAAATATCTAAAAAGATAAGGAGAGGTTGGTCATGTGATATACCATTTTAATAGTAATGAGTACAGAAAAATGATGGAATATTATCTCTCTCCAAAAGAGGAACATCTTAGTTGGCTCAAAGAAAAAATATAAAACGTTAAGGAGATTGGGCGGGGGCCTGATGTGGTACAACATTTAATTGGTACAAATTACTAGGGAAAAAATGGTAAAAAAATTACCCCTCCCTATAGGAGGAACTGTTGGTGGTGCATTTAAAGCGGTAATGAGAGGAGTCTGTGATACAAATTTTCTTGGTAGTAATGAGTAGAGAAAAATTGTGAAAAATTTCTCTTTTAATTAACAGAAACAGCTATAGTTGGCTCAAACGAAATAACTAAAAATGTTAAAGAGGGGGGGGGGGGTCGATGCGATACATCATTTTAATGGTATTAATGAGTAGAGAAAAAATTTCAGTAAATTACTCTACTACCTAAGAGTAGTTGTTTCAACCTAAAAATCTGATGAGGTAAGGTTTAAGGGGGCGAGGTTATTGTGAAACAATATTTAAATAGTAGTCTATTAATAAATTGAGACACATGGGGAGAAGGTAGGTGGACCAACCTAAATATCTAAAAGGTTAAGGAAGTGGGGGGGGTCTTGTTATACGACAGTTTAATACAGTAGTATTAATGTGTAGAGAAAAATTGTCGAAAATTATCCTTCTCCTCAGGAGAAGCAGCTGTAGGAGGATCAACTAAGAAGGTAAGGAAGGATGCAACATTAGCGTAAAGAGTAGGCCTATAGAGGCATGTTGGAATATTACTTTTCTCCCTAAGAGGAGGTATGTGGCCCAACCTAAATATAAAAAATTAACGATGGGGAGGGGAGGGAGGGGAGGAAGGGGATGAAGGGGGTGGAGGAGATGAAGGAGAGAGAGGGGAAGTCTTATCATACAACATTGAATGGTATTAATTGAGTAGAGATCAATGGTGGAAAACTACCATTCTCCCTAAGACAATATATTTGTTTATGATTCTATCCAAATAAATAATATAATAATAAAATATCTTCCTTATTCACTACTTTTGTTTGTGTTTTCATTTATATGAAATACAAATTGTTTTATAATTCATAGGGTTATTAAAATAAATTATTATTTACATAATAGTTACTCTGTTTTGTTCTTTAAGATTTTTTATAAGACTTGATACAACTTTAATGTAAGTTAATTTAAAGGTTATAATATTAAAAGCTGTCGATCTATTGAGAGCGCAATACATTAACTTGTTTATCACCATTTTTATTGTATGGCATATTATTATTATTTATAACTTTATGGTATTGTCATATAAGTTTATAGGTTGCCGCCTACATATTTCACTGCATCTTTGTGTCAGCATCGTCAGGGCTTAAATGTTGCTTCATCAGTATTATTAAATGCACAACACAAATTAAAACAAAACATAAACATACACATATACTTGGCACAGGTAACAAATTATTTAAAATGTAGTCTGATAGTATGCTAATAAAATTCAGACGAAGGAACATTTCTATATTTATTGGTTTGTCAGTTTTTAACTCAAGGATCACATTTTCATTAAGCTTTTTCCTATGATGGTACGTTATATAATCTAGGTTGATTAAAATTGGTTTTATAGTTCTCAAATATACAAATATTTATTTTCATAGCTAATTCAAAATCCAGCCTAAAAATATTTTACATATAAAAAAAACAGTGGCAAGGTATTTTCCATCAGTGACAAAGTAAAATTTATGAATATCAATTAAAACTTGAAAAACTTTTTTTGAAATTGGTTCCAGAGTTATAACTATTTCTGTTGGTGAAATATATAAAATACAGATATTTCCACACATTTTACCCATTTTCTTAAAATTTTTAGCGACATAATACGGTTTGGAAGTGAAAATTTAGTATATGGTTTAAAAGGTAATCATATATACAGGGTGAGGCAGACCACCCGTGCAGTATTTATAGCTGTCTCACTAACTTACTTTAACACTTTTTCTTTCTCATTTCCCCCTAATTTGGCCTCACAGAATCCAATAAAATTATTTTTAATTTTGAAAAATGCCCCAATTTGGGGGTAGGGGTGGTTTTTGAGGAATTTTCAAATGTAAACATAGGTTGTGTGATACATCAATTTTAAGGTCTAATTACCCTGAACATTTTGACCCAAAAAAAGTTAATTATCTTTAACCGTATGTACAGGGTGTACCAAAACGTTTTGAAATAAGACTTTAAAATAAAGTACCGTGTTACCCTACCTACAAAACGGAAGAGCACACGGTACTCTATTTTTACACGGTACTTTATTGTTTGTTGAATTGTTGATAAAACAACTGCCTACAGTGATCCAGCGAAACATGTAGGTGGCAACCTGTGATTATATAACTTGTATAATAAATTTAAAATTGTTGAATTATAAATTATTTATTGAATCTACAACCCTGAGATATAAACAAAAATTGATAACTTTAATTCTTAATTGTCTACAACACTCAATATTAGCCTAGAAATAACATTTTTGTTTAATTTATACAAATTTGTATCTTAAAACTTTCAGCTATTTTTCTAATTAATGCAATTAGAAGTTTCATACCAACACTTTTAATTGAAGTGTTTCGATAATGGCTGGTTGATCCAGAGTGAATAGGTTTATCGAAATACTGACTTCACCATCGATTTCCTCTTGAAATTCCACATTAAAAATGATATGTCATAGTACCCCATTCCCATTTAATTTAAAAAGTTAAATTCAAGATGGCGGAAATCAATATGGCGGCGGAAAATTACGAGTGCATAAAAATAGAATTTTTGTATCTACACTGATTCCCATTGGTTAATTTTTGATACCTGCACTCTAATAATTTTACTAATAATCAAACTTTTCACACACTTTATATACCGGGTGTTTCAGACCACATGGACACTATCTGTAGCGCCTGAACGAAACCAATAAAAACATTTCTTTCAATTAGAACCCCCCCCCCTTTTTCGACCCCAAAGAATTCAGGAAAATTATTTTCGACGCTCCTCAATGACCCAAAAGGGCACTTTTGGGGGGGGGGGCAGGGTGATGTTTTTGGAAAATTTTCAAATAGAAACATAGGTCGTGTGAAACCTCATTTTAAAGGTCTCTCTTTTCTGAACATTTTGGAGCAAAAAAATTGTTATCTTTTCATTACTGTACAGGGTGTGACGAAATATTTTAAACCAATAAAATGCCATTTTTTTTTACAATTATTCAATGGTGCAAGATAGAACCAAACTTTCAATACAAAAAATGTTTTCAAAAGGTCTCTCAAATGGTACAATTTTCAATGTAGGTTGCTATTTGAATTTATTTACTTTTTGCTCTATAAAAGTTATTAAAGTTTGAAATTTATTAAAAATTTGAAAACTACATAGAAGTCCTTACTACCCCCCATATCTCCTGAAAGGGTGTGTTCTTGTAAAACTAGGAAAAAAAATTGGTTGCCCTATCTTTGTTATGGAGCTGGCAGTCACATTTCCCGCTAAAAACTTAAAAAAAAAAAAAAAAAAATTTGTCACACACTGTACAGTAATGAAAGATAACAATTTTTTTTGCTCCAAAATGTTCAGAAAAGAAAGACCTTTAAAATGAGGTTTCACACGACCTATGTTTCTATTTGAAAATTTTCCAAAAACACCACCCTGCCCCCCCCCCAAAAGTGCCCTTTTGGGTCATTGAGGTGCGTCAAAAATAATTTTCCTGAATTTTTGGGGGTCGAAAAAGAGGGGTTCTAATTGGAAGGAAATTTTTATCTGGTTTCGTTTAGGCGCTACAGATAGTTTTCATGTGGACTGAAACACCCGGTATAATACAGTGTGTGATATATATAAAAATATATAAATAAATATCGATGGTATGTATAAATCTCGTCAGTCCTTTAAATGGTTAAAAAACTTAAGTTTACTTTAATGGTCAATCCATAGGGTGGCTATACGTGCAGATCTACAGAATTATTGTAAACATACAGAATTATAACTATACATAACTGTAGACTTTAAGAATTACAAGCATGTAGAATTAACTCGAGGTCTAAAGATTTACAAGCATACAATATTAAAACTACATATAATTACAGAACTACAGAATTATAACTACATAACTGCAGAGATAATGTATTACAAGCATACACAATTAACTATACATTACTGGCGATATACAGAATTATGACTATTGGTATTAACTGCTGATGAAATAAATCTAGTCACAATAGCCAAAGTAGACTGGTCACATTGTCTCTTAGTTCAAGAGGTCCATAGGATCGATTTTCAAGAGGTCTGTGCTAAAGCATATGTAAATTTCCTGTTGAACAAATCCACTTTTATGTCACTTTTGATACCGATAGTGGTCATTGTTTGTATACAGTAGACATCCTTGGAAATTCCAATAAATTTAATAAATCGTTCTTGTATACTCAATGTGACTACTGCCTAGATCAATATAACACAATTGTAGACCAAAAAGTAACCGTAAACAACGCCATAGCTATTATACACGTACTATAGAACAAAACTCAACTAACAGATATACAGTAAATAAATTATTGTTGTTGTCCTTAATCAATCATTGGACGACCACAGTGGTTGCTGTACCCATCGACATATAGATCTTTGGATGGTGACTGTCTTAACTGAAAAATTAACCTTTACCTAGAACACTAGCGGTCCTCGTTGGATGTTGGAATTAATTAGAAGGTTAAACATTCCAACTACTGTTTCTATTTGATGCATATTTACAAGCAACATGAAAGTTATACCAAATTTTAGAGGAAATCTCAAGGGACAAAACTGATATACTGTATAGTAATTTATTTTCATATTTTCTAACCCTATGAAACTTGGTAAATGAAAAAGTGCAAAAAAGTAATAAGCGAGGAAGTTTTAAAAATCTTTTGGTTAGTTAAAAACTTGCTGTTAGGAAAGTTTTTAACAACTGTTAATTTCATTTTATATCAGATTTTTGTTTGTTTACGACTCTTTTAGAGGCGAATTTGTTGTTGTTTCGTTATGACTCTTTCGCACTATTATATTTAACATTCTGGAGTTCGCATTTTATTATTAGTTGGAGTGGACACTTTATTCAAAATCAGAGTAGGCACTTTACTCATAGCCGGAGTGGGTACTTTATTCATAGTCGGAATAGGCACTTTCTTCATAGTCGGAGTGGGCATTTTATTCTTGGTTGTAGTGAACACTTTATTCTTAGTCGGAATACGCACTTTCTTCATAGTCGGAGTGGGCATTTTATTCTTGGTGGTAGTGAACACTTTATTCTTAGTCGGAATAGGCACTTTCTTCATAGTCGGAGTGGGCATTTTATTCTTGGTGGTAGTGAACACTTTATTCTTAGTCGGAATAGGCACTTTCTTCATAGTCGGAGTGGGCATTTTATTCTTGGTGGTAGTGAACACTTTATTCTTAGTCGGAATAGGCACTTTCTTCATAGTCGGAGTGGGAATTTTATTCTTGGTGGTAGTGAACACTTTATTCTTAGTCGGAATAGGCACTTTCTTCATAGTCGGAGTGGGCATTTTATTCTTGGTTGTAGTGAACACTTTATTCTTAGTCGGAATAGGCACTTTCTTCATAGTCGGAGTGGGCATTTTATTCTTAGTCAGATTGGATACTTTATTCATAGTCGGAGAACCAGCGACCAAATCTTGGAGCCGTGCAGTAACTGTTTTCATTTTATACATGGTGATCATTTTATCGTGGTGTCTCGTAAACTATTGGATCCTATAAAAAAACTTTAGATGAAAACTTCGTTACTTTTTAATGGAATTTAGGAACCTGTTTTACAAACTTTGATAAATGAGAGCATTTTAGAATATTGCAGCTAGCTTTAAAATTTCTTATGGAAATCTAATAACTTATTTGTGGAACAGATAAAACTATCTCAGATCTAATTTAATTATAAACTAGTTATATCTGTTCAACAAATAAGCTATTTTAAGTTTAGTCCTGCATTGATATTTACACTTCCTAGACACTGCCTAATTAAATTTTTTAATTAGATACAACAATGGAAATTATGGAAAATCACCTTCTAACAGTGCGCCAAAACTTTCGAAAGTTTAAACTTTAATATCTAAACGAGTGTTTTAAACAAAAAATAGCCCAAGGATAAATAAAGTCTTTAAATTTTGTGTAAAATTCGAAAATATCAAAATATGAGGTTTACATAAAGAATATTAAAGTTTGCCATATTGGAAAATGGTGGCCATTTATTAAAGGTTGCAAAACGGGTTTTTATATTTCATGAAAAAAAAAATAATGAATGTCTACGGTTTAAAGTTTTTCATATTATCAATCGTTTAAGATATACCAATAGTGACCGTAATAAAATGATCACTAAGTACATTTTAGTATATAGAAGCCAGATAGGTACAAATCAATATCAAATTCAAACTCAGCTGACTAAAATAGGCATAAATTTACGGGTTTAAACTAAATCGAGTTATAATTCACCATGTTAATAAATTCTTATTAAAATTTTAAAATTAAAAATTTCAAATCCCTGTATTCAACCTCCTAGCTGATGTAGTGGTTAGCGATCACTTCTTGTTGGGGGGGGGGGAACTAAAAAATTGAAGCTATTGATCCAACGTCGGTAACAAAATTTGAAAATTACAATTGTTAGCGAACTCTGGTTGTAAATGCATCACAACAGCGACGGGAATTCGACGTGCTAACCACACATTACGATACTGAAACAGCAGGTACAGCAGGTCTAGGCCCTTCAGGCCTCTTGAGCAACGGAGCTTTTTCTTTTAGTTTTAATACATTTATTCAGAGAGGCCTATGAAATATGTTGTTAGTCGGTAAATTAAGGCTTAGAATAGGCAATCTGACTACTGGACTTAATATGAAGTTGAAAGAGATATCTTAATGTCATGGTAGCTAATAGGTTTAAATTGTCGCTTTGTTATCAAAAGTGACACTAATACTATGGCTTCGAGTCCCACCCAGGACGCAAAGTTTTTTGTCTACGCAAAAGTTTGCAGTTCTTAGCCACCCATGGAGTGCTCACTTTGAATAAACTGTGATTGGTATGAGTGGAAGTTGTGACGGGTTGGTAAGCAATCAATTGCAAAGAACATACCAGTTAAAAAAATTGTAATTTCTATTATTGTTAACTAAAAAACATACTTTTTTGCATATGCGTATTTTTGTCCCAGAACCACTGTGTTTAGGGTAACCAATTATAGCAAACATTTTCTGAAAAAGAATATACCATGTGTCCAAAAAATCCCACCCCCCTTATTTTTTTTATTAATGGAAATAGACAGATTTGCTTTGGGGAAAGTTTTGATAACCAAAGGAGGAGTTTTTTGAAGTATCAAAATTTTCAACCCTTACCACCAAAATGGGGTAGTTTGGGGGTAAGTCAAGAATTTTAAATAGCAACCCCTATTGAGTGATACCTCAATTTAAAGGTCTTTTCAAAATAAGAATAATGGCGCAAACCAGAGGTCTCTAAGTTCATCTTACCCAACATAGCAACCAATTTGGGGGTAAGGGTTGAAAATTTTGATACTTCAAAAAACTCCTCCTTTGGTTATCTAAACTTTCCCCAAAGCAAATCTGTCTATTTCCATTAATAAAAATAATAAGAGGGGGGGGACTTTATGGACACATGGTATATATCTTAGAAAAATAAATTAAACCAAATTAAAACGAACACGGTTTTAAAATGCTAAATATTTTTAAGCATTTTTTATGAAAAAGAAAATTTATGACAAACCATTGTGCCAAACATTTTTACTTCAAAAGATTTAAAAAAGATCTACCTTTCCAGTAATGTTTCTTCGGTTTCTAACTAAACCCCAGTATGATAAGACAAATGATCGATCATAATTCGTTGTTATTATTATTTAGTTGATTACCAGATTACATTTGAGACCCGGGCTTTGGGTTAGACCCCCTCTTTTTCATCTTTCCTATCAAGTCTCCCTTAAATAGCTTTTGTTTTCTTCCATTCTTCTATTCCTGACGGTCTCTTTTCTTATATCTTATTTTCTCAATTGTAAAAAAAATTGCTGGTTTTATGTTAAGCAAGATTTGTGTTCTATTTTAATTGAGAGGCTGAGAAGCAAAGGGGTACAAGTAATTATTGCATAGAATATATTATATTAAACATCATAATATTTATATTAAATGCTCAGCTTGACTTATGAGAAAAATTATACAGTATAACAAATACACCGAACACAATTCTCACAAAACCGTTATAGTTTGATTGGTGTAGCTCGTGTATCACTGAAGAGGACGACCTCGTCGTTGAAATGCGTCAGATACTTAGGCGTATTTTTTGTGAGAATTGTGTTCTGTGTGTTTGTTATACTGTATCATAATATTTAATATTACTTCTAGCTAAATAAAAGTACATAACCAAGTACATAATTAATGCTATCTTCCACTGGTGTAGTCAAATTCAATAGAAATAATTCCCAGAATTTACAATAAACAACAAACTTATGAGGTGTTTTTCTCAAAACTAAGAAAACGTCACTTGTACCCCTTTGCTTCTCACACCCTCAATTAAGGATATGATGAGCGAGGTGGTTATTGACCTCATAGGTATTTAAGTATAATAGTAAATTAATAGGAATGGTATAATCATATGTAAAACTTACTGTTCCCCCCCCTTAAATATCTTTTAAAACTTTGTACAACTTTCATATAACATGTACCCACCTATCAATGTGAATTAGAAAATATAAACAGTTGTGGTATCGTTGGACCACCATTCACCGAGGACAACCAGTGACGGGGTTGGGGGTGGGGGTAAGGTCTAAGGTTTACACTTCAGAGTTTGTAATATGGAGACATTGCTATGGAGTGGTATCCATCTAAAGCGTTAGCCATTACATTCTTGTTGGAAATGTTTAGCTCAGTTTTTTTTAATGTATTATAAACAGCAAAACCCAGTTATCTCTTTCTCCTAACCACTCATAAAGCCACCTTGGTTCCACGCTTAAAGACAAAACAATAATATGACGACAAACATTTGTGATAATTACTGAGATTACAAAAATAATCTGATCTAAACAATCTAAGATACCCGGAAAATGTATCGCTCACGTACTCTGTGATCATATCGATAATTGCTACGACAATAATTTCATGCCCTGAAAAAAAAAAATGTCCCTGAATATTTAGAGTGAAATACGTAATACTTGTAATGTGCAGGAGGTCGCATTCCCAATACCGATCGATGAATTTAAAATTGTGCGTTATTGTAAAATGATTTTCGGTTAGATTTGTTAGTTTTATGGTAAGAAACATTTTACGATGCTCTGTTTTTGTTAAGGCGATGATGACCTCGACAGTTTTCAAATTAAAACCAAAAACAACCGAAAAGAATTGTTGTTAGTATCCTTATCGGAATCCATATTGGAATATTACAGGAGTGTTACAAATTAAAAAACTTATAATCTAAACTTGGATTGAATACGTAACTGAGACGTCTAATTAAAATATTCAGGAATACACGATTTAGAAAAAGTGGAAGATTTTGCACCTTTTCATGTTAGAGTGTTCCTTCTCAAGTCATTAATAATCCCGTACTTTTTAGACAGTGACTCTATAGTCTGTGACGAATGTTTAAATGACTAACAAATTCCAGCGGGATGAAATTATTGTATAACATTTTTTTCGTCATACTGAATCATAAACAGCACTTCTCAATACATGTATTGAGATGCTAAATGTTGTTATTTTTAGTCCTAGGACCTAAAAACAACAGCTGAGGTCAAGGTTATCAGTTGTTTCTTCGTTTATACGAATTAATTAACGATTGTAAAACATCTATAAAAACAACCGATACTCTCGTTTGTAAATGACCGATAAAACAGCTGTTACCATCGATTTGAAGGTAAATAGGTTATAACATTTTAGTTTTTGTGAAATTTTTTTCTTATATTGTTTGCAGTTTAAGGAAAAATATAGGTCATTACTTGGAGTAAAAGAAGCTTTTCGATCCTTGCTCATTTTCCGGCCTCGGCCGTTAAACTTGAGCTTATATTGAAAAGCTTCACTTTTGGTCCTAGTGATGAAATTTACTATTTTGGATCTAAAACGCGAAAGACTTTAATTCCTATTATAAACTTCTTTTATTTTAAAACTTGTAAATTAATATCGTAAAATATAATAATAATGTTACAGTTCATACTTAAATTTGAGAAGCGACCTACTTAAAGTGTTAAAAGAACAAGAATGGGGTAAACGATGCTCATATTTCTAACATAGAACGAACATGTAGAGCAATTTTGTTTACCGCGATGGTTTGTAGTTTATGTCACTCGTTACCGGTTTCTATAGAATTCATTGAGAACGATGCCTAATTTTTAAAGTCTCTCAAAGCTCACTTCACCGTGGATTAATTTACTTGATTTGTCGTGAAATTAATTTTTTTATCGATGTATAGTAAATGAATGTGCGTATAAGTTTGTAAATTGTTCTTTTTGAAATAAATATATCCGTGAAGAATGTGTTCGTGTTTATATTTTCCAAAACATTTAGTTACTTTACTTTTAATTTTATCAATTCAAGTGTTAATATTATTGTATTTATTTTGTTTATTAAAATTTTTTTAAGGTTTTTATTTTATTGTTATTGGTAATATTAATTTCAATTTTGAATTTTGTATTTATTTATATTGTTTATACCATGTGTCCAAAAAGTCCCACCCCCCTTTAATTTTTTTTATTATTGGAAATAGACAGATTTGCTTTGGGGAAAGTTTAGATAACCAAAGGAGGAGTTTTTTGAAGTATCAAAATTTTTAACCCTTACCCCCAAAATGGGGTAGTTTGGGGGTAAGTCAAGAATTTTAAATAGCAACCCCTATTGAGTGATACCTCATTTTTAAGGTCTTTTCAAAATAAGAATAATGGCGCAAACTAGAGGTCTCTAAGTTCATCTTACCCAACATAGCAACCAATCGAATTGTGAATGTTATACTACAAACTCCGGTTGTTTTTATTACATTACAAACTGCTCTATGTTGGTAAAATGATAGTAAGAGCCTTACCTTGTTTTTTTAGCTCATATTAAGTTCTTGAAATGGCTACCATTTACTTTTTGTCAGAAATAGATTCTGGACTCAAAAGCTTGTTATACATTTCGTAACATTTCCGGTCTAATTATTAACGTAAAATTCACAATTCGATTGGTTGATATGTTGGGTAAGATGAACTTAGAGACCTCTGGTTTGCCCCATTATTCTTATTTTGAAAAGACCTTTAAAATGAGGTATCACTCAATAGGGGTTGCTATTTAAAATTCTTGACTTACCCCCAAACTACCCCATTTTGGAGATAAGGGTTAAAAATTTTGATACTTCAAAAAACTCCTCCTTTGGTTATCTAAACTTCCCCCTAAGCAAATCTGTCTATTTCCATTAATAAAAAAAATAAGAGGGGGTGGGACTTTATGGACACATGGTATAAGGGTTAAGTGGAAAAGAGGTCCTAATGGCACTAACTTCATCTTAAAAATAAAGAAAATCTATCAATCAAGTAGAACAATAATTCAGAAATAGTTTTGTTAGGAATTAGGATAGTATTAGGTAGGAATAAAGGAGCATCGGTGGTTCAGTGGTAGAATGATCGCCTGCGGTGCGGGCGGCCCGGGTTCGTTTCCCGGCCGATGTATCATTTGTTAGGGTTGGTTTCTTTAAAATGCCTGGGTTCTTTATTTTCAATATAATCAAATCAGTGGTTCAGTACTCAATTAATCTTTATTAACAATTTTTATTAAGAATGAATATCTCCTTTTTTATCACATTACTACAATATTCCCATTATTAATATTAATCCAGAATGACTCTAATTGTTGTGACTAACAGATCTGATTCTATTTTATATTTTATGACTTGTCTCTGAAATAATTACAAGGTTTATACACGACGTTTGCTCACCCTGCTTGCCACTCTAATGGATGCACGTCCGAAGTCTTAATTCTCCTAAGAAGCCAAGTCCGTCTGGCTATCTTCAAGAATTCCTGCAGAACCTTCCCTTGATCAATCTTGGCCCACTGACCAAGTTTCCTCCCACACAATGGTTTATATATCATTGTACCATCGATGACGTCTACCTTGCTTGCAAGGTAAGCAATTTCATCATTTTTCTAGGTCTGTCACAATAATTGTTTTCATTCTGGCTTCTTAAAAAGAACTTGGACTATATTCCTAACTAAAATTATTCTAATTCCTAACAGTTTTCAATTTGCCGAGTTAAAGACCTCGATACATAAATTAATTCAGATAAATGGTGAAAAGCCTGGTTAGAAATGACTTCGGTCAGGAATAACCTGGCGACAGATCATGGTAGCAACCCTGGTAAAATAGTCAACTAGACAGATATAATATCTAAACAAAGAGTCTTCATTCCTACAACTTATATTGAATGAATGTCTCTTCTAAACAAAGATTTCCTGATCCCCAGCAACTTTGTTTGACCTTAAAATTATACAACATTTGTGCTGTGTAAATCTAGAGATAAGGTCATTGGACATTACATTCATGGTGTGCAAGTCGTGGGGATAAGTATAACTTTCATTGGACTTTACATTCATAGTGTGTAAGTAGTGGGGATTAGTAAATCTTTATTGGACTTTACATTCATAGTGTGTAAGTCGTGGGGATTAGTATTACTTTCATTGGACTTTACATTCATAGTGTGTAAGTCGTGGGGATTAGTATTACTTTCATTGGACATTACATTCATAGTGTGTAAGTTGTGGGGATTAGTATTACTTTATTGGACTTTACATTCATAGTGTGTAAGTCGTAGGGATTAGTATTACTTTCATTGGACTTTACATTCATGGTGTGTAAGTCGTGAGGATTAGTATAACTTTCATTGGACATTACATTTATAGTGTGTAAGTCGTGGGGATTTGTATAACTTTATTGGCCATTACATTCATAGTGTGTAAGTCGTGGGGATTAGTATTACTTTCATTGGACATTACATTCATAGTGTGTAAGTTGTGGGGATTAGTATTACTTTATTGGACTTTACATTCATAGTGTGTAAGTCGTAGGGATTAGTATTACTTTCATTGGACTTTACATTTATAGTGTGTAAGTCGTGGGGATTAGTATAACTTTATTGGCCATTACATTCATGGTGTGTAAGTCGTGGGGATTAGTATTACTTTATTGGACTTTACATTCATAGTGTGTAAGTCGTAGGGATTGGTATTACTTTCATTGGACTTTACATTCATAGTGTGTAAGTCGTGAGGATTAGTATAACTTTCATTGGACATTACATTTATAGTGTGTAAGTCGTGGGGATTTGTATAACTTTATTGGCCATTACATTCATGGTGTGTAAGTCGTGGGGATTAGTATTACTTTCATTGGACTTTACATTCATGGTGTGTAAGTCGTGGGGATTAGTATAACTTTCATTGGACTTTACATTCATGGTGTGTAAGTCGTGGGGATTAGTATAACTTTCATTGGACATTACATTTATTGTGTGTAAGTCGTGGGGATTTGTATAACTTTATTGGACATTATATTCATGGTGTGTAAGTCGTGAGGATTTGTATAACCTTATTGGACTTTACATTCATAGTGTGTAAGTCGTGGGGATTAGTATTACTTTCATTGGACTTTACATTCATGGTGTGTAAGTTGTGGAGTTGAAGATAACATTAATAAGAGTTTTCATCAATGCTGTATAATTTATAGATATGAGAACAGCATGATTTAAACATTACATTTGTGTTCTGTAAGTTGTGAGTATGAGGAAAACTTTCATTAGACACTACATTGGTTCTGTGTAAGATGTAAGGATAACGACAACTTTATTAAGATATTACATACATTATTGATTTGATTTAATTGGACATTTACCATCATAATATGTGTATATAGAAACTAATACGTTTTGAGAGTGTGAATTAACTATAAGTGATAGACTTAGAATGTGAAAAAAGGGAGACAAAAATGGTGTTCTAGTTTTTACATACACAAACAATGATGGCAAATGTTCGATTAAATCATATCAATAATACTAACAATTCATCATTATCAATTCCATTTATGCTGTATAATTATTAAATATTAGTACAGCATTGTTTTGATATAATTTACTATAATTTTCTGTAAATTGTGGGGATGACACAAACTTTGTTTAGATGTTACATTCATGCTGTGTATTTTATGGGAATGAGATCAACTTTGTTTAGACCTTAAATTCATGCTGTATAAGTCGTGGTGGATGAGAACAATATTCATTAGACATTACGTTTATGATATGCAAGTTATGGGAATCACAACACATTACATTTATACTTTGTAAGTTGTTGCAATGATTTCAACTTTATTTAGATATTTCATTCATGCTGTGTAAGTTGTGGGGATGACACAAACTTTGTTTAGACGTTACATTCATGCTGTGTAAATTATGTGGATGACACAAACTTTGTTTAGACGTTACATGCATGCTGTGTAAATTATGCGGATGACACAAACTTTGTTTAGACGTTACATGCATGCTGTGTAAATTATGCGGATGACACAAACTTTGTTTAGACGTTACATTCATGCTGTATAAATTATGGGGATGACACAACATTTGTTTAGACGTTACATTCATGCTGTGTAAATTATGGGGATGACACAAACTTTGTTTAGACGTTACATTCATGCTGTGTAAATTATGGGGATGACACAAACTTTGTTTAGACGTTACATGCATGCTGTGTAAATTATGCGGATGACACAAACTTTGTTTAGACGTTACATGCATGCTGTGTAAATTATGCGGATGACACAAACTTTGTTTAGACGTTACATGCATGCTGTGTAAATTATGGGGATGACACAACATTTGTTTAGACGTTACATTCATGCTGTGTAAATTATGGGGATGACACAAACTTTGTTTAGACGTTACATTCATGCTGTGTAAATTATGGGGATGACACAACATTTGTTTAGACTTTACATTCATGCTGTGTAAATTATGGGGATGACACAAACTTTGTTTAGACGTTACATGCATGCTGTGTAAATTATGGGGATGACACAAACTTTGTTTAGACGTTACATTCATGCTGTGTAAATTAAGGGGATGTCACAAAATTTGTTTAAACGTTACATTCATGCTGTGTAAATTAAGGGGATGTCAAAATTTGTTTAAACGTTACATTCATGCTGTGTAAATTATGGGGATGACACAAACTTTGTTTAGACGTTACATTCATGCTGTGTAAATTATGGGGATCAACTTTGTTTAGACATTAAATTCATGCTGTATACGTTGTTGTGGATGAGAACAATATTCATTACACATTACATTTATGATATGCAAGTTATGGGAATCACAACTCATTACATTTATACTTTGTAAGTTGTTGCGATGATTTCAACTATATTTAGCTATTTCATTCATGCTGTGTAAGTTGTGGGGATGAAGACACATTACATACATGCTGTGCAAGTTCGTTTCAAGCCTTTCTCTTAGTTTTCCAATAGCCAGGTATTACATAGTTATTTCAAAAGGTTGAGGTTTATCTCTGAAACGTCTCTAGTCAGCTTATGTTCACTTCATGTACAAAAATATAACGTGAGATATTGTACGTTTGCACTTAAGTTCTTTAAAAAGGCTTTTATACACAACACATAAAATACACCTTTATACTTTCCCAGAATCTTTAAAACCAGAGAAATGAAACATTAATTCTAATCAAATTACGGATTTTCATCAAACGTTTATATATTCTACTAAAAAGTAACATGATGGAAAATCAACTGATACATTTCTTTAAATAGTGGTTTACAAATATGTTAATTTATCTTTGTTTAAAAAAAATTAACGTAAACCAGTTTAGTTTCTCAAAACAAAATATTGTATTACATAAGTGAACAAAAGCTTTAATGATACATCTATTAGATTTCTTAAAACAGTAATTTCAAAATAGAGTAAATTAATTTTCTTACTGATTATTTTAAAACATATGTAATATGAAGTTGATGTATCTAAAGGAACTGCACAGGAAATATATTTCTAATGTAATAATGACTAAGCGAAGAGAGTACCTGTTTTACCTTGACCAATTGATACTTTGTCCGTCTATTTGTTTTGCAATTACGTTCAAACGCTGTACTAATAGTTATGATATTTGGTTATAAGTAGGCTTGCCAGACGTCCCCGTTTGGCCGGGACAGTCCCGGTTTGGCCGGGTCAGTCCCGGTTTTCAGACAACGTCCCGGTGTCCCGGCCGGTTTCCTTCAAGTCCCGGAAAAAAATTAATTTGATTTTTTTAGATGTCCAAAAAAGTCTAAAATAATTAATTGTGTAGGATTATTAAGGATAATCATAATGTCATTTTATTCTGCACTGAATGAAAAGTAAAACCTATAGAAGAGTTATGGTTTTCTAGTAAATAATATTGTCATCGTATCGTCTTGTTTAGCCAACCGTGACTATTCGCGATGGGATAGTCTCTCCGGACTGATGATAGAGGTTTGGTTTGATGAAGGAATCTACAGTTAAAGGCTTGATGATTTGTAAAATTAAAATTGGATTAGATTGTGAAGACTTTTACAACAAAATTAAAACCAAAAAAGACTTTCTAAAAAACGTCCTAGCCAATGAAAAGTACATGTAAATATTGTCCAAGTTTTATTCACTATTCAAAGTGTTTTTTCTTACTTGTAACTAATAAATATTAACATGTTTCAATTTATAAATGTGTCATTTATTATTACTCCTGTTTTAGGTTCCTAATCATTAACGATATCCATAGCATTAGGAATATACTACCCTCTAAAACTCTAAAAACCAGCCAAGGGTGTGTACCCTTAAATAACCTAGAAGCGGGGGGGGGGGTCCCGGTTGAACATTTTAGATATCTGGCAAGCCTAGTTATAATGATTTTTTTTTCAATTTAACCAAATAATGTATTTACAAGGGTTTTAAAAATTTTATTTTAGTTTTCAAATTGGACTGTTACAAGGCATGGACGTCGGTAGCCTACTCCGAATAAAAATACAGGCGTTCTCAAGTTTTAAATATAACGGCGTGAACGAACAGTCGTTAAACAAAAACAAAAACAAAAACAAAACTCTAAAACAAGAATTAGTTTGAATTTTTTGTGTAAATTTTTTTTAGACGATTTTTACTTCACCTATAAATTGAATAACTTCCTTATCCACAATATTTTGCAATGTTTTAAATTAATCATATTAATAAAACGTTAAGTCTGTCCGTTTGATTTTTCAACTCGAAAAATGTATAGGCTAAGAACTTGAAATTTTGCACAAATAGACCTTAGTGAGAAACTGCTAAAACCGAAATTTCAAGTATATAAGTCAAGTGGTTCCTGAGATATAGGTTCCTGAAGTTTCAGAAATCTCCATATTGAAACTATTTCGATGTATAAAAAGTAAACAAGTAATTGTAAATAAAAAAAAACAAATGTATCAGCTGTTTGGAATTAAATACATTTACGTACTCAGTTTCCACTGATTTTGGCTTTTTCCTTGACCATCAACAAATCACAAGGTGTCACGCATCGCACTATTTTTGCCACGCCCTGTCTTCTCCCATGGTCAGCTTTATGTAGCTCTCAGTCGATGTTGTTCGTTTTCAGAAGTGAAAATCTTTGTTCATTCAATTGAAGGACAGTCAATTACAGCTGATGGTGAAATAATCACACGGAACGTCGTTTTTAGAGAAATATGAATATTGATAAATACATTTATAAATATGAACCTATATGTATTAATAAACGGTTGAACCTATCACTGTTATATATTTTCTTAATTAGTTTGAAATACTGAACAAAGTTAAATGAGTTTTAGACTCAGTGTAATCGATCACGTGAAATGACAGATGATCAAATTTGAACATTTTTATAAATCAATTTCGCCTTAAGATTAATGCACTTTTTTAAATTTTTTACCCGTGATAACACGGGTACGCGGGTCGCTTGTATTGTATAGTGTTACAAGTTTCATAGTGTTATATTAATATTATTTACATAAGAGTTACTCTGTTTTAGTTCCTGGGTTTAAAAAAAAAATTTTTTCAGTAAAATAAAAACATTAAACAGATCAACTTTAATGTAATAGCAGATATTTCTTGTTGAAACTCCATATTCAAGGATAAAATCTTTTAACAATACTCCTACTTATAAATTGGCCCAAAAAGTCAATACTGTATTTAAAAGTGCCACTAATTTTACATCTAAATATAGTATTAAGAATTCTTTAGATTTAATTAACAAAATTGGAAATGTTACTATACCTTCCAATGCTAAAATTGTATCTTTCGATGTTAAAAGCCTGTTTACAAGTATACCCATTAACCAATGTAAAAACATAGTCAATGACATAATTAGCGATACCAACGTTGATACTACACTTAGTAATGAATTAAAAACAGCCATAGAAATTTGCATTAGTCAAAATTATTTTAAATTTAACGATAAATTTTACCAACAGATAGAAGGGTTGGCAATGGGTTCACCTTTGTCACCTCTTCTAGCAGAAATTTTCATGGCTGATTTCGAAAATAATTTATTTGGTAAAGACAATCCTTTATTTAAAAATATAATTTATTGGTAACCGTTATGTTGACGATGTTTTGTGTTTGTTTAGTGGCACTAATAGACAGTTAGACTCTCTCCTTAAAACCATACATTCTGTAAATAGCAACATTCAGTTCACTATGGAAGTGGGTAACAATAACAGCATTAATTTCTTGGACCTTAACATTAATATCAGTGATAGTTATCATAAATTAAAAATTTTCAGAAAACCTAATTATACAGATACAGTTATACCTGCTGATTCTAACCATCCTATCAGCCATAAACATGCTGCTTTTCACAGCATGGTACATAGACTTATTAGTATACCTCTTTCACCTAATGACTTTTATGATGAACTGAATGTCGTTAAACAAATTGCTGTTAATAATAAGTATGAGGTTAGTTTAATAGATAATATTTTAAGAAAAAAGTTAAAGCGTAGAGCTGAAAATTTAGTCTACTCTTCGCATAACGAGAACATTGAAATAGTTAGATATTGTAAATTATCTTATATCAACAGAACTAGTTATAAAATCAGTAACCTTATTTCAACTAAATGTAATCGTAAAGTTGCCTTTTATTGTACAAAAAATCTAGGGAAAATGTTGGTTAATAATAAAGATAAAAAAGAAATGTTTGAAAATAGTGGAGTTTATAAAATATCTTGTCAAGATTGTGACTCTGAGTACATAGGTCAAACAGGTAGATCTATAAAAGTTAGAATTAAAGAACATGTAAATAGCTGGAAACATGGCTATAGAAACTCTAACTTTGCTAACCACCTTTTGGACTCGGGTCATAGTTTTGATCCGAAATTGAATGTTAAACTCTTACATATAGAAAATAAAAGCAATAGATTAAATAATTTAGAATGTTTAGAAATAAATAGATCTATTTCACTTAGGCCTATTCTCAACTTAAATGACCAAATTGTATTAAATTCGTCACCTCTTCTAAAACCCATCCGTAACATAGTTCATTAACCTTTATCTACCTGCTAGGTCATCCCCCTACCTTTCCCGATTTCTCTATTGTATTTCAGTTTCCTGTACTTATGTTTAAATAGTTGTCTATACCTGTTAATTATCAGTTGCCCGACGATGCCGCAAGGCGAAACAATTGTAGCTCATTTATACTATTAAATATTTGAAACTTTAAGCTTTGCTTTATTTTATCCTTGATTAAACAGATCGTTTACGTTTCTAACATATTGACAATCAACCACAGAGGCTCGGCAGTGGTAGAGGTAAAGGTTCTTTTATTAAGACAGTCAGCATAAGTTTACATATATTGATGGGTAATATGTACCACCATTGTGGTCCTAATGAATGATAAACGGTGGGAGCAAGCCACTTAAGAATCATTTAATTTTTATTTTGGTGAATGGTTTTTGTAGTAGCTGTGATATGATTTACTGTTATTTCTTGTTATATGAATATTTTGATGTGTTAAGTAGAGCAACAAAGTTTTGTCGTTTGTGGGACACTCATTGATATTCATGTCACACAACTTCCCGTTACTTCCGCATGTCAGACATCGTTACTTCCACATTCCGAGCCGTCTGGGAACGCGATCTTTCATATTCACGACCAATTTACGATGTTTTCGCGTCTTTAGCATACTTGAACCTCAGTTCATCTGCTGTTATTCACAAATACAGCATCATCAATGTAGGAATGTGTCTGGGGTGGAGAGGAAAAGAGGAGCCCCCACACTTTGTTTGTTGCGACCCCAATAAAAAAATTATAGACCTCTAATGCTTCTGTGTAAACGCGTATCCTTACTTTCGTTTCTTTTATCGGTGTAAATGAAAATAATACGTTTACAAAAGTCTGTCACGAAGTTGTAACTTTAGGAAATAAATGTAGCTAAGCAGTATTTGTGTACATAGTTTTCGTGGAATGGGTTGTACCGTCAAGTCAGGCTAGGGAAGCAAGTAGAAGGGGGGGCACGCCCCTTACACCAGACATAATCCTAGTCTGAGGCTACTGTACTTCGAGATCATTGCACTACCAGGTGCTTTGGCGCAATCTTGTCCCTCCTCGCATACTCGGTTATCACGGCCGACCATGTGGTTTTTATTATAAATAGTGGAGACCTTGAGATCATTACACTACTGTGACCTCCGTAGTTTTGCATACTTATGAACCAACGAATAGTTGTTACTTCCGACTTAAATCATAGCTGAATGTATTACATTCAGAGAATTATCGTGTACGCCACACGTCAATGTTTTGTTTGAAGGTATTGTGTATTTTAGAATATGTCTTTCTCCATATTAATGAAAGTAATGTCATTATTGTCAGCTATTGTTTTTAAATAATATTAATTCATTTTCATTATATTATATGTAGTGTTACGCGAAAGGAAATAAAGATAGAAATAATTTTCTTATTGTTTACGGTTGTACTTATTTCTGTTAAATTGGAAAATTGTTAAATTCGCTACAAAATATTTAACTAATTATGGGTATTTGATTCTGCCACGTTCTAATGATACTACTCTTTTCAATGATTATTCAAAAACTTTAAAAGGTGGAGTGTTTCTGTTTCAAGAATACAAACTCCCAAAAGCATTCGATCTTCCACCATAAAAATAGAAACGCTACTTACTCGCCTGTTCAACACCTTCACCAATCAAAATTATATAGGATAATTCCAGAAAAACAGTACTACTGTCCTGACTTGATGTTTTCTAACAAAGACTTTTTGAAATGGGACGACAAGCAGATCCCTAAAGAGTATGTATTTGATTTTTCAATGGAAATATTCTAATACTGTCTGCCTGACGTCGACATTTTATCACAAGCCTGCATAAACTTTTTAGAGCCTCCTTCTTGCAAGAGTGCAACGTTCACCCTTTCCTCGAAGCTGTGTCAATAGCCGCGTGTAACCTAGCTCTTAGGGGTAATTTCATAAAACCAAATACCAACAAAATTGTTCTTAAGAATGGGTATCGCATGGTCGACATCCAATCGGCCGTTGTTCTGGGAGCAATCGCGCAGTGCTTGATCTGGGAGGACAACAAACGAAAGAAATAGACAATACCACTTTCGAATTAATTCAAGAGAAGAGATGCGGTGTAGATATGTTTTTGGTTTTAGAAAATTAATAATATGGAAACAGCATCAATTGAGGTGGCATTACACAGCAGTTAATATAATAAAAGATAAAATGGCTTTACAAATTTAAGTAAAATTTTAAGATCTTAGTTTATTAGATGATAGATATAATAATGGCATTTTTATATTTAATGAAAGAAGAAAACATAAATTCCAAATAGACGGAAGTTATTGTTCATAAGATTTTGTTGATACGGGATAAAATAAAAGTAATGACAAAAATATTCAAAACAAGAAAAATTTATGTTTTACAGCTAAATGATAACTTCCCGCAAGAAAGTTGTAGATATTATTTTGTTGATACATTTTTTTTTACAATTAGATTAGGCACATTCTAGAAGTATTCGAATCCATACTGGGCGTACTAGTTAGGCTACTTGAATATCTAAGAATGCCACGTAATGTTTACTATATTTTTGTGGGAAAAGTAAACAGGATGATAAGTTAGAATAAACTATCATTTATTTTGTAAGTTTTATATAATAATATTTTAATATATTTACTATCGATCATTGAATAATATTTTCAGTGAATAAATTTATGGTCTAAACTGTCTAAATATTTTCACTTTATAGCTATACAGAGTGTCAGAAAATGTCGTGCCAAACTTTAGGTAGTGGTTACATGGGTCAAAATAAAGAAAAAAAGTTCCTGTAACCTATGTCCAGAAGCGCCTAGATATCCGCCATTTTGTTTTTTACAAAATAATTTTATGGTTGGAACGGTGGGTTTGAATGATTGATCAAAAACCATATTATGTTACCCTCTTTCAACTTATTTAACATAAATTAAATTTTCCATTAGCCTTTTTTAAATTTGAAAAAAAGAGAAAAAAACTGTTTAGGCTAAATTGGATGTTGTAGATAATTATCAAGAATTATGTTTTGAATTGTGTGTCTATAACTCAGGTTATCCATTGACCTAGTAAAAATAATAATAATAATAATAATAATAATAAATGTAATTTGGCGTTAAAAAAGGGTTTTTTTGTCTTTTGTACACTTTCCTAAAACGAACGAATTTTATGAAATTTAATATTAAACAGTTTTAATGACAGCCATTTTAAAAATTTACATGATAAAGTTTTAGTTTTTAGTATACTGGTAAAAAAAAGCATACAAAATTTGTATAGCCTACCAAATTTTAACTCAAAATCTTAAAAATTTCAAAACTTACAATTATTTTTCAAAAAAACACAAAGTGGGCGAAAGATGGAAAACGAAGCGTTTCCTGGACATATGTTTACAGGATTTTTCTCTCTTTATTTTGACCCATGTAACCAATACAAAGTTTGGCACGATATTTTCTGAACACTCTGTAACGAAGTCAAGCTTAAACCTTGAATGAATGAGATCGTTTTTAAATAAGAAATATTATTTTTTTGTTTATTTAGTAAATGTTTTACTATTAAAACTTTTTAAATAACGATTTACAAAAGATTAACATATATATTTATAAATAAAACGACTAATTGTTACACGTTCTGTTCATTAAGAAAAATGTGTCCATCTCTTTAATATGCACCTTTGTGCACTTTTGTAAACGTTTTATTCTTATTCACACCAATAAAGGAAACGAAAGTAGGGTACGCGTTTACATAGCTGCATCTGAGGTCTATATTTTTTTATTGTGGCTGTACCGCTGAAAGCAAAACGGAACAAACAAATTGCGGGGCTTCTCTTCTCCTCTCCAACCCAGACACATTCCTACTTTGAGGATACTATAATTTAGTCATATTGCCTACACAACCCCTTAGTTTCACTAAAAACTCTTAGCGTTTATAGGTTACGCTATAACAACTGCACAATTCTATGCTTCAGTAATAACAAACTTCTATGCACTTCAAATGTAAATAATAACAAGTAAATAATTTCAAATGAGAGGACACCACCTGCAAAGAGTGTGGTCAACCTAGCTAGCCAAAACAGAAACTATTTAAACTGTTTCATTTTTTTTTAACAACGGTCCCAAATAGGTTAAAATGGACGTTATTCAAACCTACTGTATATTGAACAGTTCCGAGGTATGGTCGCGCGTGTTTCGATTGGAAATAAAGACAGTTCTGCGAAATATTAAATTAACGGTGTGGACAAGACATGGCCAATGAAATTTGAACTGCTTTCTACAACATTCGTATGGAAAATTTTTAACTGGTCAAACTTTTGTCGCTCCCTAATTTGTTAATGTTTCATAGAGTTACAAAAATAACATATAAATAATTACTTACACAGCAATTATAATGATTTATTCCAAATGATTTCCGCTAAAACTTGATATAACTTTCATGTAACTTGTATCATCAATGTGAATTAGAGTAAAATATAAACTGTAGTCGGATTGCTTATAAGTTCTCAATGAACCGGGTCACCAGCCACCAATACAAACCAGTGGTGGGGGTAAATGTTTCTTTTACAGATAAAGTAATCAGCATTCTTCGGTACATCATAATCGATGCACATCATAACATTTAATACTAGTAGTGTGAACCCAATTAATGGTAAATAGCTATCATAAAGTAAGGGGGGAATCTACTTACTTTTATTATAATAATAGTGTTGTTTTCAAACGTACAAAGCTGTGGTATTATTTACTGCCACTTTTTAGTTTATAAATATTGTTGTGTCACGTCGCACGGTAGGCAGTTTTTCTGAGGAAGAGGGATGAAGTTACTTTTTACTTTGCATTTTGTTATATGGTTTACCCATTGCTTGTCTGGTAGAATTTGTAATTATTTTATTTGTAATAATTATGTTTTATATTACACAGCGCTTTATCAGGTGCAATGCCCATAATTCAGATAATTACAAATTACAATTGAATGAATGAATGAATGAATATATGAATGAACACACTGCTCTTACTTCCAAACGCATTGAAGAGCATAAATTCGACAATAGTCTAGCATAAATATACGAATATTTATTTTTAATGTTTTAAAATGATATTACAATAGATTTAAACTTTCAACAATGAAAAAATGAAGAAAAACTTTATAAAATTAAACGAAATACTGAACCGTAAGCAATTAAAAATTATAAACATGTAAAACAACTTTCTAATTATTTTTATCTTTTAATTTCTTCTTTGAAATAAAAATTAAATTTCATATATTACATTAAATAATTAATCCTATTGAGTATAATTTTCAACCATTCCTAGCCTATAAGCCTTATAATTTATAACTAGTTAACGCGTTTCGGAGTGTAATATCATAAACATGTAAATCAGTGTTTTATTTATTTATTTCTTTTTTGAAATAAAAATTTAATTTGATATATTACGTTAAATAATTAATCATTTTGAGTGTAATTTTTCTAGCCTTATCATTTTATTATTACTAGTTGACGCTTTCGGAGTATTTCCAATAAAAAACAACGATTTCTGTACTCTTTAAATATATGCAAGTACTATACAGGATGTCTGCAACCATATGAACCATATTTAATAACCATGGTAACCCATGTTAACCAAATGTAATGTTCTTAGTTATACTTCAGTCAATAAGAATAAATTAAACATCATTTTATTTATCTTAAAATTGTCTAACTTTTTTGTGTCATAACATTTTTTGATAAAATTTGTAGTTTATTAATTATTTACCTTTGAATATTTTGAACTGCCGCCATCTTGAAACGGAAAGTTGTATGAAAACGAAATTGTATTGGCATTTATAAACTACCTACAGTAGCAATCATACCAAGTATCATGATTTTCCCTCAAATAGTTTCAAAGATATTAAGGTTTAAAAAAAAAAAACAACACATACAGACAGATAGACCGAAAACGGAAGGAGATAGGACACATGTTATATTACATTTTTTGTTTCTTTTGACATGTTTCTTTAACGTGACAGTTTGTTCATATGGTTGCAAGACACCCTGTATATATATATAATATATATTATATTATATATATATATATATAATATATATTATATATATATATATATATATATATATATTATATATATAATATATATTATAAATGCTATTTTATATGATTATACAATTATAATAGATTCAAACTAAAGTTTAAAATAAACAAAAAAAAAAATTTTTTTTAATAAAATAAAAAAAAGGTTAAAAGTTGTGTGCGTTTATCATAGAATAGATCATTTTAAAATTATCATTCTGCATCTTCTACCCCCTCCCCTTGAAAGTAAAGATTAAATTTAACAAAATTCATTTTGCAAACCCAAACATTAAAAAATTTATCTTTATAATGATTTATAATATATTTAAAATAAAACAAATTTAATCTAAAATCTAAATCATCTTTTATTATTATTATTTGTAATAGCTCTACGACCTTAAAAATTAAATTTTGTTATCAGGAACCATCTGTATTTTCATGCCTGTCTCATATGTCTTGAAAGAGTTCACCTATCTTTGCCATTTAAATATATTTAAACATTTTGGTTAAAGTAGCTATCTTAAAAATGGTGTTCCAAATTTCCATTATTGTTTATTTTTTAGAGAGAAACACAATTCGTTTTATATAATCCAGGGTTTAAAGTTTATCAACTGCCATCAACATAGCTTTCATGGCCTGCCAAATTGTTTACATAACAAATAACTTCTTTCCTCTATTGAAGGCCAAGGTGAAGGTTACCATGCATTTGATAATCATATTCAAACAAACGGCAATATAATCTGCCGTTACTTCAACAATGGGGATATTTCTCCGACTTTAGCCATGACATAATATTGACCTATTCTCCTCTTATATCAACTTACCATCTCTTTGAAAAACTAATATTTTAAATTTATCTAGATTAATCCGCAAATTCCAATTTGTTGTTAACTCATCATTTTGTTAGTTGTGGAATATATCAGGACTATGTGGTCAGGGTACAATAAACTACTAATTAGGTAAACATTAATGTAACAACCCCCCTTCCAAGAATTTCTCTAAATAATTAATAATAAACACAGCCTTGACTCAACTCCACGCCATTTTTGAAACTGTTTGATACTCTTCCCTTACACCAGAGATAATAGATTTTTGTCCTATTTCATGTCTTTCAATACATTTAACATCGTGAATATGATAGATCTTAGAATATCGATTCCATGTTAATTGTGTCAAAAGCTGCTGAAAAATAATAAATATAAAAGAGATAAAAAGAAAATAAGAATAGAACGGTTTTGGCTTGTAAAAATTGAACCAAACAAATCTCAACATGAAAACATTCTCCAATAAATATAAATAAAAGAACTTTATTATTATATAGTACAATTATTTTTATTGTTTAGTCAGTATTGGCTTATTAAGAATTTACGAAATCATTTGACCATAAGACATTTATTTCAATTCAAATTGATTTTTATTTATTTTTGATATTTCTAATTATAAATATTGTACATATTGGAGATGTTATTATTGTTATTATAACAAAATAAATACAAAAGTTGTTATTATAGAGTATAAATATTAAAGTAATGTAATAAATACAATGTAAACCAATTAGCGAAAAGTAAACTCTTGTATTATTAAGATAAGATAACTACTATTAAAATGACAATTAAATACATTATTTAGGAAAACTTATACTAGACAATAATTACATTAATTGGCAACTTACGTATAAATTAAAAACATATTTTACTTGAACTACGTTTTTTTTTTAAATAGACAAGTTGTGGTTTGGTTGGTGTAGCTGGTGTATCACTGAAGAGGACGACCTTGTCGTTGAAACGCGCCTGATACTTGGGCGTATTTTTTTTTATGAGAATTGTGTTCTGTGTGTTTGTTATACTGTATAGTTTTTCTCATAAGTCAAGCTCAACATTTAATAAAGATCAAGACTCGTAAAATAACAGAAGTTTAAAAATATTCTGTCAAATTAGTTAAAAAACAAGGATTACTTCTTGATGGCACTCACTTTCACCATCAATTTCTTATAGTTAGGTGAATAGTTAATCACTGACATTAAAAAAAAAAAAAATTGTCAGCGAGCTTTCTATAGCACACCCAATATGTATCTTCACCAGTGATACCGTCTATGTTTATTATAGGGGATCTATTTCAATGGTCTCAAGGAAGAAACTATCCTTCATGTAAACAACTCTGAAATACGGTACCGGTATCCTTAGTTTTTCTAAGTCAATATTTGTTAAAAGTCTCTTCTGTAATTAATCAATTAAAATTGTTTTTACTGATCTTCTTCTTCTTCTTGGTACTTTTCAAGCTACTATCCGTCACCAGACATCTGCCTTTTCGATACGGTTTGAGAAACAAGCCCACACACACATTATCATCGTCCCTTTACCTTTTGGTAGTTTTAACTTTTTTCCGCTTTCTAATTTGTTTCTCATTTCATGGCCGTTGTTACAGCCCACGCTGTCGCACGCTCACACATAGACGAACTCTTAACTAGCCGATTTGACTCTGCTACAACCCCGTTCCGCTACGATTTTGTGCGCTTCTATACGTCTGTCAGAGTCACTCTACATGCTCTAAGCTTCTTCTACACTTCATCCAATGTGGTTCTATCTTTGTCACCTTGAGCCAGTCACGTGGCTAGTTTTTTACAGGGACCACAATAATTGAAGGCAGTAGATGAAGTTTAATCGACAACACGTCGATACTGTTAGGTTCGGCTCCTCTAAACTGCCTGGGTTTTTTAACTTTCAATATAATCAAATCAGTGGTTCAGTATTTAATTAATCTTTATTAACAACACAAATTTATATCTATCTTTTTACAATTCAAAAAGAATACACAATAATAAAATAATGGGATCAATATGAAAAGCAAAACATGTTATTGTCTGTGTGAGAATACAGTATCAACAATCATTTAAACAATATTCAAAACTAAATATTATCACACAAAACCCAGAATTATTCCAACTATTATTACTTCTTGTTCAATTGAAATGACTGAGATTACAAGTGCCTTTATAGTGCAATGCTTGCTCACCTTGTAGAGTCTTTAAATCGGGCAGTCCCTTTCTAGTCCTTCCGTTTGTATTCAAACTCCCTGGGCTGTCTTCCACCACAGCGACGTAGCCGGTATCTTCTAACCTCAAAAAACCTCTCTCCTTGGTGCCGGCCGCTTTCATCGCCCGTGGTGTTCTACTTCCGATGCAAGTCAAGCATTTCAACACTTTTTCACTTCTTTCACAATACAGTAGTTGGGCCATTCAGAGTGTCGTATGATTATTACATTCAAAAAATTTATGATTACAATATACTAAAAAGAAATAATTACGAATTACATTAAATATATTCCTGACAATACCTTAATTTAAAACTTTATCACCGACACTTAAAATTCCAGAAATGAGACCACTGCCTTTCCTAGTGATTCTTCTTGATGTTGTTCGTTTCTTTGCTATTTCTTTACTGAATCAAATCTCATAGGGTCAACGAATTTATCTTACATTTCAGGCAATTCATTACTTACGACAGCGTTCCATAACTTACGATATTGGCTATATTTTTCTTTAGGAATATCTACTTTAATATATTACTTTTTAATGGTATGTGCGAAATCAATCAATTCCTGTCGAAATTTGTCTTCTAATTTGTCCAGAATCTTTGATGAATCAACTTCAATTACTCTAATGGATTGCATTAATTGTACTCTTGTGACTACATAATATCTATCCGAAACACCGACGGAAATATTACAAACAGCATCAAAGGAGTCTTTTCTTTGATCTTTGAGTAGCACATGGTCTGTAATCCATGACTTATGTTCTGAAAAATGACGACACTTCGATGAATCCTAGTTGCTGGAGTCCCCCCTTTAGGTTGGTCAGTTTTTACCACCAATGTTCCAACCATTACTGTCTGACCGTAATACATTACTGTCCACATAGTATTTTTTGAACGTGTCTTATCGAGATTTTACGTTGAAAACACCACATTTATGAGCGTAAAATTTGTTTTTGTCTATAAATACATTTTAGCATATTTCAAATTTAGACCGTTCCTGTCATGTAGCGGTGGACCAACATCCTGTAACCGATACCGATTAAAGCCGATAAATATTCACTATTAAGTATACCTGACCGGCATCTCTGTGTGTGTTGTTGTGTTACACTTTGGCGTGGACGTAAAAATCCCGTAAAGTTGAATGGAGGTCCCTGAGTGGAGTTAGTTCTCCCGTAAATCTGTGCCTGTGTCACTTTTAGGTATGGAGTCAAAACGTAATATCACCAATAAAAATCATAAAAAAATAAAATTAATTTGGGGACCACAATTTTATAATGGAATGGTGGTCACAGGTAATAGCGATGGATTGGAGCTATTTCCACAAGGGGTAAAGCATTCTGCTTGCCCCGGCTTGTAACGTAGGCACGAGGAACATCTTCACCTTACCACATGATTGTTCCAACCCCGTGAAAACACAGAGTACAAGTCTATTTTGTTTCAATCACGAGTGAGAAGTTGTGAGAGAAGATGAAGTCGTCGTGGTGGACCGATTATATTACTTTAGAAAATGTATACGACTCCCGATACTTAACTTACATGGCACAGATACAGACCTATTCAAATTGGGTACATCCCTTGTCAGTGGGTAAATTGGTTGAAGCAGGGGTTTTTACACATAGGCATTGAAGACGGTACATATTGTTTTGCCTTTGGATTGGGTCTTAGCGTATGGAAACCCTATTGACTAACATTACAAATCGACTTTAGGCAGATGTAGATATATAATGGCCTTAAATCAGTTTCGTAGAATGTTTACAACAAATAGCACCCTCTCTATAACCACCACTACCACTACATGCGAGTGTAGAACATTTATAAAACAACTTATCTATTATTCCTAGTTATATATTTGTTTTTAAAATTAAAAAAAAAACCTTTTTATAACTGTCAAAGCCCTATAAGAGACGCCCAAATAACACTAAAAACAAAAATGTACACAGTGTTACAAAATAGTAAGTAGCAATAAACTTACACTTGAAAACTCAACAGTTATAACAAGAAATTAATAACTATAATTTCAGGTACCACAAGAAATGAAAAAATAATATCAAAATAATGTCTCGAATAATTTGTTTCCAATCTGCAATTGTATAAAATAAGATATAAAGGATAATATTTTTAAACTTTAATTAATTTTTTTTAAATTAATAGCAAAATTTTTCTTTCTCTTTTTTCTTTGTTCCGAGTTATAAAAACATAATACATAAATTTTTAACAACAATTCATAATTATACTTCTCAGTATTATTTCTTACAACAAATGTGGGTTATTAAAAAAAAAATACACATTATTCATAATATTTATAATAACAATAAAATAAGAAAAGCATCAACATTTACAAACACATTAAAAAGATTTCCAACAAATTGTATATTTTAAGAATTGTTGTAGTAGAATTTAGTAGGTCATTTTAGAGTGAAATAAATTTACACAATTACAGATCAGAGGTTATCAGATAATTCGAAAAGATAATTTTGAGCATAACTCAAAAATAAAAAGGTTTATAGATGTAAAAAAAAATAAAAATTATGTTTGTTATATACAATGTTTTAAATAAAATTGTTACAATAAAACCTAATTCATTTGTTTGTGCGTTTAAGAAAATATATTACATACATATCAGAAATTATTTTGGTCTAATGACTTTTTTTTTCAGCAATTGCTCAAATACGATTTTCAAATATTGCAGAAACACAAATACTTATGCTATATTATTTATTGGTCTGAGTTGTATATTACTAATTTTGGTCACGAGATCTATATTATTTTTTTGCTAAGCACCACGCGTTTCTTATACATTGTCGTTACTTACACTTACAAATTATTGTGACTAACTTCACCAACACTTAATGCACATGTCGATAAGTATAAAATCCCTCATCACTAGACATTTTTATTGAAAAACACAAGATACAAGACAATTGTTATTTTTAAATTTCAAATCACTGAGTTTTAATTTGAAATTGTCTGCTTATGCAGACACAACGAATATTATAAAGAGTTATCTCCTTGTGAAACTTATCCTGATTGCTAGATTTATAAATACTTTGTAAGTTTACAGGAGCAATCTTTATGTATTTACCCTAATATAAGCGTATCGGCATCATGTACTTCAGCAATATTTAAAACAAATTCATTGTACAAAACGAACACACAACTCTCAAATAAATAAAAAGCAATAAATTTTAAAATAATCATTCTTCTGGACCTTCTGTTAAAATATACCAAATAAACTGACCATCTTTAATAGAATAGTTTCACATTCAATCGTCGAAATTCATGTTGTAAAATACTTCTTCATTATTAAAAATTGTGGAAAGGGAAAAATTATGGATAGGTTGGAAGAGTATCATGAAATTCTAAGAACAACCGAAGCAAACTTTGAAATGAAATATGTATGTATATAAATTATATATATATATATATATATATATATATATAATTAGAAGCACTTAGGCAACATGACATCTGGTGTTTGATATGCATGAAACAAAGATAATAAATGTATAAGGTAAGTTTTATCAGAAAGTTCACATAGTTGAATCACAAAAGTTTTACTCTTCAATGAATCGACTGTTTTTTTAAAAATTTGTTTAATCAATTCCGTGTGTTATTGAGTATTGTTTTGTTGATACGTGTTGTACGTTACTTTTGCTATAGGAAAGAAATACATAAGAATTACTGACCGACGATTATGTTATTCATAATTATTGTCAAGTAATCACGAAACAATAATTAAATATTAACATGTTTAGTTGCCGAAAACGCGTTTTGAAATCAAACAATTATATCATAAAAAGGAACAATTAAATAACTAATTATATGGTAAACATTTAAAAATTGGTCACAACATACATTCCACACAATTAATTAGTCATGCGGATAATTTGGGTTCAACTTATACTAACTCGAAAATTGGACAAGATTTAAAAAAATTCCAAAGTTTACTTGATAATAATAACAAAGCAACAGCATCAAACACGAATTCTACCCAAGTATCGTAATGCTTACAGAGCTCAGAGATTAACTTATTGAAAATATGTATAATGTTTACGACAAAAAAAAAAACAAACACAGTAACGTACAAATTTAATACACATGAAAAACTGTACAAATTTTACCTATACAATATTTTATACGATTTGTATTAATTGTAAAATACAGAAAATGATGAATTAAGGAAGTGCATTAATGGGGGAGAGGGGAGAAAACAAATAATAAATCACAAATTTTAAAGTTTAAAGAGCGGGATAATACAACACGATTCACTTTTTATTAAGGCTGATAAATAAAACACATCCGTAATAATGACGGGAGAAAATTACAGAAGCAAAGTTCAAGATTTGTATTAAGAAAGACATGACGCAAATAAAGTATGACCCCCCCCCCCCACCAACTATATTTGAAAACCATAAACAAATAAACACAGTTTGTAAACAATGGTCACACAAATTGCACATGAAAATGACAAATTCTAAATCACCCAAATTTTAGGGACTGCCGTAAGTCAATACAGAGGGAGTAGTCTATAAGATAGTTAGTTAATTTCAAAAATGCGCCAACTTATTGGAATAATATTACGGTAAAAGAAACAATGGACGACAATAGGAAGAGTAGTGAACACTTTAAACCTAATCAAGGAAACAGAAAACACACCCACTGAATCGGGCATGAAACTTATATCCTTTGACGTAAGCCGGTCAACGAAACCATACAAATAATGCAGGACAATTTAAATAGGAGTAGAAACCTAAATGATCGTGTAATCACCGAAAAAAATCAATTCTTTCAAACAAATATCAAAACAAAACTACTTCAATACAACAGAGAATATTATGTTCAGACAAAAGGTGTCCAATTGCCCCCCTCACCCCCTCTGCGCTATTAGGTATATCAGCAGAAATATTTCTTAACTCCATTGAAAATAATCTAATTGTAAACAACAGAAATAAATTTAACAACAATATAATATATTACCACAAGTTTGTTGACGATTTAATTATATTATTAAGAAGTAGCAATAGACAAATAGAGGAACTCAGCATATACATGAGTACAATACATCCTAACCTCAAATTGACACACAGACACACGCACCCCCCCCCACACACACGCACGCATGCACGCACAACCCCCCCACACACATACAACACCTGTTGATAACAATTTTTCAACATTTTGATGTAGGAGAGTGGTGTTAAATGGCGATTCTATTGTAGAAGCCGAGGCGAGGTTTGAGTGTTTGCGACCCCAACAAATTTTGAACTGTTTTTGGTTTGTTCACACCACCACTCCAGTACAGTCAGAATAAAACATATTATAAAAGAAAAAGAGATCATATCCATTATGAAATATTACGACTTGTATTGTAGTATAGCCGCATTAGCGCATTGCCGTATTACCGCATAGTCGCATAACCGTATAGTCGCATTATCGCATACATATAGAAAAACCGAATAATTAATTGAAAGCAACTGTTAACTGCTTCCTCTATGAGAGTTTGTTTAGATGATAAGGACGAAGAGTGAACACACACACATACACACACATATATATATGAAATCGAACAGAACGACGCAATAAACTACCTATATTTAATAATTTCGAAGGAGGAAGGACAGCATAAATTCAAGATATTTTGGAAACACACATATACGAGTCGTTCTTGAACCTTAGGTGTACACCTTTCGCGCATTTGAATGTTATTTGTTTATTGTATTTGATGTGTACGTTTTGTAGTGTTTTAATGACCTCTCAGGAGCGAGTCTGAAGATGGGACAAACGTTCTGAAACGCGTAACCTATGTTACAAAGTAAGTCACAAGACGGAGTAAGTATTAAACAACTTCGATTAAAATATGTGACTTGGATACTATTACTCACAAATGAGTTTTAATAATTTTAAATATTCATGTAGTTGTATTTTCTTTTGAACTATCTTGTATTCATATAATTTTGCAGATTATGAATCTTAATTAATTAAAAGACTTTTAGTGCTTAAATGTTAGCAAGCCCACATTAAAAAAAAAAAAATCATAATGCAAATCTGTTCATAATTTACAGTCTTCCCTCTAGTCTCTAGTAATATCTTAATTTGAATTTTGTAAAGTAATTTAAATTCCTTATAAAAAATAAAATTTATGAAATCTGCTTTAGCGGGAAAAAAGTGTATACAATGAGCTAACTGTTATAATATATATATTTTTATATATATAAGACAAAACATTTTAGTTAATAAATACTTTTTTGCAGTAAAAAAAAAAGATAAAAACGTGTTAAATTTATTTTCTCACTTGTGCATTAATTAGATTCTTGAAATATAATTATTGCTGAGTCTGAACAGTAACCAAACCATTATATCTGTATTTAAATTTAGTGATACATTTTTGTTAACCAATAAAGCTCCCTACAATTTACTAATACCTAATATAGTTAATTACCTTAGAGGTTGTCCTCAGTCCGTATATTCTAGATCGTCCTATCAGCAATACTTTCCACAGACGTGGCTATAAAATTGCTCATCGAGCTTCAAATAATTTAAGCAACTTCCTCCAAACCAAACCAAACAAGAACCAAGACCAATTCACGAATAGTGGAATTTATAAACTTTCCTGTAACAACTGTGACAAGATATATACAGGACAAACAGGGCGCTCGTTCAAGACTAGATTCAAGGAACATTTACCTAGCCATAAAAAAACAACAACAGACAGACAAAAATCAAATTATGCTGAACACCTAATTAATGAGGACCACAATTACACGGACATAAACACAAATTTGCAAATATTATACAAAACCAATAAAGGCACAACAATGAATATATTAGAAGAATTCCAAATATATACAGAATATAAGAAGAACCCAGACAACATGTTAAATGACAAACTGAACTTTTCTTCCAACCCTATATATGATATAATAACAAAAATTAAAATTAAATAAACATAGCAAACATGTTTACATTTCATTTCAACTAAACTTAATTATCAGTATCATTCTGATAACTGCTGTATAGATCCAGTACCATACCTGCAGCTGGACAAGTAAGACATATAATGTGGCCACAAACAATTTTATTATTTATGTACGACGAGTCATACTCCGATTTTATATGTGTTAGTGTTGTGTTGTGTTACGTGTCTATGTGTTAGTGCGGGCCTGATGAAGCCGACAGTGTTCGGCGAAACAGCGCTGTAGCTATAACTAATATACGGACTGAGGACAACCTCTAAGGTAATTAACTATATTATATATTAAACAGTCCAAGGCAACACTTTATACTTTATAAAATTACTAATACCGTTTAATCCAACACTGGGCTGTGTGAGAATCATTAAAGTAAATTCAAAAAATTAATTACACTTGTACATTTTTAAAACACTCAATGTGCATTATTTCAATTGGTAAAAAACTTTTAAATTCTTTGAAACAGATGTAATTCTGGTCTAAGAAAAGATGCCAATACGATCTAATGGCAAATTAAGCACATGTGCCTAACTTTCTACGAACATCCAACCATACACCTTACGTAATAGTACAGAGTAGAAGGCAACCCAGAGCTTTACTAATTAGTTTTAAAACACTTTAATTTGTGATGTCTAATCATTTCGGATCTTTTGTTGAACTGCGAGAACGTAATTGAAATTGTTTTAAACTTTTAAACTCAAATAGTAATTTTGAGTTTAAAATTATATTAGATTTTTTTTTTCACGATAATTATTATAATTTTATAATAGTGTGTTTGGTGGTTATTATAATTTAACTTTGTATTCTACACCTAGTTTAAAACTTGCCGTGGTGGCCTACACCCTTTTTTATTATTTTTAAATATTTTGTTTGTAGAAGTTTGGAGGGGAACTATATAAAACTTAACTTTTATAACTTTAATAACTTTTATAGAGCAAAAAGTAAAAAAATTCAAATAGCAACCTAGATTGAAAATTGTACCATTTGAGAGAACTTTTGAAAACAAACATTTTTTGTATTGAAAGTTTGGTTCTATCTTGCACCATTGAATAATTATTGTAAAAAAAAAAAAAAAAAATGGCATTTTATTGGTTAAAAATATTTCGTCACACTCTGTACAGTAATGAAAAGATATCAATTTTTTTTGCTCTAAAATGTTCACAAAAGAGAGACCTTTAAAATGATGTATCACACGACCTATGTTTCTATTTGAAAATTTTCCAAAAACACCACAATGCACCCCAAAAGTGCCCTTTAGGGTCATTGAGGAGATTCGAAAATAACTTTCCTGAATTCTTTGGGGTCGAAAAAGGGGGGTTCAAATTGGAAAAAATTGTATCTGGTTTCGTTTAGGCGCTACAGATAGTGTCCATGTGGTCTGAAACACCCGGTATACAAATCACTTTAGATGCACTTGTTTCCCTTTAATTTACACCTTTGTTTACTTGTATTTTAATGTTTTTCATTCTGTTGTCTGGACCTCACTGAATCTCCGGTCCATCTCTCAACCCTCTCCCCTCGCTTCAGATTTAAAAATTTCTTTATACATATCGGTTTAAAGGATCACGTGAGTTAATTTGTTTTGCTGAATATGAAGTTTTAGTTTTGCACCAACATCTGCACATTGTGTGAGACCGATTGATTGATATTTGATTATTTTATCCTTGCATCTGGATGATGTAGTTTTATTTTATTATCTCTTGATTTTGGTTATTGGTTACAACATCTACGAAGTTAGTTAGAATCTGATCGCCGTTATACACAATAACGAGTTTCAAAACATGTACTTCCTGAATATTTAAAAGTTTTTTTATTTGGCCAATAAGAAAGCTATTAAATAACTGAAAAACAACGTTAGATAAGTTTGTAATGACTTTTTTAATTTTTTTTTTATAGAAAACGAAAAATTCTTTAATTTTTTAAAAACAGTTGTTAGGTATATATTATTGATTAGATTATATGTAATGTATTGATATGTGTTTTGCTGTATTATAAATTTTTGACGCTTGTTATACAGATTGTGTTTGTACGGGAATAAATAAATTAAAAAGAAGAAGAGTTGGTAAAGAGTGACATGATAAAGAAAACTAACCCAAGACGTTATGAATAAAGGGCGTAGAACCAGCCAAAGTTCCCTTGGGTGAAAGAAGCCCACGCGTAATAAAGTAAATACAAAGATAAGGGACTGGAGCATATAATATTGTTTAAATATAAAGGGTTAATATTTGATGTCCAGCAACGCTGAACTCTCCAAAAAAATGTTTAATTATATATCATTAAAAATTGTTCAATGTTTTAGTTAAAACATATGATTATGTTGTATGGATTTTACCTATAATAACTTATGAAATGTTTTGTAAATCCACAGAAAATTGTTTATAACATTCATTTTACATACAAAGTGAAATCCATACGATTTGAAACTGAGAAATGCTTTAGCCACACCCCGTAATAACTATAGTGACCATTGGAGGGTGTAAATTAATTAAAATAGTTTTACATTCCTCGAAAAAAGACAAAATTAAGAGGACCTATTTGTATTACATTATACTATGAGGTTAGGTAAGTATAATTTGAGGTTATATTACGGCGGTGCACATTAATTTGTTTAACATGAGTGAATAGTTCTGATTTAACAAAATGAACTTCAAACCTATATGTAGTTAGACATCAACTTACTGTATCTTCAAAGTTTAATTTATTACGATAACAACGAATTTGACAAATTCTTATTTATTACAATTGCCATAACACCGATTTAATTTTATATTAGCCAATACAGTCTATGCATTCAATTTTTTGGTAACTCAAAATTTGTGGGTAGTTGTAATATTGAATTAATAACAGTTACAGTATGTTATCACCAAAAAAACACACTTGTGGCATTTATTGTACATAGAAACTAAATACTGAATGATTTTAACATAAATAAATGCTTCAGAGTATCTCACACCCAGTCTTTGATGTAGAAACACGAAATTAGTCATAGGAGACAAAAGTAGGCTCAAATAGAGCTCTATTGAAATTCATAAAAATTGAATTAAAAATATTAAAAATCGGAGTTTGTCAAATTGATTATTAAACAAATTAAAGGACACCATGAGGGTATTTACCCAACCCCATATTATAATGTAATACAAATAGGTCCTCTAAATTTTTGCTTTTTAGTCACTGATCATAGAAAATAACTTTTAGAAGGGGGGGGATTATAATAATAAATAATGATTTCTAACGTACATTAGATTAAAAAACTAATATTTTTATATTTTAAAATTATATTATAAAATTAAAAAATAAATTTGTATATATTTAAAAAGGCAGTTCAAATTAATTTTGTAGAATTTAATTTTAGTTTGAAGGAAGGGGAGAGATGTGGAGTTAAACAAATAATAATGTTTAACCTTCCCTAATAATAACCCACCCTTCACCTTGCACGTCACATCCACCAAACCTGGGCTCCTCCACGATCTGTCGCGAAGTTTTACCTGACCGGACTCTGTGTCCCAACCAGTTCTTTACCTCGCCCTTCGCGCGGATACATAACGTTCTGTTTTTTCCACATTTACAGTCTCGGTATGCCCATGGAAAGAGGTTCTCAGGTTGGTACATGGAAAACCTTTACTTGTCCTACGCGATAAGGATACTAACAAGAAGGAAGGTGGTTTTTATTGAGTAAGAATCTCACATTGGAGTATTGAGATGATCGGCCTTCTCCCTTTGTCTTTTTAATTACAAAATCTTATATTTCTTAATCTAAATATTTTTGGAATACTCAGCGTTGCTGGGTACAAACAATCTAACGGCGGCTACAGATGCTCAAGCAAGCTTGACAATCATGTCTCATCAATCACGTTACCCAAGCAAGTTTGAACATTATGCTTGTTTGAAGGATGCGGCTTACAAATATTTATTAGAAAAATACAAAACCCTTGATCTGAATGCAGATCGTGATGCAGTAATCAAGAAGATAAATGCCTTTCGTACAAATTATAGAAGAGAGTAAGAAAAAAGTAGACGGATTTAAGGCGATCTGACCGTGACACTGAAGAAATTTATGAACCCACACTTTGGAAGTACAATTTATTTTTGTATTTTTTGGAGTCAAGGAACCCTATAACCTCTACAGTAACATGAGTGAAGCACAGGTAAGTTTCATATATATATGGAAAAAAAAAAACATTTCATAGATAAAATGTTTAACATTTCTACAGATTTTTATGTTATTTCGTAACTTATTGAAACAATAAGGGCTTAGAAATACAATTTTATTGTTGATAGAACATACATTTTTAAAGATATATTAATTTAAAGCACTTACCAAAGACAGGGTAAATAATAAATTTTTTATGTTTTTTTTCTAAAATGTTGAGTTTATCAAAAAAAATGGCGTAGAGACCGTCAGACGAGTTGGCACTAAAGTTAATATTAATCTTCATTTTAAATGTTACAGCAAATTAAAACAAGGAAATTTCAGAATCAAGTGAATGCAATGAAACAGCATGAAAACCATAAACACTTCAAAACAAATATCAAAGCTTCTTTCATATATAAATCGTCATTTTAACTATTATTATTATTTTTTTTTTATTTAAAAAAATATTATTATATTATTATTAAAAAAATATTATATAAGAATATTATTATTTGTTTAAATTCCACATCTCTCACTTTCCCTCCCTTCCCCCCCTCCTTCAAACTAAAGATTAGATTCTACCAAATTAATTTTACCTACCAACAATTTTGTAATATTTACAATTTATACATATACTGTTGATTTAGGTGTAAAATTAAAAGTTTTTTGTAAAACTGATAACTTTCAAAAGTGATTATAGTACAAATTTGTCATTACTCATTACGATTCAGTGTAGTTTCCATTTCATAGCATGTCATGTGTATTTATAATTCACATTTACTAGTAAATAGATGTCAAAACGTGTAAAATATAGGATTTTTTGTTAAAATGTTAACTTTGAAAAATTGGTTAAAACACAAAATTGTCATGACTCATAACTAGTCACAGCATAGTAACCATTTTAGCAAATGTATTTATATTTCTCATTTGTAATCATTTAGGTGTAATTTTAGGGTTTTTTGTTTAAATGTTATCTTTGAAAAAGTTTCAGAGTAGTTACTATTATAGCAAACTTATTTACTTTAAAACTTTACTAACGATATTGGTAGTAAAATGATATCATTGAAAATAGTTAATTTCTACGACAAGATTTCGGTTTATAGTGTTGATCTTTTTGATTAAATATTAGTAATGTAGCATGGGTACGAACGAAAAATTATCATAAATTAAGATTGATCAACGCTACTAATCAGGAGAAAAAAGTTAATATATTTTATTTGTTATACAATAGTAAGAGAAAACTACTTCATGGCATCGTTAAAATATGCATACAAGTGGTTAAAAATAAGTAGAGTCAGTGATATTTTTATTTCCAATGTAGAGTTCACAAGGAATTTTATACAAATAAAAAATAATCAGTGATTTCCATAAGTTAGATATTATTACGTTCATAACATTGATTTTTGTATATTCGCAATATCAGTTTGTTATCTTTTATCATAAAGATTAAATTTCACTGAAATTATTAGATGCTTTTTTTAATTTCAAAATCGCGGGCTTATCAATACTATTTACTGATTTTTGTTTTGTTTTTTCTTTCTTGTCTCCTAAATAAAATTATTTTTACTATTATTCTTTACTTTTTGGATCAAATTTTCACCAAACTACAATTTCCTAATCGTCTCTAATTCTTTTGAATTTACTGCGAACAAATATAACGTTTAAGGTAAAAACCAAAAATATTGGTATAGCTCTGAAACTTTTAAAACGAGAGTTGTGGGTAAACGCCGAAAATGGTTAGTCGAATTACTAATTACAGAAGAGCAGAGCTATTGGCGTTCCTTTCAAATTCCAGCACAGGTAACAATGTAGTCCTCTAACTTTGGAGACATGAAGGAAATTATCCTACCTTATCTAATATACCGCACCAGCCAAATCACATGTTAAGTTTTCCTGTAGAGCTAAATTCTTTATTCCATGTTACTAGCCATTGTTTTGTAATAATATATTAAACGGTAATTTATTTAAATGCACAAACTAACTATTACAGTCAAAGGTGCAAAACTGTACAGTTAACTGTACATAAATTTTTCTCGCACACAAATACAAGAAACCAATTTAACCTAAAACTAACAAGTATTTGATGTCACCATCTCCTTTGGAAGTTGCTGAGTTTTCTCTTAAAAAAGTGAAAATGACATATTAAGACAATAATAGAAGGAGGAATATCTAAAAATTAGCATTCATTATTTGGATCAAATTATTGTGACACACATATAAGAAAAAAAAGAAAGAATTTTTATCGGTCATTTTGGTATTAATGTTAAACAAAACACGTTGTTATTATACTGTTTCCTCTGAACGTAAAATTCCCATTTGAAAAAAGTAAAAGATAACTTCTGTAAATAGCCTATATTAAAGGTTTTTTTAAATGATACAATTTCAAATTTGCTCTTTTAAAAGACGTGACGAACTTATTTATTAGGTCGATAAGCCAGTAAGTCAGAGCATAAACAAATGTTTTGAGTTTCCAGCTTATCAACTTTTACCCCAAACCTGTGGACCTAGACATAGGATGTTCGCTCACTTTCAAGTGGTCTGTTCCAGATTAAGTTAATCCAGCAGCCAAGCGATCCCAGCAACTGAGGGCAGAACCACACCAATGTGGGCTCCTGAGTGGTCTACATTGTCGGTAAAAAATTGCTACTTCAATTTATTCCACTCCGTAGTCCTCACTGGTGTCAACAACAATGAGGCTCTGCTGAAAAGATGTGCTCTAAAAGAAGTCTTAAATCAACGTTTTGAATGTTTGGCAGCAGCAAAGTTTGTATTTTTCTCGAAATATAAATATTCTTTTACAGGAAAGAAAGAGTACTATGGTGTAATTGTAACATTGACACATTAAGACCTTGTCAGTAAGAGTAAATGTTCAACCAGTTTGAAAATATACTAGTTCTCAACGAAATCCTCAAAATAAATTAAAATATCTAAAACTAGGGGTATATCTTCTGTTTATGTCATATGTTTATTGCCATAGTTTATGTCATAAAAATATCAAACATTTAAACCTTTGCATTGCCGGGTATTAAAAGGGGAGTTGAGCGAAAGTTTGAAATTTTATATCTCGACTTCTTGTTAACGCAGAAAGATGTTTGACGAAACACTGGATAGATCCGTATTAGACCTAACTAGTATAGTGTGAAGAAACAGGTTAAAAACAAAGGTTCCCTTTTTCTACTGTGACGGGTAGACTACGAAATTTAGAAGACTACAACTTAAAAAAGTCTTAAAACCAACCCGAATTGTCTATTTCAATTTATACAGGGTTGTCATAAAAGAATGGTGGGGTTTCATTAATGCATACGAAGACAGCCGAGATATTTTGTGGTGTTTTGTCAGTATCGCTGATAGCCTATAACCCTAAAGTTTGTTTAACAGCTGTTGTAACCTCAAAATTATCCTTGCTAATGGTTTGGCGATTGATATGATTACTTAACTAGACAGTTTAAAAACTGTATAACTTGTCTTGTACTATAATACTAAATATTTAATGAAGTGTCGTGTATTGATGGTTTTTACCGTTACAGAAATAAGAAATGTCGTATTACCTTAGGAACTGCTAAAGGGAAAATGTACATCATATCTCAGATTTATCTACGTAATAGAAAAAGATGATTTTTTTTTAAATTTTGTGACACATATTAAAGGATTTTTTTTAAAACTAAATAGCGATATCAGATAGAATTTGGTGAATATTTGATTGGCAGAGAATATTCGCGCAAAGATATTTAATTATTAGAAAATGATATCTATAAATAACTTATTTAATTTATAAAGTGCCATCACAAATCCATATGATCTTTTATTGTTTGTTAACAATTGCAATTAATAATCCACACTTTGGGATTCTCAGTTTGAGTATAGACTATACATTTCTGTGTAAAAACATTTTACTCTCTACCAGGGAACTGTGGGGCATCAACTCAAATATCATGGCAAGAAGAGCTATGTGAGCATCGTTTAAAAGTCTTGATGAGTAGAGATAAATTGCGAAAAGAAAACCTAATACTGTTGGGTTAAACCAAAATGGTGGGCGGTAAAGTTTAAAACCCGTGTTTCCTATAAAACTATCAGTTTTCAACAAATAAATTATTATTGTAATTTAATTTAATTCATTTAGTTTCTTTTGGAGTAATTACGATATTGTGAATTTGGAAGTAACGATAATAATTTGAAGGTGTGACAAATTTGTTAAAAATAAAATATTTTAATTGTAATATTTGAAGCTTTATTTCGGTACGAAATAGAAAATTTAGTATCGAGTTTGACCCATACCATTGCTGATTTCTAAACAATTTGGTCAAACAAAATCGAGTTTCTTGTACGTACTGGATGCTTATGAACAGAACAGACCATCTACGAAGTTCCTCTAATTCTGGTGGAACTTCAAATACAACATTGTATGTCATAAAATCTTTGTTTCTCATATGAACAATACAGTTGCAGAGCTCTGTACTGATGTTTTACCTGTCATAATTTTACGTTGGCTCGAAGAAATTACGTTTTCTTTTCGATATTTCGATCTACGTATTAAATCCTTTAAATGATGTACCCTCTCTTATTATTTATTGCAGATTGAAATATTTGAGATTCTACTCAAACTAATATTCTCTAAGTTTGGATTTTTAGTCCAGTGTTAATTAAAAACAAATGGGGAGCCTGCGAGTTTTTGGTCACACTGTTTAATATAGGATACAACATTGGGTTGATATCCAGACGTATGTACGTGTGTTCGAAACGGCGGCGCCTATACTTGTGTTCCATTAAAAATTCATAAACATAAATTGTAATGCAAAATTATATATTTAACGTTATATATTAAATGCATGTTATAATAATGTTTTATTTATTTTCTAAGAAAATACATTTTTCAAGTTTACATTAGTTAAATAAATGAAATTAACGTCACATGGGTATTACCCTGTGTGTGGGAATAGTTTGTTTGAATACAAAAGTTTTTAATATGTCGATTTTACAAAAACCCGATTTTAAACAAACACAAAACATACCTTATTAACGCAAGATAGATACTGGAAGGTCTAAAATTCAAAAAGTCGAGAAGAACAAGGAATTTCAGTTATAATAAACTGCTCTACCCTCTCTCTTGCACATTCGTACAATAATTCCTTACCACTATATATAATAACACAATGTATGATAAATAATTGTTAAAATTGCTTTGGCATGTTGTTATATTAAATAAAAATATGTAAGATGTAAAAAAGAGTACTTCATAAAGATTAATTTAATTTTAAAGACACACTGAATCTGAGCTTCTGTAATCGAGTACGGATGTTTTAATTTGGTGAATTTATGATTATAATTAGGTAGATAAATAATAAAGTTTTATCATATATAATGTTAATAGATTGTTATCACACAACAAGTTGTTTGTAGGATACTACCAGTGTTACTTAAAACCCTTATTAAGGTTGCATTCTGTGTCGTTATTAAGGGTTTAAATGTAGTCTAATAAAACCTATGCCATACAATTACACTAAAGACTTTAACAAAATAAAGTATTATTTTTTAAATTAAGTTTAAAACCAATTAATTAAGCCATCGAATTGATCTGATAGAAGTAGCAGTATAAGCTAAAAGTAAAGAAGTGTTGGGAGATGTAAGGTGTGAGATCGTGACATAGTCGTTGTGTTGCGCTAGCAATTAGGAGACCTGAAGTGAGTGACGTGATTTTGTTTTAACAAGCAGTTGGAAGGGAGAGTGGAGTTTGACCCATATCTGAGTAATATTCCACCGTGAAAATTAGCCTAACATCAATTACATTCATTTAATTAGTATATTTTTTTCTTTTCGCGGTTTTAAACACACCCCGTAGGAATGCATAAATCTATACAAGTAAATGCCCTGACTGATTGACTCATGATACGATTAAGTTAGATGCAATAACATAAATTATAAGTTTACATAACATAAGTAAACATGAAGTAAGGAAAATGCTTTTAGTTGAAGAACGTAAGAAGACCAGAAGGTGTAAGAGTAGAGTACCAGACACTTTTGAACAAAGTGGAGTGGGGACTGTGGGGAAGGGATAGGATGGTATGGGATGGTGGCGTGTTGTAGCCTATATTAAAGGTTTTTAAAATTATACAATTTCAAATTTGCTTTTTTAAAAGACGTGACGAACTTATTCATTAGGTTGATAAGCCAGTAAGTCAGAGCATAAACAAATGTTTTGAGTTTCCAGCTTATCAACTTTTATCCCAAACCTGTGGACCTAGACATAGAAAGTTCGCTGAATTTCAAGTGGTCTGTTCCAGATTAAGTTAATCCATCAGCCAAGTGATCCCAGCAACTGAGGGACTACTGGAACCACACCAATGTGGGCTCCTGAGTGGACTACTTTGTCGGTTTAAAATTTGCTACTTCAATCTAGTTCACTCCGTAGTCTTCACTGGTGTTTACAGCAATGAGGCTCTACTGAAAAGGTGTGCTCTAAAAGAAGTCCTAAATCAACGTTTTGAATGTTTGGCAGCAGCAAAGTTTGTATTTTTCTCGAAATATCAATATTCTTTTACAGGAAAGAGAGAGTAATGGCGTAATTGTAACATTGACACATTAAGACCTTGTTAGTAAAAGTAAATGGACAACCAGTTTGAAAATATACTAGTTCACAACGGAATCCTCAAAATAAATTAAAATATTTAAAACTAGGGGTATATCTTCTGTATCTTTACATGCATGAAATATTGCTCAAATGCTAGTGTTTATGTCATAAAAATATCAAAAATTTAAACCCCTGCATCGTCGGGTATTTCAAGGGGAATTGAGCGAAAGTTTGGAATTTTATATCTCGACTTCTTGTTAACGCAGAAAGATGTTTGACGAAACACTAGATAGATCCGTATTAGACCTAACTAGTACAGTGTGAAGAAACAGGTTAAAAACAAAGGTTCCCTTTTTCTACTGTGACGGGTATACTACGAAATTTAGAAGACTACATTAAAAAAAAAAAAATAAGTTTTAAAGCTAACCCGAATTATCTATTTCCATTTATAAATGATAAAATAAATTTAACATACGAACTATTAATATAACAAATTAACCATTATAGATAAAAAACACAAATAGTTACCAGGATTCTAGTTTGTTTGATTATTAGTCGAGTATAAAGAACGCCAAACTTCCTAAGTAACTTAGCTACTTTACCCTATCGATATTATACAGGGTTATCAAAAGGAATGGTGGGGTTTCATTAATGCATGTGACAAATTTATTAAAAACAAACCATTTTAATTGTAATATTGGAAGCTTATATTCTGTAAGAAATAGAAAATTTAGTACTGAATTTGAGCCATACCATTGTTGATTTCTGGGACTATTTGGTAGAACAAAATCGAGTTTTTTGTACGTACTAGATGCTTATGAACAGAACAGACCTACGAAATTCATATGAACAATATAGCTGCAGTGCTCTGTACTGATGTTTTACCTGCTATAATATAAACATTGGCTCAATGAAATTACGTTTTATTTTCGAAGTTTGATCTACTTATTAAAACCTTTAAATGATGTTCCCTCTCTTATTTATTTTTTTATTGCAGGTTAAAATATTTGAGCTTCTACTCAAACTAATATTCTCTAAGTTTGGATTTTTAGTCCAGTGGTTATGAAAAACAAATGGGGAGCCTGCGACATTTTGGTCACACTGCTTAATATAGTATACAACATGAGGTTGATATCCAGACGTATGTACGTGTGTTTGAAACGGCACCCATAAAAATTCATGAACAAAAATTGTAATGCAAATTTATATATTTAACATTATATATTAAATGCATGTTATAATTATTTTTTTGATTTTTTTCTAAGAAAATACACTTTTCAAATTGACATTAATTAAATAAATTAAATTATCACCACATAGGCATAAGCTTGTGCGTCGGAATGGTTTGCTTGAATACAAAAGTTTTTAATATGATGATTTTAGAAAACCCCGATTTTAAACAAATACAAAATATATCAAATTAACTCAACATAGACGCTCGACGATCTAAAACTCTATAAGTCGAGAAGAACCAGTTATTTCAGTTATAATAATCTGCTCAATCCCCCTCTCTCTCTATCTCTCTCTCTCTCTCTCTCTCTCTCTCTCTCTCTCTCTCTCTCTCTCTCTCTCTCTCTCTCTCTCTCTCTCTCTCTCTCTCTCTCTCTCTCTCTCTCTCTCTCTCTCTCTCTCTCTCTCTCTCTCTCTCTCTCTCTCTCTCTCTCTCTCTCTTGCAAATTTGTACAATCATTCCTTAGCACTTTATATAATAACACACTGTATGATAAATAATTGTTAAAATTGCTTTGGCATGTTGCTAAATTTAATAAAAATATGTAAGATGTTAAAAAGAGTACTTCATAAAGATTAATTTAATTTTAAAGACACACTGAATCTGAGCTTCTGTAATCGAATACGGATGTTTTAATTTGTCGAATTTATGATTATAATTAGGTAGATAAATAATAAAGTTTTATCATATATAATGTTAATAGATTGTTATCACACAACGAGTTGTTTGTAGGATACTACCAGTGTTACTTAAAACCGTTATTAAGGTTGCATTCTGTGTCGTTATTAAGAGTTTAAATTTAGTCTAATAAAACCTATCCAATACAATTATAATAAAGGCTTTACCAAAATAACGTATTATTTTTTATTAATTAATTAATTAAGCCATCGAATTGATCTTCATAGAAGTAGCAGTATAAGCTAAAAGTAAAAAAGTGTTGGGAGATATAAGGTGTGAGATCGTGACATAGTCGTTGTGTAGCGCTAGCAATTAGGGGACCTGAAGTGAGTGACGTGATTTTTTTTAACAAGCAGTTGGAAGGGAGAATGGAGTTTGACCCATATCTGAGTAATATTCCAATTTGAAAATTAGCCGAATATCAATTACGTTCATTTAATTTGTATTTTTTTTTTCTATTCGCGATTTAAAACACACCCCGTGGAAACACATAAATCTATAAAAGTAAATGTCCTGAATGATTGATTCATTTTACGATTAAAAGTTAGATGTAATAATATAATTTATTAGAGTAAACATGAAGTAAGACAAATGATTCTAGCTGAAGAACGTAAGTAGACCAGAAGGTGTAAAAGTAGAGTACCAGACACTTTAGAACAAAAGTGGAGTGGGGATGGGGTGGGGTGGTAGGGATAATGGCGTGTTGGGGCGGTGGTTACCCCTCTCATTTGCATCACCCTCCCTCCTCTGTTTTTGTCTGCCATATTTGGCCAACATTTTGTGACGTCAGAATTACACATTATACCCTGACGTCATGTTCTATGACTCAGACCCTTTACTTTTATTTTCCCAGTGGGATTCGAACCAATGAAGTCTGGATTTACACTTTACAACAGAGACCTATGTGTCGGTAAGTCCAAAAGTAATTATACACCTATCTCTCTCTTCTCTCTCTCTCTCTCTCTGTCTCTCTAAATGTAATTTTGAAATCACTGACACATTTAGACTAAGTTGTAAGGTGAGTCCGAAAGTGCACGACAGTCTCTAATCAACGATGGATAAAATTAGATGCTGGACGCATTGAACTCAATGAGTGACAAAAAATGAAACATTCCTAGATCAAGGTACATGTTTTGTATGTTTCTTGCATATTGACAAACAGAGAAACTCCTTACAATACAAGTATTCAAGAAAAATATTTTATATGCATCTTCTGAACGTAAAATAAGATTTTTAAAAAAATACAAGATAAATTGTATAAATAGCCTATAATAACGGTTTTTTTAAATTATACAATTTCAAATATGCTCTTTTTAATGACGTGACGAATTTAAAGAAATAAATGTACTGAGTTACCAGATTATCAACCTTTATCCCAAACCTTTGGACCTAGACATAGAATGTTTGCTGAGTTTCAAGTGGTCTGTTCCAGATTAAGGTAATCCAGCAGCCAAGCGATCCTAGCAAATGAGGGCAGAACCACCAATGTGGGCTACTGAGTGGACTATATTGTCGGTTTAAAATTTAGTACTTCAATCTAGTCCATTTCGTAGTCTTCACTGGTGTTTACAACAATGCGGCTCTGCTGAAAAGATGGGCTCTAAAATAAGTCTTATATCAATAGTTTGAATGTTTGGCAGCAGCAAAATTTGTATTTTTCTCGAAATATCAACATTCTTTTACAGGAAAGAAAGAGTACTATGGTATAATTGTTACATTGACACCTTAAAAGCTTGTCAGTAAAAGTAAATGGGCAAGTAATTTGAAAAATACTAGTTTTCAACGAAATCCGTAAAATAAATTAAGATATCTAAATGTATGGGTATATCTTTTTTATCTTAACCTGCGTGAAATTTTGATAAAATGCTACTCTATGTCATAAAAACAGCAAACATTTGAACCTCAAACAAAAATTGTAATTCTAATTTATATATTTAACGTTATATATTAAATGCATGTTATAATTATTTTTTAATTTATTTACTAAGAAAATACATTTTTTAAATTTACATTAATTAAATAAATGAAATTATCGCCACATGGGCATTAACCTGTGCGTGGGAATTTTTTTCTTGAATACAAAAGTTTTTAATATGTCGATTTTACAAAAATCCGATTTTAAACAAACACAAAATATACCAAATTAACTTAACGTAGACGCACGAAGATCTGAAACTCTAAAAGTCGAGAAGAACATGGAATTTCAGTTATAATAAACTGCTCAATCCCCTCTCTCTCGCAACTTTGTACAATAATTCCTTTGCACTGTATATATATAAAAATAACACACTTTATAATAAATTATTGTTAAAATTGCTATGGCATGTTGCTAAATTTAATAAAAAATATGAAATATGTAAAAAAGGGTACTTCAAAATGATTAATTTAATTTTAAAGATACAATTAATCTGAGCGTCTCTAATCGTTTACGGATGTTTTAATTTGGCGAATTTATGATTATAATTAGGTAGATAAATAATAAAGTTGTCCGAGGATACTACCAGTGTTACTTAAAACCGTTTTTAACACTGCATTTTGTGTTGTTGTTAATCGATTAAATTTAGTCTAATAAAACCTATGCCATACAATTATACTAAAGGCTATAACAAAATAAAGTATTATTTTTTTAAATTAAGTTAAAAACCAATTATTAAGTTATCGAATTGATCTTGATATAAGTAGCAGTATAAGCTAAAAGTAAAAAAGTGTTGGGAGATATAAGGTGTGAGATCGTGACATAGTCGTTGTGTAGCGCTAGCAATTAGGGGACCTGAAGTGAGTGACGTGATTTTGTTTTAACAAGCAGTTGGAAGGGAGAGTGGAGTTTGACCCATATATCTGAGTAATATTCCACCGTGAAAATTAGCCGAACATCAATTACATTCATTTAATTTTTTTTTCAATTCGCGATTTAAAACACACCCCGTGGGAACACATAAATCTATAAAAGTAAATGTCCTGAATGATTGACTCATGATACGATTAAGTTAGATGTAATAATATAATTTATTAGAGTAAATATGAAGTAAGAGAAATGTTTCTAGCTAAAGAACGTAAGTAGATCAGAAGGTGTAAGAGTAGAGTTCCGGGCACTTTAGAACAAAAGTAGAGTGGTAACGGTGGGGAAGGGGTAGGGGTTGGTGGCGTGTTGGAGTCGTGGTTACCCTTTTCATTTGCATCGCTCTCCCTTCTCTCTTTTTGTCTGCCATATTTGGCCGACATTTTGTGACGTCACAGTTACACGTTACACCCTGACGTCATGCTCTGTGACTCGGACCCTTTAGTTTATTTTCCCTGTGGGTTTCGAACCAACAATGTCTAAATTTGGAGGCTGACACTATACTGACTGAGCTATCGTGCATAGTATTACTCGTTGTATTTGTAAGGGAGTATATAAGTCGCCATGTTTTATGTTCGTAGTTGTCGGCTGATATAGTTTATTTTGGACGCTACTAGAGCGCCCCACGTATTATTTTTTAATTATATATTGCACCTGGAGTAGAAGACGATGGTTAATCCATGCGCTGTTGTGAGCGTTGTTGTTGTTGTTGTTGTTGTTTATTTTATAGTACCATTTAATAGTTTACTTTTTCGATACCAGGGCGTATCACCACCACCACCACACATTGGTTTATTTTTCAATGATGTATATTCACCTACATTATGGTATTATAATGTGTAATATATTTATATGATTTAAAATTCCTCCGTTGGTTATTAGATCGAAGCACCTATATTTTTTAATATAAAATATATTTATATGATTTATAAGTACCTCCGTTGTTGGTTGTGTGCTGGTAATGTCGACAATAGTAAAAGTAGCGGTAGTTTATATTTTTGGAAACGAGAGCGCAGCCAAGTACACTTGTTTAATTGTAATTATAATGTTAAAACAAAATTGGTTTATTGAATGTACAGGGTTATTATGTTGGTTACAATCAGGTTACAACTGTATCAGACGGGATGAGGACAGTGTACCTTATAACGAGGACACGATACGCACCTTGTGCAAACCTTTTGCAATAATGTTCACTAAAGGATTGGAAAAGTCACAATTTTTGAGACCACTGCATCCGTACGTCATGGAATTGCCTCAAGAGGAAAAATTATCCTATAGCGGACACCTCAAATGTTTATTACCTCAACATAATATTAACGTAGATAGTAAATGGGCACTTAAAACTGCAAAATGTTATTACGTATTACGATTTGCTCTTTGCCTAAATTGTTGTCTGAGAGAGAGAGAGAGAGAGAGAGAGAGAGAGAGAGAGAGAGAGAGAGAGAGAGAGAGAGAGAGATACGGGGATGGCATGGAGATACCGGACGGGTGTGTGTTTTTGTGTTACCCTATGGCGTGGCATAAAAATCCCGTAAAGTTGAATGGAGGTCCCTGGAGCGGAGTTAGTTCTCCCGTAAACCTGTGTGTGTGTGTGTGAAACTTTTAGGTATGGAGTCAAACCGTAATATCACCAATAAAAATCATAAAAAATATAATCTAAAAAAATTATTTGGGGACCACAATTTTTGTAATGGAGTGGTGGTCACAGGGAATAGCAATGGATTGGGGCTATTTCAACAAGGGGTAAAGCCTTCTGCTTGCCCCGGCTTGTAATGTAGGCACGAGGAACGGCTTCACCTTACCACGTGACGGTTCCAATCCCGTGAAAACACAGAGGACAAGTCTATTTTGTTTCAATCACGAGTGAGAAGTTGTGAGGGAAGATGGAGGGTGGACCGATTGTATAACTTTAGAAAATGCATACGACTCCCGATACTTAACTTACCCGGCACGGATGCAGACCTATTAAAATTGGGTACATCCCTTGTCAGCGGACAAATTGGCCGAAGCAGGGGTGTTTACATAGGCATTGAAGACGATACATATTGTTTTGCCTGTGGGTTGGGTCTTGACCGTTGGGAACCGGATGAAGAAAGACCCTATTAACGAACATTACATCTTATGTTGGGTCGTTATTGTTTTACATATTTATTGTCAACGCTGATTACGTAGACAAATCTTAGGTGCGACTTGTAACACAATACATAGAAATAAAAAATATTTTCTCACTCTAATGTTATACTATACTTGTCTAACGGTTGTGCAACTCTAATAACACTTGGAACGTGTCAAGCATTGGACAGTCCAGACATGACTATTTCCCAGCGCTGCTACCAAGCTTCATTCCACAGTTAGTGTTCTCGTAGTAAGACTTGTTTCATTAACACTTAGATTATCTTGAGTATTATTACGTATTTTTGTATTACATATAGGGTGAGTACCGTGATGGTGGATCCACCATGATTTTGGGTTGGGTATGAATTTATAAATACTTTTTGGAACTGGGTAAGCACTATGATGTTTATTTTTGGGTTTGGTAGGTAATATGATGGTTAAAATAATTTTGGGTTTGATAGTTACTCTGATGGTTATAAATACTTTTTTAGGGGGCTGGGTAAAAACTATGAATGTTACTTTTGGGTTAGGTAGGTACTATGATGTCTGAAAATATTTTCTACTTGCTCGGCACAAGTACACACCATCAGCGAACATTGAAACTATTACCTACACGCTTTGGTTGCCAAATATAGGAACTATAAATCATATATATATATATATATATATATATATATATATATATATATATATATATATATATATTATAATACACATTATATAAATATATTACACATTATATTTACATAAAAAATATCTGTGGTGCAATCTAGTTGTCAAAAGTGTAAATAAAAAATTTCTCTAGATAACTACACACCGGCGACTTATATAGACGCTAAGAATACAACAATTTTACAACTATTCACGAGAGCTCAGCACGGAAAACTTGGTACTACGAACGGTACGGGTACTTGCTCAGACACACATCTTAGGTTACAAGGTTTAGACTACGGGTCACACGCTTTACGGTACGGGCACGTGCCCAACCTCCATGATTGTGCGTCGTTGTCGTCGTTTGTGTTTAACATAATATAATACATTCAATAAACCAATTTTGTTTTAACATACATATTACAATTAAGCAAGTGTACTTGGCTGAGCTCTGGTTTCCAAAAACCTAAACTACTGCTGCTACTACTATTGTCGACACTAACAGCGCAGAACCAACAACGGAGGTACTTATAAATCATATAAATATATTACACATTATATTAACATAACGTAGGTGAATATACATCATTGAACAATAAACCAATATATGGTGGTGGTTTTACCCCTTTTATCGAAAAGTAAACTATTAAATGGTACTGTAATAACAACAACAACAGCGCATGGAGTAACCATTGTCGTCTACTGTAGGTGAAATATATCATTAAAATAATACGTGGGGGCTCTATTAGCGTCCAAAATAAATTATAATAGTCGAAAGTTCCCAACAAAAAACATGACGATTTATATACTCCCTTAAATATACAACGAGTAATACTATGCACGATTGCTCAGTCGGTATAGTGTCTGGATTCAAATCCAGACTTCATTGTTTTGAATTCCACTGGAAAATCAAAAGTTATCGGTCTGAATCACAGAGCATGACGTCAGAGTGTAACGTGTAACTATGACGTCACAAAATGTCGGCCAAAAATGGCGTAAAAATAGGAGAGGGAGGGCAGTGCAAAGAGGAGTTGCAAGGAGAGGTGCTATCACGCCCAATATCCCCACCACCCCCATCTTACCCACCCTTCTCTTCCTACCCACCCATCCACCTTCCCTAACTCCACTTTTATTCTAAAGTGTCCGATACTCTACTTGAAAATATACGAAGAGACAGCACTAACTAGAAAATTGTTCAAATGCTGACTAGACCTGCTGATCTCCTTAAAATTTGATGTAAAAATGACACATTTGTGGAGTGGGGGTTGAAAAGGTTTTAGATAACCAGTTAAACATAAAGAAGGGTGGCTTTTTGCTGGTAAAACGAGTGTTTACTACGGTTTACCAAGGTTTCGCCGGAAGAAATATCTTGGGTGATTCTTGGGCTGCAGGTTCAAGGAGCCTGAAGGTAATCGGGGAATTAATCACCTTCAAGGAAAAAGAAATGAAACAAAGAGAGTTATTTTATTTTATGAGTTACATTGAAATTATTTTAATGTAAAAGAATTCTCTGAATAGTTTTTCAAACTCGGTTTATAAATATTTTAAATTGAGAATATATTAAATTCATTTAACTAAAATCGTACTGGTGATATTTGAATTTTAAAAAGATAAAGCTCAACTGTGTCATTTAAAAGCTTGTTTCTGTTAATTAGAAGTAATGATATTTTTGGAAATAATTTGTGTATACAATAGATTATCATGCTGATAAAGAAGTTATTATTCTTAATTCGTTGTTATGTGCAATTTTGTGTGTAATAACATACCATAATAATTAATTGTTTTAATACATGCCGTCTTAGCCGTCATGTATTAGGGCAGTATTGTACTTATAATTATTTATCATTATTATGTTTAGTGTAGAAAAATTTTGTTTTTTAATTCGTCAAAGAAACTTGTCAACCTTTTTTGTTTTGATGTTCATTCTCCATTGATGATTCGTCATACATTATCAATTACTTAGTTTTAAGACTTAAAAAAAAAATATATATATATATATATATATTAGCAAATATCAAAATTGTTATGAGCTTTGTCCCCCTTTACCGAGTAATTCCAATAACTGTATATATTTTACTTATACTCACTTACACTCATCAACGTCTAGTCCAATTCTTTGGATATTTGCAGAGTTCTACGTGATATGTTTGAGATTGAGCTGATCTAGCAACCTGGTAATCCTGGCATTTGAGAGGAGAATTACCACTGTGGGCCACTGTGTGGTCCTCATTGTGATACATTATAAATACGTACTTCAATGTGGTGCACATTGTGGTCTGCAATGATGTTACAACGGTAGCATACAATGAGGAGGTACAGAAAAGACGCGCTCTGCAAAAAAAAAAAAGTCTTAAGCCACTGGTTTTAATATTCGGCATCCTGAATAATGTTATTCGGGTATTATTTTGCAAACTTCATCATTCTTTTGAAGGAAAGCACGTGTACTTTGCTATAATTGTTATATATTAAACTGCTTTAGAAACTCAGTTGTAAATGGGTAAAATTTCGAGATTATGCTAGATCTCAAAAAATCTTAAAATAAATTGCTATTTTTTTGAAACAAGAATAATATCTTTTGTATTTTAACCTGCATAAAATTGTGCATTCATATCATTAAAATATCAATAATTTATAACCGGGTATCGCCAGCTATTACAACTATACGAGTTGGGCAAAAGTCTGAAATATATTTTTAATCTTGATTTCTAGTTCAAAAAATGATATTTGACTCGGCGCAATAAAGAAGCTGTGTTAAAAACATAGGTTCCACTTCCTTCTAGCTCTCTCTACCTGGTGCGTGTGCTATCTCTGGCGGTTGATGCGGCAAACAGAGAGAGGGAGAAAGGAGGGGAGCTCCTTTCATTGACGACACTACTCCCACTAGATAAAATATGTATAAAAATGTGTTACGTTTAAACTATACATTGGTTTAATTAAATCACTTACAACTTTAAAAAACACTATGTATTTTTATTTTTTGGACGATTATAAATTCCAATTTAAAAAAATTATTGAAATGTAATTTATTTTAACTTTTTTTTTGATATAATGTAAACGAGTACATTATATCCAAATACTACTTACAGAACTGTTCTTCTGGGGAAATTTCCTTGTTTAAATTTTCATTACGAATTGAGACATGCATTTGTTTACTTCTCGATTGATTAAATCAATCTTAGTACGACATTTAAAACACACCATCACGATTTAAAAAACTATTCACTTTTTACATTGTAATTAAGTTACTTTCGTCATAGTAACATCACATAATTTAATCAGTGAAGTGAGTATTGAGTATAATGCGACTTCACACAAGAAGAAAAGGAGAGAGGGATGAGGAAAGGATCACCCCCTCCCCGAAAATGTTTATTTTTAACCAACCTTTTTTTCACCTCATTTTTAATCCTTTTCACACCCTTTACCCCTTTGTAAACGTCACTACCCCAAATTCCGTCTCTTTAAATTTTGACTCTAGGAAGGAGCCAAGGAACAAGTTACCCCTCACCCAAAATGACGATTCCTTAAAAAAACTCAACCCATCACCACTCCAACCCTAGGTTCTCTATACCCAAAAATTTCGCATCCTCAAATTTTACACCAGGAGTCAAAGAGCATGGATTCTCTTTTTCACACTATTTAGACTTTTTTTAATCCAACAATGTAATTATAACATTACGAAATATAGATGCATTTAGAAAAATCTTTTAAATGTGTATATAGTTATGAATTACAACTTTAGGTCTACAAATTTTGATGCTAGGAGTCAAGGAGAATTGTTCGGTGGTATGAGTCACCTCTCAACCAAACTTTTGACACTTTTTAACTTTTTTGAAACTTTTAATAACCAGCTCATGATTCTAAATAAACATGGTCATGTTATGCTCATGATTTTGTTATATTAATCAGAAGCAGAGACCTGGGTAATTGCTTTGATGTTATGCAGACTGAAATAACCATTATAAAAGGATGGTGTAAGAAAGAAGGAGTTTCAATCAGTCCTCTAAATACTGTCACGACATGCCGAGCTTTAACATGCACTTAGGGATTAATCACTCAGAGAGCGAATTGGATATACACCAGTATTGTTATACCAATACTGATTTATGGATGTGTATTATGGTGGCCAAAGATGCAACAGAGTACTGCTCCTAGAAACATGTTTAAAATGGACCGTGCGGCATGCCAGTCTTCTTTGGGTGCTATGGAAGGAACGCCGACTGCTGGCATGGAGGTGTTGTTAAGTCTTCCTATACTAGATATTGTTACCATGGAGAAGGCTCGGATGGCGGCCTACAGAATGAAGTGTGCGTGTAGCCTATCTGGTGCTGTCATCAGGCTAGCAAACATACCGGGATTGGCGACAATTTGCAAATTGATATTCTTGAAATGGTGCCTCCCTGGATGACAAAAATTACTGACCTCGAGTCAACATATCTTGTCACATGTGTTGGCAGAGAAGACTGGTAACCAATAAAAGTTTTGATGAGATTCCCCAATAATTTAACCAAAAAACATTTTTTGACTATAAAATCATATTTTTTGTTGAAAAAGTGTTTTTTTTCCCCCCCTTTTAATATCAACCCGTCTATCATCTAGAAATATTCAAGATTTATTTCTTGAAGAAATGCAATAACCTTTCCCACCGCAAAATATCAATGTTTAGCAAATGCCAACTAAAGATTTTGATAAAAGTTATCTTCACGACAAAAAACAAAACCGTATTGAGAGATTACGTACGACAAATGATTGTACAATTCCACACTGTATCCCTTTTGAGTTCATTTTGGAATACAGTTTTAAATGAAATAAAATAATATAATATATGTGTTATAGAAAAACTTTGCAAAATTTTTATTTACCCATTATTATCATTTAAAAGTTTGGGTTCATTAAGGGTAAAAATGGATAAATACTACATTCAAAATTCTTCTTCTTCTTACTTATGTACAGATCAAAATAAAAGTATGTTTTGATACATGACACATAATAATATAGTATATCTTAAATTGTTCACATTTTGTTTAGAAAAATGGACTCCAGGGCTTCGAAAGGAAATATGGTTTCATCAAGGGTACAAAAATAGGTTTTTATCGTATAACTTTGTTAAATTTGACATATTTTATTTAAACATATTATTTTGTTCAAAATTTACATTCCTTTTTCAATTATTTGATACACAATTTAACGTTTTCTCAAAATCTGATTTTTTTGCAGTTTGTAATAATTTTATTTTCTTCAAAATTGGATATTTTTTCACTTTTGACATTTTAAGACAAAGTTAAATATTTTCTAAAAGTTTAATACAAAATAACGTTTTATCATCTTTTTTAACATTTTAATTTAAAAAGACATTAATTATTTTTTCAAAATTTAACACAGAATTAAGTTTTTTTTTTAATGTTACTTATTACTTAAATTTTATATTTTCCCCAAATGTAATTTTTTTGGAAACGTGTATTTCGAATAAGAATTTATTCACATCCCACCTTGGGTTGCACTGGTCTTTTCTTACATGTAATTCGAAATATAGTTCAATAAATAGTTATAAAAAAGTATTTGGTAACAGTTTTGGGTTTTGGTATGTTGGGTTAGAACGTTTGGTTCGTTAACGCTTTAGAAAAGAGGGCTTTTTTTTAAATGATTTGTATGAGTTCAGAAACTTGTTTTTTTTTAAATAAAAAAGAGTTAAACTCAAATTAGAGAGAACTCTTGTAATAGTTCTCAAAGGTAATAGAGATTCCCCCCCACAAAAGGTCTAAAAACAATACATTTGCCCTAATAAAAGGATGGAAGGCTCAAATTCCTAATATACCGATAGCAAAAAACAATTTGGAAATTGTATTTTGTACAGTTTGATTTTTGTTTCTTAATTTAAACTGATATGTTTACTTTCCATTGTGTTCAAGTATTACTAGGTCAAGGCTGGGTAAGTTCCATAATGACTTTCAGTGATGGCCTCTTAGGAAATGTACTTTCAATAATGTACTCCTACATTTTGCTCATTATAAATAATAGTTTTAATGGTATATTTGATAACCAAATTGCTTATTTTTTTTCTTTTTTCAAATTCACTCAAATAAAACTAGTGAATAAAATCTAAGTTCAAGAAATTTTCTTCTTTTTCCATCTAGGTAACAATAAATGAGTTTTGATATACCACATACATAACAAAATTTATTTACAATTTTTTCAAAATCGGATTCTAATATAAGGAGCAAATAGGCTGTATAAAAAAAATACGTATATCTTAAACCTACATAACAATACACAGACTTTGATTTGGTTCTTTTAATTGTAATCTTATAATTGAAAAAGGAAGATGGTATTTTAAAAGATACGAAAATGAGTTTTTGAAGGTTTAACAATTAACACTTTTGTTGTACGAACTTCATAAAATTTTACATGTTCTTCCAAACATTAGACCTTTTTTTGATGAGTTTTTTTAAACGTAATATTTTTTTCAAAATTTACAAAAATAAGTTTTTGTAGTTTAATTTGGTTAAATATACATTTTTTAAATTGACATTTTGTTCAATATTGGTCGTTTAACAAAAAAAAATTATATATATATATATATATATATACATACAGTCTGTAGTTGTATATTTTATTAATTTAATTAGTTGAGTGATTTCAGATTTCAGAAACTTATTTTTGGAAAAGTGCATTTCGAACGAATGTTCATGTTGTCTCACCTTCGATATATACTTATGTTTTCTGACATAAGTTACAATTTGGAAAATACAGTTTTGATAATTGTTTGTAAAAAAACCATTAAAATGGGGTGAAAGAAGTGGGAAAGGGTCAAAAGTATGGGAGAATGTAACCCTTAGTACCGAACCATGCTCCTTTGCTTTTGGCGTCAAAATCGGTTGAGTTCTATTAATTATCTAAATGTTGATATTTTAAATATTTTTTTAATTTAACAAATTTTTCGTAATGGGTAGTGGGAAACTTTACCCATTTAAAACTGCAACATTTGAAGGTACTCCTAAAAGAAAAGTTTATTTACCAATTTATAATTATAAATCAAATCTTTCACCAATCTTCATCAACTAAACAAAATATTGAATCAAATTATAACAGTGATTTTATGATACTTCTTCTGAAACTTGTGATAATACTCCATGCTATGATTCGGAAAAACTTAATGCAATCCTGTACTTAACACATAACAGAGAAAATGATTTAGTCCTTTTATTAAAAAAAGCACCCAGATTCAGAAAGGATGATGAAGATACTAGTTTCCCACGCCATTTTCAATCCATCGAAAGTAGTGAAAACCGATCTATTGAAAATACTGAAAATCAAATTAACAATGAAAACGAAATTTCTACTCCTAAACACGTTGAGCACTTAAGTATATTGAGAGACTAGGTTAGATAACAAAACTGTCATAATTATGAAACAATGTAGACAAATTTCAACAAATTCCGAATTTATTAAACTCGAGAAAAAAAAAAGTCTCAGCATATAATTTAACAAAATTCAGGTAAATAGCTCGTAAATACTAGATTGGAATTCTCTTGACGTAAATGAGTTGATTAATCGTATCGTTTAATTACTGTAGTTCACAAAAATCCTAAAACACTCTGCTATCGATCATTGAGATATATCAAAGAGTTAGCTAAAATATTACGTATAAAAGATAACAGGAAGCGAGCCTAGTAATGAAATTTACAATAAAATTGAAAATGTGGTATTGTAAAGAATGTAACATCGCTGTTGAAAAGTAAAAACTACAAGGCTTCAGAATCACATTCGAATAAACAGTTTTATAGTACGATTTTCAATACTAAAGCATTGGAATTATTGAATGCTAACGATATTAATGAATTTATAACAAATAATTTCTTAGATTTGAAAAATAAAGAAATTCAACATCAACCAACTCGAGGGTCGAGTTGATCATTACAACATGTAAATGATTGATTGTTAAATTAACAAATACGATCCAATGGATCCATCAACCAGGGATCATTATTACGGTTAGAGCTATCGTCTCACATAAATTATCAAAATTGAATTCACTATGAAACTGTATATTCTTGTCAGAATTTGAAAGAGCAAAAAATAAATTCTATCTCGTTGGGGATTTAGCTCATTTATGTTTAGAATTTTTCGATGATATTCTAAATAGGTGAATTCACAATTACATTCATTCCATCTAACAATAATGGTGCATTATATAGGTGGAAATCTTACAAAGCAGATGACACTACATTATATAAAAAAAGATCCCTGCGCGAATGCTAGCACTTGGGCTAATTGCTATTAACCTGACTAAAAACATAAGTACTACCGGCGGGTAGATAAACCAGTTCCATATTGCAAATTGTATGCTTTTCAACTTATATCTGAGGTCTTTTTAAGATTACATAATTACCTTGACATGTTAATAAAGCTTAGAATCGATCTCATTTAAAATACCAAAGAATTACATTGGAATAGAACATGAGTTTAAGAAGACTACATTTAGTCTACTTATAAAAAATACTTTAAAATGTGTGATTGTCCCTAGAAAAATAAATATAAATAATGTAATTAAATTTAAAACGACTTTTGTAACAGTAATTAAATGGACACAAATGTAATAATATATGGATGTTATTTTCAGTTATACCTGTCAGATTTGTTATGATTTAATCAAGTTCCTCAACCCCGGAAATGTTTTTTTTCTCTCCACTTACGTCCTTCCCTCACACCCCCACCCATCACGTTAGGGTAAGTTCAAGTGCCAGCATTCGCGCTGGGATCTTGTACCAGTAGAAGGCAAAATTGTGATAAGGGAATTTTTTATATAATTACCACTGATAGAACTCAAATCTGAATCGAAAATTATGTCGATCATAAAATCAACTGAAAACTATTCCTTTTGAATTTAGAAAATGGTAATACGTACAAAAAATATCAAGGAAAGAATCTATTACATTTCAATACAACTAATATAGGGACGTAGAAAATCCTACATAATTATGCAACCGCGAACGAATTTTACAAAGATTTGATCGAGTTTACACTGAAGATTTGGTTATGATGGAAACACCAACTCATTTTATTATGAAAATTGTGTTGTTATCGATACAAGACAGAGCTAATATTTCAAGATCAAGAAATAATAATTCTGGTTGACTTTTCTAATCCTACAGAAGCTCTTATGGTGGTTAATGTTGTAATTGTATCCCACGCAAAATTATTATTCGATATTACAAACAATACTGTAAAGGAAGTTTAAAAATAATATGTATTTAGATTTGTGATAAATTTATATTTTTCAATTATATGGATTTAAAAAATGAAAAAAGTTCATGACAGTACATATTGTTGTATCGTTGATTCCATAAATATCTATTATGTTATGTTATTTTACAAATATTGTTTTTTCTTAATAAACTGCTTTTCAAAAATGAAGGTAAAAAATATACTACTCGTCGGATAAAAGTTTCCCTATCCCTTACATGTTAAGACTGCGCCAGAAACCCCATTTACTACACTGCTCATATATACTATACTACTATGTGCATGTATACTATGTAATACGTTATTGTAGAATGCATCCAAATAACCATTTAATGTTATAGGAATGATTTTGTATTTTTGTGTGATATTAATTTAGGAACTTCTTTTTTTTTTTTGGTTGATTTACCTCTGTGGATATGATTTATTCATGTGTATTTTATTGTTACCCTGAACAGACTATGCTTATAGAGGTACAAATCATTTAGTTAGTTTAAGAGCATAATTATTGTTTTAATTAAATTTTTTATTTCATGCCACCAATTCTTATCTTATATCTAGTCTGAAAATGTTATGTTTTATTGTTTACTATTTTTTTTAAGTAGTTTTAATTAGACTAAGCAATTGTATTATTGTATACAAATAAAGACTTTGTAATTAATAATTGGTTTTGTAATTAAAAAAGTTAAATAGTTCAATTAGCGGGATATGATTTTAAATTGTAAATTCTTCAAAAACTTGTGTTTTACGCCCTGTTATGAACAAAATTGCACCTCCAAATAATAAATAAATCACTAGAACACTGTGGTGATTGTATATGAACAAGGAAAAAAAACCCCAAACCACAAAATAACACAACTACACAAAACTGTATAATGCGTTTATATTACCTTATGTACATTTCGATAGCTCTGCTATCATCTTCAGAGGTACACTATATATATATATATATATATATATATATATATATATATATATATATATATATATATATATATATATGAGTAGTACACTTCAATATATGTAGTGTACTATGAAGATGATAGCAGAGCTACCAAAACAAAACATAAGAAATGTGCAAACATTGCACAAACTATCTCATACCTATACAAAAATATAAATTCCGACCGAAGTCAAAATTCGGAGTAACTAAAAATCAGCTCCAACGGTTTTAAATCAAATTTTGTTCAAGTGTAGGTTCAAAGTACGTAAATCGAAAATATTGATTATTATCTCTCCAGAAATGTCGGTTCGGAAATTATCGGTAAAAGGAAAAAGAATCATGAACTAGATGTTCAAATTCTTCAAAATTTCTAATGGATTTCTATCCAAATTTAAATTTAAATCACAAATAGTACGAAAATCTTACCGTTAATCGTGTCGAATTGTTTTCGTAATTTTCTTTTTGGTTTGATCATAAACCTCGGCATTTCACCCACAATTAATTGATAATTTTACTTTCGCCTATTTTTTTTAAATATTCGCTCTTCATAAAGACAATGTTTATGGATCATTCACTCCCTGGCCGATATTTCACGAATTTTTCCCCCCGGAAATTGGTGACTAAGAATGTTTGTACCCAATTTTTCACTACCTTATAACGAAGATTCTATACATTTGTATTAATTGTGACGTTTTAAATAAGTTCCTAATTTATACAACCTTTTTAAGATATTTGTATCATCGACGTAATGGGATATTTTTTTTTAAACAAATTTTTTATTAGGTATATAGATTTTGTTTAAACTCGTGTAATGATCTAAATAAATATTATGTGTTCTTTAAAATTATAAAATAATAAATCTCCAATAGATTTTGAAGAACGAACTGTTTTAATGTAACATTAGAATATTTAGAATATTTGTAAACCTATTTGTTTGGATTTGTTATTAAAAAGAAAACATATTTGTTTACTTGTTATTTATTTTATATCAAACTCTAATTATTTTTGAAACCAAAAAACAACGACTTACGTTTTTTGAAATGATACAAACTCCTATTCTTAATGTTTCCCCACCGAATTAAAAATTCTATTTCTTCTTATTGATGCTTATTTGATATGTTAATTTATCATTGTTTGTTATGTAGATTTTCTATTAATATTAATTTTTATGATGATTTCTAATTTTTTAAATAAAACTAGACTATTAGTGTACTGTTATTATCGACACAAAATGAGATAAGTGCTTGGAGAACATGCAATTTATTTTGTATTTCTTGTTTACACTCGCGATTCTTAAGATTAATTAAAATAAAATTTCTGAGTTTTAACACTTATTCTCTTCTACTCACTATTTTCTTTCTACATATATTTTATTGTTACCTTATTTTAATTATTTATCTGCTTTATTACGTAATTTATCTCCCCTCCCTGAAATAATATAAATTAAATTTTTATTAATATTTTCCCCTTTACTGGATCTTAATGATTAACTTGTTTTAGAATATCTTTCAAAAATTATTTAATTTTTAATTTTATGCACTCTGAAAGTTATACTTTTTCAACCAACTTTTTGTTTACTCAATTCTTCAAAAATTTCATTCTTAATTTTTATTGCTATTGTGTTTTAATTGTTAAACATTAAAAAAAAATTAGGATTTTGAGAATTTTGTAAAAAGTATAAATTTTAGCGTCACATAACTTATGAACGAGACAAGATAGAAAGTACTTGTAAAGAAGCAATCAAAAGTACACTTTGAGAAGTATACTGTAACTATCTCAAAACCAGTTTTTTTTATAAATTTAAATTCATCTAATTAGATAAAATAATTGCCAAATGTTTAAGTTAGGAAAGCAGTTTGAAACAGATCACTGAGTGAAGGTCACATTTACTGATAAGTTTCTTAGTTTCTACAGCTGAGAATCTGAAAAAACCGTCTTGGACTACTGAAGCTACACATATTAAGAAAAATTCGAATTTTTTCAAATCTGCAAGACTCCTGTCCGTTGCAATAGGTTTTATAAAATATTTGTCAAAAATTAGAGTTTTTAAAAACCATAATTTTCTTATTTATTTTTTTTTATTGAAAAAATATCGTATAACATCATCGGATGTTGATTTTATAGATAGTTGAATAAAACGAGCAATTTCCCAACTAAACATAATGTATGAAAAAGTTATAAAAAACAAATTATCTGCAGGCATTTAAACATACTAACCGATTTTATTAAAAATCTCATCACATCATCTTCTAGATTCTGTAACAATTGGTTCAAATATTAATAGAATTATTCGTTCGTTGGTTATCCACCTTACAGGAAGTTGAGGTTTTTAAGTTATGGGAGTCATCGTTTCCGCTCACACTATGAGTTATATGTACATGCTCATTTCGTACAATAATTCACAAACAGTCGCATATTTTAGACACCATTTGGTATTGCTGATTTTATTAGTTTTTTTGTTTTGTAGTAAATATTTTCCACATTTAGAATCGGCAATTTTAATATCCTCAAGTGTTAAAATTCCTCATTTAAAATATGTAATTTTCACTAACCTACAAAACAAGCATACAATCGATATCCCAATGCTGAATGTTCGAGTTAAAACAGGACCTCGCTTTACTTGGTAAATAAATTAGCATAAAAATGCTAACAAATAAAAGTGAAATTAAACAGGAAGAAAGAAACATAACCAGGAATGAGAGTCAACAGAGAGAAAGAGTGAAAGCAAGGGGGAGAAATTGATTAAATGTCTTCATTAAGGGTGGTACTAGACCCAGTTCATTCTTCCACTTAATCCTGTATTCTACCACTGCGTAATAATAACAACAATTAAATTTTTAACTATAAGAGAAAATAAAATTGAAGAAAAAAACCTTTTAATATAACAAAACTAAATTTTAAAATAAAATAGTAATAGTTTTAATGATAAGACTCAGTATTAACTAACGTGTTTTTTTCCTGTTGGTATAGCAAGGTCAAGAGTTCTTTCTATTTACCACCTCATCCAGAGAACATTACCCTTCCTACCTAATCTCTTGATATCCCTCAACAGTACCGACTTCCTCATTCAAGCTGTCCTCTCCTAGCATGATAATCTTACTCAGTTGCATCCTTCATTGAAGGCTACATAATTCTCGGCTGTTTCATCCAGTCCATTTTCATTCGTAATGTCCACTCTTCCTCTTCATCGACACTACGGTTTAAATACCTACCATCACTATCTAGTTCTCTCTTCTTGGACCTGCTATGGACTCCTTCATTCATCACATTTGTACAGGAAGATGTTTAACTATTACTTCCGCTTACCTCCTATGTAGATGTCTCGTGTATTACTGTTAGACTATCTGAATCAATCTTAAAATATTACCTAAAGAGAGAACCTCATCCAGACTTGCACTGTATCGGTTTGAAACGCCGGTTCAGAACCCAACCGTTGCACTTTTGAAATATTTCAATTCTCTTCCTCTCGTTCCTGGAATCCTTCATTTTGGTTCTCGACAAATCCAAAATCCTGTCACCAGAGTTTAAAAAATACTCAACTACAACTTAGATATATCTACTCCCTCTTCCCCTCCCAATTCTCAGGTTAGCTTTCGCCTACAGCGCTCAAATCCACTACAGACAAGCTCTACGAAAAGCTGACGGCTGTAGCATTTTTGTTATCCTAATTATACAATTTTCTCAGTTAATATTTGAGGGAAATTTTTTGAGATGGGTACCGCAGGAAACTGGTATCAGGAAAGCAGGTGTCGCAACCAAACCAAATTTCATGTCGAACTATTTATAACTTTAGCGGGAAATTGTCATTTTGTAAAAATGGTATATCTCAGCTTCTATTGGTCGGAAAGTAAGCACTTTTATATTAGTAATTAATTTTTGCCACGAAATTCTTAATTTCGTTATAACTTTACTACTAGACGGCCAGTAAGTTCAATTAAAATGCATATCTATCTATAATAAGGCCTTGTAAATCAAAATGTATTTCTGTAATATTTTACCTTTGCGCTTTTTTGTTTGGTATGTTACATTTTACAGGCCAACTTGATTTGAAAATTAGGTTTTCAACCTTTTAAAATTTGTTTCTAAAACAGAGCAATCAACGCATAGCCAACAAACAGTATCACAGTTTCCCCTCACTGATTCTCTGCTGTTACAGCTTAGGGACAATATTTGTTATTTATAAAATATGCGTTATTACTAAAACGTCAAAACGGGAGACTATAGATTCCCTCTTAATTGTAAAAATTGTAAAAGCTTGGCAATTACTGTACCGAGTTATGAAACTTTTTCAGTTTACATTAGCGTTTCAGTCATATAGGAAGTCTGTCACTGACATACGAAATAAAAGCGCATGAAAATCGGATCAGATGTTCTCGAGTTATAAACAGATAAACAGATGTTGTATTTAAGTATGTTTAAGAGAGAAAACATAATCCGTTTTGATTTTAACTATGCGCTGATATTTTTAATTTAAAGACGATTTTTGCATATTTCAAAAAATATTTTGATGATTGGCATTTTGTTACTATTCATTTATATTTAAAATTCTCAGAAATTCTAATTTGTCAAAATGTAAACTTTAACTTAAATTTAGTCCAAGTTTAATGTTTTGACTTTAATAAAATTCATAATTTATTTTTTTAAATATTACATCATAATAATGTTTTCTACTCTAGCTGTTATAGCTCAAAAAATGGTAAAGACAAGCTTTATTATTTAAATTTCACTGTTTAAAAATTAATTTATGTTGAATCTGATTTTATTATAAATTTTGGTGCGGTTTCAACTATATTTCTCCATCCTAAAAATTTTACATTTATTAATATTTTAGTAATTAGAGTTTTATAACGCTGTTAATTTAATAATATCTTTTGATCTATATATTAATTTTTTTTTATGCATTCATAAATCGTTCATTATCCTTAATTATTTAGACAATTTTTTAAATTATTTATTTACATTTTAGGAACCCTACGACAAATCTGCTTCCTTGACTGATTTTGTCAATTTCATACTCCAATTAAACAGGATTGTCCTAAACCTGTCTGAAGAACTTGGATTATTTTTCAATTTTTCATTTCTTGTAGGTTCAATTTAATGAAATTAAAAATGTTAGTATATTTACATTGTTGCAGTCTGCGCGTAATTCGGCAGTAACTCCACTGTTGGAACAACATTGACAGTGAAGAAATAAATAAGTTTGCCTTATTTGAAATGGAGCATATTCTCCGTGGCATACATAATTGAGAGGCTGATGAGTAGAGTATCCAGGATGAGCAACTGGAAAGGAGTAGAGTTGATGGTATGTGCGGGAGACGTCATCCCATGTCCGCACAGTGTGAATATGTATTTTCCCAGAATAGAAAAGCAAAGAGTATCATAAGCTACTGGCACTGGTGGAGACTCAGAATGAGAGATTGTTAAACATTCTTAGAAGCAAGACCGAGATCAAGGTCAAGGTCACACCACAAGAACTGAAGAGCAGCCCCTTACATATGTAACGATGGAAAACACTATATAATAGCATAAAAGGATGAGGGACCATTATTAGGTTGGTCAACTCTCCGTCTAGGAACGGATGGGACCACAACTAACTATAGAGAAGGAGCGCAAGTTTCCTACCAAATACCTAGTAGCATGGTTAACATCACCAAGACAAGGATACACTAAAGTCCTCAAGTGACGATCTAGACTCTAGAGCAATAAATAACGCTAAGATTATATGTCCTTCGGATCATAAAAATTAACTAAACCAGAATACAATAGTTATTCATAATAAAACGTCTAGCACTTACAATTTTCTTGGATTAGAACTACAGACCACCAAAAAAGGTTAAATTTGTAGATTGTAAATGTCTGTCACGTAAAATTTTCCTGGATTAGAGATGTAGGCTATCGAAAAGTGGTTAAATACCTGATTTAGTTGGACTAATTGAATTATAACACATTTTATTGGCCTAATGGTATTTTGAGTTTTTCATTTGACTTGACCATTTTGACTAAAGTCTTGTAATATGAAAGAAACTCAATTTACGAGTACTTTTGCTAAAATTACGGAAATTATTAGCCTACTGTAAATGAGAAGACAAAAACAAACAGTGTTAAAATTCAAAAATTCGTTTATTATCACTACCGGTTGCTCCAGTGCATTTGGTCGCATATTATAAGTGACAAATCAAATTATTTATATAAACAACCAAATTATTTATTTAAATTATTATACAAACAACACTTAGTAAGTAAACAAGAGCGGGATGTGATGCAGGGTGGGATAGGACCTGAATATAGTTAAAGTTTACAAAGATTAAGAAATATGAGTAACGTAAATGGACTAAGATAGAATTACAGATTGCAAAGACAGTTAATCTTGAATAATTACTAATCATAATGTAATTTAACAAAGGCTATGATGTAAAGTAATAAAGTTGCATTTGGATTGAAACATCAAAACAATAAGAATTCATTGTTGATAGCCTTAGAACTACGTATATTATATATATATATATATATATTATTTATTTTCTGTCAAATGTAGTCTGTATTTGTATTTTACCTTTTATGTGGCTACATGTTTCACTGCCACAGGCAGCATCATCAGGCCAGCTTCTATGTCCACTCAAACACTTATATATACACAACACTTATTGTAACACATATTTTCATACATTTTTCGTAGTCTTAGAGGAAATACACCAGAATGAGGTACCTCTCAAGTGTAACAATGTTGAACAAATTTATTTATTTATGTGACGTGTACGAAAAATGTATGAAAATATGTGTTACAATAAGTGTTGTGTATATGTAAGTGTTTGAGTGGACATAGAAGCTGGCCTGATGATGCTGCCTGTGGCAGTGAAACATGTAGCCACATAAAAGGTAAAATACAAATACAGACTACATTTGACAGAAAATAAATAATATATATATATATATATATATATATATATATATATAATAAGAATTCATTCAAATTTTTAGAAACTTTTTCAGTTCCATTTACTGTTTACATAATATACCAACTCTGTCACTCATGAAATGTAAGTTGTAGTTGAAAATTTTAAGACAGTTGAGCAAAATATGTCTACAAACTGGAATTCCAATTTTTAACACAAAAAAAAAAAAATAATGTTTACAACTCGGGAACTACTGCACCAATAAAAAAAAATTAGTTACAATTAGCGTTCAAATTATATACCAACTTTGTCAATAAGTATATTTTGTTTTTAAAAATTTTAAAGAAATGAGTAAAATATATAATAAATTGAACCTTGTAGTGATAAATAAACTCATTTGGGATTTAAACAGTGCTTCTTTCCTTTTTCTTTCTCTCATAACGTATTTCCAAATAATTGCTGTGAATTATCTGTCCAGCATGCAACTAAAATTTGTTCCGCTGTCCAGGTTTTCTTCTCTATGTGTTGATTGAAAACTGAGTAAAATCTAACTACACATATTTATTGTCATTTAAAAATATAATAAATGATTTTGTTGTTTCTAACTCATTAGAATTCAGTAATCACGAGAGAGTACAAAATATTTTAAAATAACTAGCATTATGTATCTAGAATAATGAATTAAATTTCTTAACTTATAAACCAATCCAATTGTTATGCATTGTAAAACTTTAAAAATATAATCGACACGCAAACAGCCTTAGAAAAAGAGAAAAACAGCAGATTCGAAATTGTAATTTCAAATGTTCACATGAATTATTCAACAAAAATAAATCATCGGCTGTTCTATGGCTTGATGTTAAAATACTGGATATGGGACATACAGTAGATAGATAAGGAAAACGGTGTAGTAAACACTTGATTAGCAGGATCATTAATTTTAAACATTGATGTTCTTGTAAACATCGTGCATTTAAAATATACTATTAACCCATTGGGTACTTCAAGAGGGGGTATTGCCCAATTTACACTGTATAAAATCTATTTTCAATAATTCCTTTATGGTTTATTTAGACAGTATAAATAAATACCTAAAATTATTTATTATTTCAAAGTTTAGGGTTCAAGAAATTAATTATAAAAACTTTAGTGTTATTAAATAATTTATCAGCAGCAGAAAATTATGTAAAATTGTAGATCTCTGCTACAAATACTGAACTGTTTTAAGCTTTTCTCTTGAAATATATCATTGAATTGGATACAGATGTTTAAATAAATAAGGAAACAAATGAACTAACGAAAAACGTAAAGGACACTTATATCCACATTAAAAGGAGCGATAAAATAGAATCGCTTTACAAATTGTTTTAGTTTTGTTACAATTTACCTGTAGTTTAGAAACTGAAATTAAATATTTTAAAATATATTATCTATTAATTACTAATAGTAGTCTGTTTTAATAAATCGAGTATTAAATTAATTTAATGTTCATAACTGACTAACCATAAATAAATAAAAACCGTTGGTACAAACCAACATTTTTTTTTCCCGTTCTGGGCTGTGAAAGCCTCCTTCAGAGGCCTCACCGGCGTCGACCTAAAGATCTTTTGCCGCCCCAATTTTCTTCCTACACCCAACTAGTGATACCCGTCATCCTTATGAAGGAACAGATACTACCAATAGGGTTATCTAGGATGGTTTCCATCTTATCCCCGGCAGGCCTAGAGCCTGCCTATAGCCTGGCTCGTCCTAACGCCTCACACTCTAAAAGAATGTGTTCTGCGGACTCTTCAGCCAAACCACATTTCCTGCAAGTATTGTCTGTAGCAATCCCTATCCTGTGTAGATGTTTTCTGAGATGACAGTGGCTCGTTAAGAGCCCAACCACCCACCTCATGTTATCCCTTCTGAGAGAGATGAGTTGTTCAGCATGTTTCTTGCTTGGTCTAAATAACCTTTTTGCAAGTCTACTAGTGGTTGAATTCGTCCAGGCCCTATTCATCCCCTCCCGTATCCACGTATCAACCGCTGCTCTGGCATGTCCATAGGAGATCCCGAACACCGGTTCCGGGCCCACGTAAGGGGATTCTAAACCTGACCTGGCTAATTCATCTGCTCTCTCATTACCATCAATACCTGAGTGGCCAGGAACCCAGCCCACAGTGACCGTGTTCATCTGACTAAGCTTTATCAATGATGAGATACAGTCCCATACCTGCTTCGACTTTACCCTAGTCGTGTTTAGTGCCTTAATAGCAGCTGGACTATCTGTGAAGATCAGAATGTTCTTACCTGTGTATTTCATTCTTTGATTCTCCTTGATACATTCAGAGATAGCACCTACTTCTGCTTGGAAAACAGTAGCATGCTTACCTAGGCGCAGTACGATAGAACTCTCTGGGTTGAGCCCATTTATGCCAACGCCCGTACCCATCTCCGTTTTCGAGCCATCTGTGAACCAGACTATATCCTGCTCGTTATATAACCTCCTTCCAGACTCCCATTCTTCCCTAGAGAAGATCTTCGTCTTGAAAGGCTTGTCTAATGAAACATTAGGTATCATGTGATCTGAGGGCATGTCTAACACTTCCCTGTTGACCACTTGATTTATCCTGCAGTGACCGATTGCAGGCCACCTCTTTCTCCAGCAACCCGTTTGCTGTAGTCTGTATGCACTCATCCTGGCCTGTCCCTGAATATAAACCCCTAGGGGAGGGAGATCCAGTAGAGCATTCAAGGTAACCGTTGGTGTAGACCCCATGGCCCCCGTGATGGCCAAACAGGCCACCCTTTGGAGACCATCCATTCTACTTCCAACCCCACCTTGTAACGTCTTAGTCCACCAAACCACCGCAGCATAGGAGATTAGTGGTCTAATGATCATGGTGTATATCCACATCACCACCTTGGGTTGCAGACCCCATTGTTTACCAACAGCCCTCTTACATGCAAACATAAGACACTTGGTTCTGGTTACTACCCGTTCTATCTGTGGGTTCCAGCTAAGCCTTTTATCCAACAAAATACCTAGGTACTTCACCTGGTTCTCCAGCGCTACCTCCTGCCCAAAGAGCTTAGGGAGCGACCTCACTCCCAGATTCCTTTTTCTTGTGAAGGGAATGAGAGAAGTTTTTCCAGGATTCACAGATAGCTGTTCCTCCTGACACCACCTTTTCACCTGGATAAAGGCAGCCTGCATGAGGTCACAAACGGCGCTCATGTCTCTACCTCTAACCACTATGGCCACATCATCGGCATATCCCTGTGAGTATAATCCTTGTTCGTTTAGACGCCTAAGGATCTTATCCACTACCAGGTTCCATAACAGGGGAGATAAGACTCCACCCTGTGCACATCCACGTCTAGCCCTGACCGTGATAATTTCATCATACAGAGTAGCCTGGATTAACCTGCTGTTCAGCATGGCAGACAACCAACATTAGATCCGATGTTTGACATTGAGATTTATCTAAATTGGCGTATGAAATTTTTTTATACATGTTTTCGTTTATTTGGGGGATGTCTTGGGTTTATTAAATTTATACTTTTATATTATTTGCCCAAAATTGGTTCAAAAGTTTCCGTCAAAGTTGGAAACATTTGAATAGATGTTCTCCCTGGAGAGTTGTCTCTAACATAGATAACAATATAACTGAACGAATGTTTATTCAAAGAAACGTTTAAACCAATAATTATTGTGTTAATTATTCCTTGAAAATAATAAAAAACTATAACACATCAAATAAGACAACATACACAAAACAAACAGTTTTCGTTGATTTAAAAACGCAAGTTATATAAGTAAATAAATAATAATAATAATTTATAAGCTAAATCACGGTAACTTAAAAATGTTCAAAGGCTACAACTGAAAGGAGCTTTCGGACAGTCGGAAGACAAAAGATCTATTTCATGAGTATCATGGGAGAGAACTGCATCAATAACTTGTGTACATTAGCAGGATCTTGCATCAGCAACTTATAAGATGGTGGTTTAGGCCGTCCTTTCATTGAAGTCTTTTATATAGGATAGAGACAACAATGCAGAAGACGTCCTGAACCACTTGAAATAGTCAAAACCTGGACGGCCGAAGATTTCTTATTGGTCCGGAGACTAAATAATGTGATAGTGAACTGTACTAAGTTATAAATGCCAGAATGTAGAAATGTGCTTATTAGTTAATGATGTGTGCCTTTGTGATATTTTATCTAATATTAATTCTAATTAATTAAATTTAAGTTGTTGTAAAATCTCTACAATTCAAAATTAATTCAGTCCATGGGTCTAATACTAATAAAGTAAATGTAACATGAAGTTTGTTCGGTTGTATATCTGACTGTGTGTGCGTTGTTTCAATTTTAAATCTGTAGCTCAACAGATTTGAAAAAAATTAATAACTGAAATATCATCAATAATGTGGATACATTTGAAACAGTCTTTATTAAATTAATATTCAATTCCACTAGTCTAGGTTGACCATAAAAGGCAACTTTTGAGTGATATTTATAGTTGAAAATTTTCGTGGACATCCAAACCCCCCCCTCCCCCCGATAGTACTGATGGGACCATTTGTCTGTGCGCGCGGCTCTGACGCTACTAGCCGTTCTGTAAAAGTAGGTCTCGCTCACCCAACTATGTTTGTCTACCTTTCGGGAGACATAATTACAGTTTACAAGATTTGTAGTGCACATAGAAACATAATGTTTACATACCAATTTTATTGTTTTACGTCCTTTAAAATATTAGTACTAGCAAAGGTAACATCTAAAAAATGTGATACTAAAAGTTGATTTACAATATTAAATTTATTGATTGTCTACATACATTTTAATCCAGCTCTTCAATGCTGCTCAAATCATCGTCGTCATCGTCCTCCTCACTGCTGTCGCTGTTTCCTACTGATATAATCATTGATTCCACGAGGTCGTCGATCCGCGGCTCAGCGGAAGCGTAATTATTTTCAATAGTTTTTACATACTCGCACTTGTTCTCCCATTCTTTTGCACCAATGAGGTTGAATTTTTCCTCTGCTAATGACTTGATGCTCTCGAAGCTACATTGAAGACAGGTGAATAATCTACGTCCGGCGCGCCGCGCGGGACGACATGTTTTTGGAAATGAGCGATAACCACTCCCCTCTCCTCCGCCGCGCCATAGCAAGCCGCGCACACAGGCAAATGGACCCATCAATATCCACAAGAAAATTTAGCCCATTCTTAGGATAATCGTAAATTCTTAGCTGCTTTTAAATTTTCTACTTTTTTAAACAGTTAAGTTATTGAAACTATTTGAAGTTAGAAGGAATTTAGTGCGTTCGGATGGAATATTTATTTGATATTGTCTTCGTGTTTCTAGTATTACTAAAATATTGTTAAACAAAATTAATAGCGGGTTTTCATCTGCTGTTTTTATATTTTGGGATCGCAAAGCCTGCATGGCTTTCATCCGTAAACCCGTAATGAATCTATTGTAGACACAGGATAATCTCCAAGCTTCTTATAAAACACATGAGGACTTTGGGATCAGCACACCTAAACACTTCAACCACTTCCAAGTATGCTGGATTTAGGGTCGAGCAAACAAGTCGCACTCCCACGGACGGTGTTCTTCTGTATCCTTTTTTTAGGAGCACAATCGATACACTTTTCTTTTTAGCTATCTTTTTTTTAAAATAATGGTTATATCTTACTGGACATATCCAGTTAACAGACTTTTGCCCGCAATGATCCCGTCTTTCTTGGTGAGAGACACTTTATACCTTTAACTAGAAAAATCCTCAACTTAATCCCATCTCTTTGATTTTCTATCCCGGCTCATCTTCAATAGATAAAGTCATTTCAGTTATCGTCTTTTGTTTTATTCTTCTCATGACCCTCCACTAATTTATACTGAGTTTCTTATTATGAACCTCCGTATGAATCGGAGAATCCTCTCATGAAAATTCCCCTCACGGTTTTGAAAATAGGCAACTGCAACCTTTCCCTTAGGGATGTATCTTCCCGTAGGACTCTCAGATTATCTATCTCCCAGTGGTTTGGAGGTAACGTAACTGACATTTATGAATTTTTTTGAGAAGCCCATGCGGTTACCCCATTTTCCCGACTATTGTGATTTTGAGCACTGCCCCTGGTTCTCTGACACTGTATATTTAATAAATCCCCCCCCCCCAAGCAATGTTTAACCAAACAACACACGGGGAATCAGCATTGACAACTTAACTTAATTATAAATCAGTGATCTTACGATATTAACTGTAAATTGTCACTAGAAACTGACAGAGATCTCTAATGCAGTGATCTCAAAGATTGCTCTTGTGGTATCCGCTTGTCACAGATTATCAAATGTGTAGAGTGACAGGCTAAACGATTCAACCGAAATCCCGACCTTGATTGTGAGCTGTATGTATGCGTATTTTTTAAAATATTTAATATTTATTTCTTGAACAGACTAAAAAAAATATAAAAACAATTAATGGACTGATATGATCTATTGTGACTAATTTTATTCTTAGTCATGTAATGTTAAATGAATATTGATTATAGTACTGTAATTATGTGTTATTTGAGGACAAGCTGCCTACCTGCAACAGTCTCAATGTTATCCAATCAGGTGTAATGCAGTGAAATGAAATAAATAAATAAATATAATATAATACGAACGATGTTATTTATTTCAAAAACTGATAATTCTCTTCCAGGTTTTAGAACAATGGGCTATAACTGTACATTTTTTTACAGCATAGAATTTTACAGTATGTTTTGGTAGAAGTTTACAAGTAAAGTGTATCAATAAATAACTATTATAGAAGGCGAAATTATGTAAGTAGAAAATAGTATTTCTACTGACAAAACGAAGCTAACTGCTTTTAAACATTCTTTTATGTTGGAGGGGGAGGGGGTAAAATATATATAGTTATTACCAGTGGAAGTAAAGAAGGGTAGAAATTTGATTCAGTTTTCAAAATCTTCAAGACTCATTAATATGTTTTTATTAATATAAAACATTAAATTAATTTTTACATAAGATTTGTAGTCTGTAGTAAAATATGATGTCGTTTTTTGTTTATTATTTATTGCGTTACTTTTGTGCAATACAACTTTGTCTTAACGTTTGATTTTCTAAGGCGTCCTTTAGACTTGCAGATACTATTCAAATAGTTTGAGGTACTGCAAGCTGATCTCTTTCTTCTTTTTCTACTAAATTTATAGATTTATAAAATACTTATGATAAATATTAAGCATGCTTATGGATTATCTATTTTTCACATAAGACCTGGCACATATTTATAAATTAATATTGAGCTTGACTTGTGAGATAATAATAGATAGAATAAAACTCTAACCCAATCAAACGCGTTTCAACGACAAAATCGCCATCCTCAGTGTGATACATGAGCTGCAATAACTAAACCATAACTACTGTAACTGCTCATGTTATATATAAGCTAGTTATAGTTTAGTTATTGTAGCTCATGTATCACTGTGGATGGCGACTTTGTCGTTGAAACGCGTTTGATTAAGTAAACGTAATTTTTGTGAGATCTTGTGTTCCAGTTTTATTCTAGGCTACCTCAGATTTAGGTTTATAATATTATTTAATTTTTGTTCATAAACATTTTATTCTGACATATGTTGCAATATAATTTAACGTCAAGATTGTATCTTATTTGAATGCGAAGAACTAAAAATCCACTTCTCTAACAGTGAATATGTCATTGAGAGATCTGTCATTCTCTCTCAGTAACTGGCTTCTTTTCGATACTATAGCTAACAGCGATTATGGTGATTCAGTCAGTGTTTGTTAATATGGTATCTTAAATTGATTTTCAATTATTTCTTTGTAACATCTCTCTCGGTGTTATTGATTTAAGTATGTTATGTTTAATTATGTTGATGTTGCAGTAAGAAATAATAAGATGTTGCAGTAGGAAACAAGCATAAATCATAGGTATATTACTTGGATCAAAATAATGGAAAAGTTCATATAATATTTTAAACATATTAAACATTTTATTTTGTATAGTTTCAAAATGACGGCAGTTAAAAATGTTTAACGACGAATAACTCAAAATCCGTTAATTTTACAAAACATTACTAATATATATATATATATATATATATATATATATATTTTTTTTTTTTTTATAACGGTGAACAAATGTGTGTTTTATTTAAATTTAACTTGAAGGATAATCGAGTTATCTACAAAATACTGAAAACATAATTTCTTCCTAGTTCTTTACAACAACAAGATTAACCTAATTTGTGAAGTTGAAATTTGTCGGTTGTTTATCTCGGAGGTTGAACATGGTTGTATTTGTAGGACACATGACGCAGGGAACCAATTATTGGAGGTCGGATACGTTTCGCTGCTTATCGTAGAAGTTGAGCGTAGTTTGGGCTCACTTCACCGAGCGTTGGAAGGCCTACTCAGCCGAAGTATAAATTTGATTACGGCTGTTCATTAGAAATATTGTGCGTGTTTGAGTTTCACTTCACCACTGTTAGGTAGGCTCACACGACCCGAGTGTGAATTGAAGGTCAGATCCGGTTGGCACTCATCACAGAAGTTGAGCTTTTGGGGGCTAACTTCACAACCCGTTGGAAGGCCCACACGGCAGAAGGTGTAATTGGAGGTGAGACCCGGTTGACTACTCACCACAGAAGTTGAGCGTTTTGGGGGCTCACTTCACAACCCGTTGGAAGGCCCACACGGCAGGAGGTGTAATTGGAGGTGAGACCCGGTTGACTACTCACCACAGAAGTTGAGCGTTTTGGGGGCTCACTTCACAGCGCGTTGGAAGGCCCACACTGCAGGAGGTGTAATTGGAGGTGAGACCCGGTTGACTACTCACCACAGAAGTTGAGCGTTTTGGTGGCTCACTTCACAGCGCGTTGGAAGGCCCACACTGCAGGAGGTGTAATTGGAGGTGAGACCCGGTTGACTACTCACCACAGAAGTTGGAGCGTTTTGGGGGGCTCACTTCACAGCGCGTTGGAAGGCCCACACTGCAGGAGGTGTAATTGGAGGTGAGACCCGGTTGACTACTCATCACAGAAGTTGAGCGTTTTGGGGGCTCACTTCACAGCCCGTTGGAAGGCCACACGGCAGGAGGTGTAATTGGAGGTGAGACCCGGTTGACTACTCATCACAGAAGTTGAGCGTTTTGGGGGCTCACTTCACAGCCCGTTGGAAGGCCACAACGGAAGGAGGTGTAATTGGAGGTGAGACCCGGTTGACTACTCACCACAGAAGTTAAGCGTGGATGGGGCTCAATTCACCGCGCCCGTAGTGGGAATTTGAAGCTAAATCCGATTGTTTGCTCATCACAGAAATTTAACGTGTTTTAGGTTAAAATCTTTGTAGGGGAGAGCGGGGAAGACCCACAGGGCCTATGGAAAATTGGAGGTGGGATTAGATTGGCTGCTTATCACGATATTGAGTGTGGTTGGTCTTCACTTCACATATGGGTAGGCAGGCCCACACACCTGAGTGTGGATTGAAGTTTAGATCAGTTTGGTTGGTCATGACAGAAGTTAAACGTGGTTTCTTCTCGCTTAGTGTGAGTTGGTAGGCCCATGTGACTTACGACATTAAAGGCGAGATCCGATTAGTTGCTCATCCCACGATTTGTGCGTGTTTGATGCTCATTTCACCGTGGGGTCGAAAAGCCACTGGTTCTTTCCACCATTTTAGGTGAAATCCGATTGGATGTTGTTAAGAAGTTTCTTTTTATTAGGCCTGGGTTCTTTATCCTCAAAACTCAGTGGTTCAGTTTTACAAGATTCTCTTTAATTTTAATTATTCAAACAATCACAATAACTAAATGTATATATTTTAATCATCACAGTTTTTATCTTATGATTGTATCCAATCAACTACAATATGAAATATTAACCCAGAATGGTTCCAACCGTTATGACTCTATGTCGCCGTTCTTGGAGACGTCGTTACAATTGAGAGGGATTGGTAGGAAATATAGATAAATACGTGCCCGTTGATGTTACGTTTGGCAAGAAGGCAAAAATTAAACCTATGTATCTGTAACTTCTTTTATCAATTTTTGATCGAAAGGTCGAGCTCTCGCCAGCAACGTGGTCACAATTTAACCTAGCCTAGGGTCTGCAATTTTGGAAAGCGATACTGCACGTTGCCTATGCCCAATTTGAGATCTAAAACCCTTACATCAAGTCTCCCCATGCATCATATGGAACCCAGCTTTAGACAAATATAATTAATAATGAAATATAACTAATTACTAAATATTCACTCATACAACACTTGCACTAATTAACAAAAGGGCTGAAGATGACCTTTAGCCTTTAGCAACTCACCTCGTTTTAAATAAATAAAATCATCCAAATTGGGGAGTTGGCCCTCCGGTTAAACCCAGGTGTAATGAAGAATAAAGCAATATAGCCTAAATTAATATGAGACTGGCACTAACACACCGCAAATGACCACTGTGCACTGGCTTCTTCTTTTTCCTAACGTGGTATTCTTAACATAGCACAGACAATATTCCGGTCAGCTGTTCCCTGACATAATACAAAGAGCACCATGGTTAAGATATGTCCAGCGACACCGTCATATATGTGTAAGCAGAAGAACATATGTTAATATTATAGTTATAGGTTTATTATTCCTAAATATAATCCTACGGATCAGGCATCTGGTTTTTCCATACTATTTTTTATATATATTCGCCATTTTGTGCGTCCTTCATAGAATAATAATTTGATTGTTTTGTTTTTACTTTTTCACATATGTGTATAAAGAAAGTTATGTGATGTCTCAAGAAATCGAAATCATGTTTTTGTCGATATATCCGTTTTAAATTAAAATACTTTTTTTAATTTTCTACAAATATATTAAAATTAAAATACATATTAACTTTTGAAATTGGTCTCCACATAGCCCGTTCGTGGATACGAGTGTAACCACATATATTCTTAGTCTTATTATATTTTCCTCTCTTTTAATAATAAAATATAAATAAAAACAATAATAAAATAATAATTTTACAAGTTATTTTAAGAATACACAATTACATTAAAATGTATACTTATTATATATATGTACACTCATATACGAGTACACATTTACACGATTAATATAACTAAATTGAGGAAACATATACACATAACTTCTTTCAATATGTCAAATGTTAAAACTAATAGCAATACTCTTTTTTCCAAACTGTTGGAAAATAAATAATTGGATTCAACAGAAACGTTATGTGATTAAAATATGTTTACAGTTACAAACGTTTGAAATAAACATTAATAGTTCAAAAGCAAATACAGTTGTATAAACGAATTATTTCACCAAATGTAAATATTTAATAATATAAAAGAAAATAAATGCTTACAGTGTGAGCAAGTATATTGTAAAAAAAATTAAATTTTGTTTTGTCAAATTATATACCAGGGAATAAACAATATAATATATAGAAAATAATCTAACTACCTACTCTTAAAAGTCAATGTTTCAAAAATTTTACAAGTTATTTTCCCCCCAAATTTTAACGTTTTGGTAGAGTGTAAAAGATGCGAGTGTTTATTCAAGTATTTGTGGAAAATATTGTGTACTTTTTTATGTTTTCATGGATATGGTTATTAGTTACATCAACTGCAGAATTATTGGGATGAAAGTGTAAATTATTTAGGATATATTTATAAATGTGCGATATGTCAAACCCCTTGTTTTTTTCCCCCATATAGAAAAAGGAAGAATGTTCATTTTTTCAATTTTAATTTTTCTCAAAATTTTTCACTTTTGTAGGAAAAAGGAAATGAAAAAAAGTTAAAGCGATTAATAAAGAGGGTGATGGGTATCAATATAACACTCTTTTGTAACATTTATTATTTTTAAAAAGAGCTAAATTAATTTGTTTATCCATGCACCATTTTTCCAAAAACCTTTGACCCTTTTTTTACACACTCTTTTTTTCAACCCATCACATATTTATTCACCCCACTTTAAACCTTCACAAGCCCTCCCTTCCCTAAACTTTTGACCATTTCTTATACACCCTTTTTCAACTCCATCACTCCCTCTTTTAAACTTTTAATTTTTATACTCTGAACCCTACATTTTACATTTAATTTGATTACAAGATAATTTTGTTCATTTATTTCAATAGTTTAAACTAGAAGTGAGTTTTTTTTTTTTTAAACTCAATTTACATTTTGTCTCAAAATTTAGTTTTTGTTTAGTACTTGGGTTTTTCGTTTCTTATTGGATATATATCAGAATATATTTTCTGATATGTAATATATATATATCATATGGTAAGAAACTACATTCGTTTTAAACAAAATTTTATTAAAGTTTTTGACCAAAAATTTAATCCGGAAAGTTTGAGCCAAAATTGTCTTCAAAATAGATGCTATAGCTAGTTTATAATACTATATTAATATATTATCTAGTTCATAAAACTAGTTATATTCACAAATTATTATTCTTGCTTAACCCGTATAAAATGCTAAGCTAGATACTTTGATATGAAACTCTTATTAGTAATGTTGTATATTGAAAGGGGAATGTAATAATTCTTAGGGACTGGAAAAACAAGTACGAGTTGAAATAATGATGTATTAACTTTTATTCAAGAAAAGATTGAATATAACGATTTAAATGTATGTTCCTACATGTAACAAAAGCAGTTCAACACTTCTTAAATGTGTTTGTCCTAGTTGGTCGGATGAAATAAATTTTGATAAATGCACTCTACAACTTGTATTGTCATTTAAAGGCCTACCAGACAGAAAAAAACCTGCGCAGAACCGTTATCTCGAGAGTGTTTCGCGCACGCATGTAGGGGCGATGACGGGGAGGTTATTGGAGCGGTGGTGGGGATATATTGTTACATTTTTGCCATAATATAAAGCAATTTAAAACCTATCATTTAATTGTCTTTTACTTTGTAAAATATTAAAATTTATTAATTGTTAGTTTCAGGAACATAAATAATACACATTCACGGCTTATTAGCGCTTTAGTAGGTTTGAAAAAGAAAATATTAAGCCCTACGCAATGAAGCAGCGGCCGGGTAGTCTGGCCTAACTCAGGCTATCCCTTCCCACCACAGTTTTATAGTATATTTCGTAGTAACGTTAAGGATATATCTAAATATGTGGTGAATGTTGTTTCTTTGTTCACCTTTGATTGATAATAAGTTATAAATAGTTAGACAATTACTTTATATTCAAATTTAGACATCATCATTACTAAATGTGTTGGCATTTGCAGAACTTTGGAAATAAAAGTCTCTGGCTAATTAACCTAGTTGAATGGAAATAAGTTAAATCAATCACTAAATTTCATTTTTTATAAATGCGCCTGTGAACTAGTGTTGTGTTGTGATTTTAATAGTTTTTTAAGTGTTAACTTCAGTTAACAAGTGTAACTACTTAAGTTAAACATTTATACAATAAATTAAAAGAAAACAAAATGTGTATGAGTAAAATTACGTTTATAAATAATCTAAAGTGTGTCTGTGTGTCTAAAATTATAACAGATATTGACAAAAACAAAAAATATATTTCTCAGCAGTTGTCAACAATACCCAAAATTATGTACTCCATAATTAGGTAAATAATGATTTCCTAATCTAATGTTGTATATATATATACTTACTATAATATTTGTTTCTGGGCTCTACTAATTAAAGCAAAGCCTTTCAAAAATTAGGATAAAACAATAAAATATAGTGTATATAGAATAAAACAGTTTAACTTCATTTTAAATGTAAATTTTGTATAAACTTTATCACTGAGAAGTTCTGAAATTATTATACCCAGTGTGTTATCTGTCATGTGTGTTGCAACGCACCCCCCCCCCCTACTGGCTGGTTCGTCGACAGACAGCCTCTCAACGGGGACAGCACTCGCTGCAAGACCTTACCCCAACTACAACCCCGCGCTCTACTGTAATAAGAGAGTGATTCTTTCGCAGTTTAATAGTTTTGATAAGGCTCTTGATTCCTTATGTCACACAAGAATAATTTATTTTAATCAACTTATGCTAACACAGGAAATTTTACTATATTAATATATTCACTTCTTATACTAGCTTACCTTTCTTAAAACTCCAGACTCTTTTTCAAAGGGTGTGCCCTTTGGAGCTCTTTAATTCATTAACACCAAAATTTGCTCTGTTTTGAATTTTTAACTTTATACTTGGTGGGCACTTACTTTTTCTTCTTTCTAATGTAATGAGTTTCTTTGAATGGGTTAGATTTAATTAAAATATTCAACAATGAAATTTAACAAATTTATTTAGGAGTCTACAATTTAATTTTTATTTTGAGAAACAATGGATTTCTTTCGAATCTTTTACAACAATTAATGTCGCCTTTTCTGACAAATTATATTAAATGCTTTCTCTTTTAACAAACTGAAAATCTACTATATTAAACAATTTTAACAATAACTAAAACTAACAATTGATATTCTTATTCTAATACACATAAATATGAATCCTATTATTTATTCCTTTCCAATCTGTTACTTTTGCTTTATTATTGGACTCGAATTTTATTGTATTTTATATCTCTTTATTTGAATGAATTTAAAATTGGCTTTATTTTGACTCTACTTTGTCTTTAAAATGTTATTATTTAACTTTATTGAGTTTAATAATTTTGGACGTAATTCAAGTTTATTAAAAAATATTTTATTTATTAAAAAAGCTTGATTTATGCAGTACCTTGTTTTGTGGAGTGCACAAGTCCGCTCGTCCTGATTCTGAGAGTGTTTGAGGATCTTGGAGATGTTTTCTGAGAGTTGTCTAGAATATCTCGAAGTCCAGTTCTCGAAGAATCTGTTGATGACGACAAATTCTAGAAGAATGTTTGCCGGAGTCCGTAGTGAAGATCTCTTCTACTAAGCTGTTGTAGGATGTCACGTTGTCTCCTGCAAGGCCGATCCTTTCTGTAGGCACCGTTATTAACCTGGCGAAGTACAGAGCGTTGACAATTTTTCCCGACGATTTCCTGTTCAGACTTGAGTAAAGTTGGTGATCTTTCCTGGAGCTGCTATTAGAAGACTTCCCTGGAGCTGGTACTAAACGAGACTGTCGAATTAACTTGAAGAAAGTTAACTCGTCGAATTTTAGGCCTTTCAGTGTGGCCAACCTTCACTGATTATTGTTACTGTTTTATTTCACAATTTAATTAATTTTATTTATTTATTTGCACTACGATGAACTTTCCTTGGCTTATTCTTCTATTGTTTGTCTATTTTTCTTATTTTAAATTATCTATTCCTATTATTATTTGTTATATTTAGTTTAATTTCTTATGGTGGATTTGTGTTGAAGTTGGTAACTTTCCCTTTCCATGCGTCTACTGCCTACTATGCGCACGACGTTCAAGACAAGTTGATTCCTGAAATTTATAATTTTTTACTTGCGAATTCTTCTTTTCTTCATATATCCCGTTCGCTTCGCTCGATCTTCATCTGGGTGATTTCATTTTGAAGCCCTTCTTTTCCTGATGATTTTCCATCTTCATTTGTAGCGATACGACATATATTTTTTCTTTTACGGAGATTTGAAAATTTCGTAAGTTTTCAAAATTTAGTTTTTCCAATTTTGGAAATTTTGAAAATCTTCTTTTTGTACGTTGTTCCTCTGATGCTGAAAGTTCCAAAACTGCTTTCCTCTTCTTCCTCGCTTCTGGGTTTCACAAGTTACGGTACTTTCTGCATTTTTGGTTATTTATTATTTAATTACTTTATGGTCTTTTATTAAATTTTGATTTCGAGTCTTATTTATTTCTAGTTTATATTTTGGTTATGCGTTGTTATTATTAGATTTTGGAATTTCTTTATTTTAAGGGTTTTTTATGTTTTATGACGTTTTATTATGGCTATAACTTTTTTATTATTAATTTGACGAGTTTATTCTCTTATTATTTATTATTAGGTTTTCTTAGCTTTACACGATTATATCATTTTAATTTAAGTTTTCGGATTTTGATGTTTTTTGCATTAGAAACATATGGACGAATTCCTGTTCAATCCGGAACGCTAGATATTTCCTGTCACGGCGCGTGACCTTGGCTTGGCTAACTTACATATTCCCTTTAACTTTACATGTGTTATTTTATTTTTAGAAATGTTTTTGTCATTTCTACAATTATTATTTGATTTAATTGAAATTTTGGAATTTCTCTATTTTCCAAAATTGCTCCTTGCGGGCGGTTCAATTAAACCGTTGCAAATTCCCCTCTCAAAAACTTAAAATTTTGACATTAAAATCCCTTTTTTAGATTTTTAAAATTTTATGTTCCTTAAATTTTTCTATTCACTTTACATATTTACTTCCTTTCTATTTAAAAAACATAATTATCTATATAACATGAAAACTTACTATCTATAAAGCAATCCTATTTCTAACATAAATGATTAATTGGTGACATATATAATTTTCAAAAACATGGTAATAAACATGACATATTCATATGAAAACAATCCTTATTTTATACAAATACAGATATATTTTTCATGTTCGATAGTTCATTTCGTCTCTCTTTCATCTGAAACAGTCTATTTAGCATGATTATACATAGTTATACACATTTACACTTTATCCTAACTTTTTTAAAATTATAAATTTTGACACAAATTTAATCACTTTTGCACTAAGGTAAGTTACATAAATCAAGCCATCCTTACTTTTAATTGATTTCACGCTAGGTTAGATTACGCCAAGTAACAGATTGAAGTTCCTTTGAATGTTGACATTTCTTATTTCCGTTATCGATATAACGAAAGAACCCCTCTCTACCTTAATTACTGTACAATTTTCATGTCTTCCGGATGCTTGTTTATTTATTAACTGACCTACGCAACTTGTCCCAATTTCTCCCCTCGCTTTTATCGAAACAGCTGGTTTTTTCTCTACCGTTGTGATTTATTCTGAACTTTATTCTTTTTGGATTTATTACATATTATTATGGACGATGTTTATGATTATGAATTTACGAATTTACCTATTCTACTTTATGTTTACTGTTATTTTACTATCCTAACCTTTATTTCTAGTTTTTTAACTTTACCGTTGGTTTATTTTTTATTTTTAGTTTTACGAATACGTTTCCCTTCCTTTTTTTAACTTAAATTTATTTTTCCCCTTCCTTTTTTGACTATGCTTTACTTTTGTTTTGAATTTAACCTTTTTGGTTACCTCTCGATTTTTGAACTTTTTTGTTTCGTTCGCTCCTAACTTATTCAGGTTTGGGTTTGATTGACTACTGGACTCCCCTTTTGGAATTAAGCTCAATTCGAACTTAGGTATGTTTACCAGTGATCCCTTCATTTTTTCGTGGTCTCCATTTTGTATTTGGTGCTTAAGACTTACTTCTTTATTTACGACGACTTTGCTTAGCCCTTGTACGAATAACTCACGACTCTGAAGCTTTTTTGGATATAGTTCTTCCCTTTTCTCGCTCGCTTCGCTCTTCTTCCTGCTTCTTCTTGGATAGGTTGCTCCACTTTTAATCTCTTTTTGGATTTTAAAGTTCCTTCCTTGAATTGGCATCTTCCTTTCGACCGTGTTTTGGTTTCTAAGGTTTATCTCCTGTTTTCCTTTGAGTTCAAACTCCCTTCCCCTCTCTAAGTTTTCCCTTCTCCTGTTCCTTCCTGTATTGTCTCGTTCGATGTTGTCGGCTTCGGTTTTTTCTTTCCTCCCGTCACGTTTGTTGTTTACACGTCCTGTTTGGTCAATTCTGGTATTTTCTCCCCCTTTGTCACGTTCGGCTTGGTCACGTTCGGTACCCTCGTTTTTTACTTCTACACTGGGTAATGTAGTAACATATAACGCCCCATTCGCTCGCATTATAGTATTTGGACCTCCTATATTGCTAATTTGATTTCGCAATTTCCGTACACAGATTTTAGCTGACGGTTGTTCTATGTCCAATCTATTTAATAGATTGGTTTTTGAAGTTACTTTTTTAGCTTCTTCGATGAAATTTATTTTTCTGTTTTCCCCTTCTACATTTATTATTACGTATTTTTCCTCCATATTAATTTTCGCGTTTAACTCGAATAGGCTATTACATCCTAATATACCTAAACTAGTTAACTTTGGTACTACCAGAAATTTTATATCTACTACTCTGTCGTTAAATTGCACGGGTATTGATACTTGTTTTGAAACTCTTTGTTTTTTCTGTTTAATGGCTGTTACTACTTCGACGTTATAAACTGGTAATTCTAAAAATTTGTTTCCCCGTCTTTTTAACTCCTCCAAATACTCAGCTTGTATACACGACCACTGCGCTCCCGTGTCTACTAAAACTTTTATATTTGTTTGATGTTTCGCAATTAACTTTATTTTGTTTAATTTTGTCATCCTGACCTTTAATTGTTTCCCCTATTTCCTGAATTTCCCCTTTCAAAACGACTATTTCGTCTTCGCAATTTCCGACTGTATTTTGAATTGCTTAAAAATTTTTCTTTACGTCTTCTCCTAAACCGCCTACAGCTTGTAAGAGTTCTTCCCTACTCGCTTGTTCGCTTTCTTCGCGTGCTAACTCCCTTGCTTCGCGTTCTCTTTCTTTCGCTTCGCGTTCCCTTTTCTCTTCGTTTTCCCTAGTCTCCCTTTCTAATTCCCTAGCTTCGCGTTCTTTTTTCTCTTTTTTCCTCTCCGATTCGCGTGCTTTTTCTTTCTCCTCGCGTTCTTTTTTATCTGCCTCTTCCCTAGCTTCGCGTTCTTTTTCTTTCGCCTGGAAATATCTCATGAACTTCTGCATTTCCGTTTCTGTTTCTTTCGGAACTGCCATTTTTTTATTTAGATTTATTTATTAGGTTTACTACTGTTTATTTATTTAAGTTTTAAGTTTTAAGTTTTAATTTTGATTTTAATGAATTTAAGCTGTTCGTTTTCAACCCTAAAGTAATTTTAACAATTTTTTGTTTGGTTACTTTCGAGCCTACGCTGTTGGACGCCACTTGCCACGCACCCCCCCCCTCAACTTGTCTTTCGACAGACAGCCATTCAACGGGGACAGCACTCGCTGCAAGACCTTACCCCAACTACAACCCCGCGCTCTACTGTAATAAGAGAGTGATTCTTTCGCAGTTTAATAGTTTTGATAAGGCTCTTGATTCCTTATGTCACACAAGAATAATTTATTTTAATCAACTTATGCTAACACAGGAAATTTTACTATATTAATATATTCACTTCTTATACTAGCTTACCTTTCTTAAAACTCCAGACTCTTTTTCAAAGGGTGTGCCCTTTGGAGCTCTTTAATTCATTAACACCAAAATTTGCTCTGTTTTGAATTTTTAACTTTATACTTGGTGAGCACTTACTTTTTCTTCTTTCTAATGTAATGAGTTTCTTTGAATGGGTTAGATTTAATTAAAATATTCAACAATGAAATTTAACAAATTTATTTAGGAGTCTACAATTTAATTTTTATTTTGAGAAACAATGGATTTCTTTCGAATCTTTTACAACAATTAATGTCGCCTTTTCTGACAAATTATATTAAATGCTTTCTCTTTTAACAAACTGAAAATCTACTATATTAAACAATTTTAACAATAACTAAAACTAACAATTGATATTCTTATTCTAATACACATAAATATGAATCCTATTATTTATTCCTTTCCAATCTGTTACTTTTGCTTTATTATTGGACTCGAATTTTATTGTATTTTATATCTCTTTATTTGAATGAATTTAAAATTGGCTTTATTTTGACTCTACTTTGTCTTTAAAATGTTATTATTTAACTTTATTGAGTTTAATAATTTTGGACGTAATTCAAGTTTATTAAAAAATATTTTATTTATTAAAAAAGCTTGATTTATGCAGTACCTTGTTTTGTGGAGTGCACAAGTCCGCTCGTCCTGATTCTGAGAGTGTTTGAGGATCTTGGAGATGTTTTCTGAGAGTTGTCTAGAATATCTCGAAGTCCAGTTCTCGAAGAATCTGTTGATGACGACAAATTCTAGAAGAATGTTTGCCGGAGTCCGTAGTGAAGATCTCTTCTACTAAGCTGTTGTAGGATGTCACGTTGTCTCCTGCAAGGCCGATCCTTTCTGTAGGCACCGTTATTAACCTGGCGAAGTACAGAGCGTTGACAATTTTTCCCGACGATTTCCTGTTCAGACTTGAGTAAAGTTGGTGATCTTTCCTGGAGCTGCTATTAGAAGACTTCCCTGGAGCTGGTACTAAACGAGACTGTCGAATTAACTTGAAGAAAGTTAACTCGTCGAATTTTAGGCCTTTCAGTGTGGCCAACCTTCACTGATTATTGTTACTGTTTTATTTCACAATTTAATTAATTTTATTTATTTATTTGCACTACGATGAACTTTCCTTGGCTTATTCTTCTATTGTTTGTCTATTTTTCTTATTTTACATTATCTATTCCTATTATTATTTGTTATATTTAGTTTAATTTCTTATGGTGGATTTGTGTTGAAGTTGGTAACTTTCCCTTTCCATGCGTCTACTGCCTACTATGCGCACGACGTTCAAGACAAGTTGATTCCTGAAATTTATAATTTTTTACTTGCGAATTCTTCTTTTCTTCATATATCCCGTTCGCTTCGCTCGATCTTCATCTGGGTGATTTCATTTTGAAGCCCTTCTTTTCCTGATGATTTTCCATCTTCATTTGTAGCGATACGACATATATTTTTTCTTTTACGGAGATTTGAAAATTTCGTAAGTTTTCAAAATTTAGTTTTTCCAATTTTGGAAATTTTGAAAATCTTCTTTTTGTACGTTGTTCCTCTGATGCTGAAAGTTCCAAAACTGCTTTCCTCTTCTTCCTCGCTTCTGGGTTTCACAAGTTACGGTACTTTCTGCATTTTTGGTTATTTATTATTTAATTACTTTATGGTCTTTTATTAAATTTTGATTTCGAGTCTTATTTATTTCTAGTTTATATTTTGGTTATGCGTTGTTATTATTAGATTTTGGAATTTCTTTATTTTAAGGGTTTTTTATGTTTTATGACGTTTTATTATGGCTATAACTTTTTTATTATTAATTTGAAGAGTTTATTCTCTTATTATTTATTATTAGGTTTTCTTAGCTTTACACGATTATATCATTTTAATTTAAGTTTTCGGATTTTGATGTTTTTTGCATTAGAAACATATGGACGAATTCCTGTTCAATCCGGAACGCTAGATATTTCCTGTCACGGCGCGTGACCTTGGCTTGGCTAACTTACATATTCCCTTTAACTTTACATGTGTTATTTTATTTTTAGAAATGTTTTTGTCATTTCTACAATTATTATTTGATTTAATTGAAATTTTGGAATTTCTCTATTTTCCAAAATTGCTCCTTGCGGGCGGTTCAATTAAACCGTTGCAGTGTGTAAGTGTGGGGTGTGTGTGGGGGGTGTGTGTGGTGTGTGTGTGTGGGGTGTGTGTGTGTGTGTGTGTGTGTGTGTGTGTGTGTGTGTGTGTGTGTGTGTGTGTGTGTGTGTGTTACCACAAATGAATTAGACTCAGCTTTAACTGTGTAAAAATCCGTAAGTGTGCTGTGTGTGTTACCCTTTGTCATGACCTATATGTCCACAAGGAATTTTCCTTCCTTCATTCATTTGATTCGTTTGTGTGCTTGGTCTGCTTGCGTTTTGGAGTAATAGACATCGATGTTTGAGCACGACACCACTAGCCCTAGTCAAGGGTTGTCTGGCGGTTATTATTACTCTTTTAGAGGGATTCTTAACGACACCATTGGACAGCTAACCTGGCCCCAAGAGCTGTAGGCTATAAGCTGGTGATGGTAGGTACCCTCCAAGGAGGTGAGATATTGTTGGTTGCTCACCACTATTCACAGCGATGGTTGGGGCTGTGTTTCAATACCCTAGCGGTTCTGTAACGTATTGTGAGCCATCATGGTACTTACCGGTCAGCAGGACACTAGGTTTGCATGGACAGTCCTGTCTTCATGCGTCAACAGTATCCACGTGATCCAAAATATGATGTTCCGGTGACCACATTTTCCCGGTGTATGTGTAGTAAATTATTTCTTTCACGCAGTTTATTTTAACACAACATCAGTTTCATTAAAACATAATCGTAAATAGTTGGATTTGTTTTCTTTACTAGTCTCTGAAGTATAAAATTAGAGTGAGAGAATTTTTTTTTTTTTTTTTTTTGATGAAAACTAGTGGACGAAGGTTTTTTGAGGATGCCATACAAAACGAAAATGATAATTTTCATCCATTTCATTGAATCTTCTGTTTTTACAAATATAAGACACATTGAAAACTTAATTAACATTAAATTTTTTGAAAAAAATAATTTTTGCCCACAACCACTGTCGGTGTAAATAGTCCTTCATAGAAGTAGAGTAGATCCACGCCTTGTGTAGGAAATAGTAAAAGTTATTTGTGCAACTAGTGAGCAAAGTGGCACTTTTTTAAATGAGAGAAAAATGTTGACGCATGAGGCTTGCCGAGTGCGTCAATTTTATCGAGTTTAAAAAAGACACTTTGCTCACGAATTGCACATTATACTTTGTCTACAGTTGTTATTTTGTGACAAATAAAAAACATACTCAGCAGTAACACAATTTAATAAAACATCAATTTAATACAATAGTGTTCAAACAAACAATCGATTACAATTCGATCTTTAATAACCGCATTTTTCTTATTTTTCAGATTATTTTAAAATCTGAACTGTCCATATTTTAAAACTAACTACACAAAATATAGCAGTAGTGCTAAACAACACAATCAACACTGAGTAGAAATTCTCACGTCAAAACTGAGGTTATTTATGAATATTACAAACAACTTAGGTGTATTGTTGAGGAAACGGTATTGCCAAATTGAAAACTCGGCAAACGAAAAAAACTCTTCGTGTACACACACTGTCAATCGTCTTCATGAATAATTACTTCCTTTTTCAACTTTAAAACGTTGTTTTGTTGTTTATTTATGTTATTTTACATATAAGAATTAATCTAACCTACGTACGGGACATTTCCTGTATATTATAAATCAATTCAAATAAACTTAACCTAAATTTCGTTTTGTTCGGTTGCCATTCGGAGTGAACAAAGTAGTGGGTAAAGTAAAACTGTTGAGAAATCAGCTGTTTTGCAAACTAATTTAAATGAACAAAATGCCACTTTGTCAACAACTGTAGACAAAAACTATTGTCGCAATTCGATAAGTACGGTTTTCCACAGTGCTTCGTCACTATCAGTGCTCGTGTGTTTGTATTCCACCATAACTGACAGAGCGGTAGAACCTTATAGAGATCTTATCTGTTTTCCCCCGAGTCAACCGATTTTACATGTATCTTGTTACACGTCGAAACTAAAATTTGTTACAGTAACCTACAATAGCCTCAGACGAGGATTGTGTCTGGTGTAAGGGGCGTGTCCTCCCTTCTACTTGCTTCCCTAGCCTGACTTGACGGTACAACCCATTCCAAGAAAACTAGGTACACAATTTACTGCTTAGCTACATTTAATTAATAAAGTTACAACTTCATGACAGACTTTTCTAAACGTTTTATTCTTATTTACACCGATAAAAGAAAGGTACGCGTTTACACATTTGATGTCTATTTTTTTTATTGGGGTTGTACAGCTGAAAGTAAACGTAACAAACAAAGTGTGGGGCCCCTCTTTTCCTCTCCACCCCAGACATATTCCTACCTTGAGGATACTGTAATTCACGTTGACCGAAGATGTGACCTAACATTCTCATGTTTAATCTGAGATCCCAATCAAAACATTTATGATGTAACCCAACCCATGAACGAAGTTTGTGGCTTAAGATGAGATCTTAACCTAACCCGAGATCTGTGTTTGAGCGTGTCTTGTGTAAGTGTGTGTAAATGTTTGAGCGTCTGTATATGTATTTGTGTGTATATGTGTATGTGTTAATCTTCCACATAAAATGTCGGAGCGGTGCGTTTCCCCAAAACGTTTTTTGTGTGTCGCTAAAAGAAACAACAATATTCAACCCAGTATTAGTTCTAACGTCACTGTTCTGGGTTATGTTGGGGGTTAATTTTGAAATTATCCAAACGTTTTCTTAATATTAGATTTGTCTAATCTAAGCAATTGGGAATTAGTAGACTGTGTGTAAATATGGATACTGTGGTAAATACTGATGAATCGTATGTTGAACGTTTTAGATTGTATGGTTTTAGTACAATTTTCTAATATAACTCAGTTCCTAAATGCATTTCGGAAATTGCTTGGCGTAAAAAAAGTTCGAAAAGCCCCCAAACGACGTAAACGTTCTGGGTTATGTTGGGGGAAAATTTTGAAAAAAATAGCCAAAATCGTTGCGAAAAAAGTTTTTGTTAAAGTTTGTTTTAGTGTTACATTACTTTCTTTTTACTTCCCACATACCAAAAATCCGTTTCCTAATCAATTTACCAACTCAAACATCCTATTACCAACCCAAACACCCTATTACCAACCGATTTACCAACCCAAACATACGATTATCAACAGATTTACCAACTCAAACACCCTATTACCAACCGATTTACCAACCCAAACATACAAATATCAACCGATTATCAACAGATTTACCAACCCAAACATACAAATATCAACGGATTTACCAACTCAAACACCCTATTACCAACCGATTTACCAACCCAAACATACAAATATCAACGGATTTACCAACTCAAACACCCTATTACCAACCGATTTACCAACCCAAACATACGATTATCAACGGATTTACCAACTCAAACACTCTATTACCAACCGATTTACCAACCCAAACATACAAATATCAACGGATTTACCAACCCAAACACCCTATTACCAACCCAAACATACGATTATCAACCGATTTACCAACCCAAACATACGATTATCAACGGATTTACCAACTCAAACACTCTATTACCAACCCAAACATACGATTATCAACGGATTTACCAACTCAAACACTCTATTACCAACCGATTTACCAACCCAAACATACGATTATTAACGGATTTACCAACCCAAACATCCTATTACCAACCGATTTACCAACCCAAACATTCTATTACCAACCGATTTACCAACCCAAACATACGATTATCAACCGATTAACCACCACAAACATACGATTATCAACGGATTTACCAGCCCAATCATCCGATTACCAACCGATTTACCAACCAAAACATACGATTATCAACGGATTTACAAACAAACTCATCCGATTTACCAACCCAAACATCCGTTTACCAACCGATGTACCATTCAAAATATCGTTTTACCAAGCTGTTCAATAACCCATAATGGTGAAAGGTAAAAGAGTGCGATAGGGTAAAAATTACAACCATTCGGGCATTTAGAATAAAACTCGGGTATCTTTAGACTCATAACCTTGAAAAGAAGTTGAAAGTATGGTTGTTGAAAGCAACGCAACCCTAGTTTTTACTTATATGAAGGACACTGGCGCGTTCGAAAGACTCGATAAACCTCGAATGTGACACAGGCAAGGAGGCGAAGCGTAAAAACACCAACAAAAATAAATTAAAATATTAAAATATAAAAATCCAAAAAATTGGGGACCACAATTTTGTAATGGAATGGTGGTCACAGGGAATAGCGATGGGTTGGAGCTATTTCCACAAGGGGTAAAGCCTTCTGCTTGCCCCGGCTTGTAATGTAGGCACGAGGTACGGATGTAGAATTCCATTTACTGGTGTAGAATTCAAACAACCTTTTCTATCTGCTGGAATGCAATTTGAAAGCGTAAAATTAGGTTAACTACCATGAGTCGTTAAGGATATATCTGAATGCTTATTGAAATTTGTTTCTCTGTTTCCACCTGAGCCAGTGGATTGGGTAATCAATATCTGTCGCGATGGTGGATCCGTCTTTACGCAGAACAATCCCGAGATGATTTAGCTTACCTTCCAGTTGGGTTGGGTGAGTACCATGATGGTGGATCCCTTGATATTTGGTGAGATAAGTACTTGGCAATCCCGACATGGTATAGCTGTTTGTACACTTTTTGCGTAAGTACTTAGGTTCCACTTGAGCCAGTGGGATGGGTAAACACTGTACTTAGGTTCCACTTGAGCCAGTGGGATGGGTAAACACTATGATATTTGAGTGGGAGGGTTTTCTGGGGAAAGGGGTGGTGGGAGGGTTTTTGTTGAAAGCGCTCCTGGTAGGGGGCGAAGTTGTGGGTGGATTTTTTGGGGCAGTGGGCAAAGAGGAGTTGAAAGGGGTAAAAACCAAAAGTGGTGGGAAAAGGGTAACAATTTTGGTGAAGAGAGCCCATTAATCTATCCGGATCCAACCTAAGACAGGACCCCGTTTCCCCTCTACTAATGCTTATAGACAACGTGTACCAAAAATATAAGAATTTTTACTTCCAATGGTATTAGATAATTTCCATGTAATTAACCCGAAACTTAATTTGGGAAAATATTAGTTTTATTGTCCCTTGAGTCGAAATAATTTTTTTCTTGATGATGTTTGTCAGTCGCCTGTGCAACACAAACGGGTTGACAGATTTGAATCAAATTGAATATGTTGCCATATCTTGGTACGTCATTAAAAGCTAGATTTTAATCTTATACAAATTACGCTGAGGTCACTTTTATGGCACAAGCTAAGAAGCAAGATTAGGTTCTATTTAAATATATGTTTTTGAAATACTGCGTTCATGGTTCATTTTATTTTTTAATACAGAAGCACACCAAAATAAAATTAAAAAATAATAATAACAACAATTTTTTTTTAAAACAGCTGTAAAACGTTATTCGCAGCCCGACACGAGATGTCTGCAAAACACGAAAATAGAAGTCCAAATTTTACTGCATAAAGTCCAAAAAGAATTACACTAGCCACAAGAATTAAAGGCCCACATTAAAAACAATAATAAATGTAGATATGAATTTAAAATTCGGAAGTTTTGTTAAATGATAGCACAGTTACCAATCGCTGAAAAAAAGACAATTCTAATCTAATCAACCGTTCCGCAAAAGGGCAATATATATATTACGTTATTTCATTTTATTGTTCGTTAATAACAACAATTAAAAACTAATTATTTGCTTGTCATATTAGACACAAAATTACTAGTCAAATGGTAAAATCACCAATTAAATAAACTGTACGACTTCCACTGCGGTTTAATAAAAAAAAAAAAAAAATCAATTACAATATTGTCCTGACACTTCCCTCAATAGTTTGAGTTCCCACTAGAATACCCTTGCAGCTATCTCTTCTAGTACAGTGAAATTATAATTTTAAAGTGTTGTATCAATTAAGTGCATTTTTTTTCTTTTTCGATTTTATGCATAAAGATGAGACGGTAACTAATTTTGTGAGTTTTTTTGTGCATGGCTTCTCGAGAAAAGTGGCAAAAAACGCATTGTTGACGTTTTTTGAGTGCATCGCTTCACTATTTATTTAATATCTCCGGCACCAGGGGTCGTGGAAAAATAAAAATAAATGGAAAATGACCATGATGAAATAGACTATCGATCCATAAGGTAGGATTACTTAAAAAAATCATCCTAACACCAAAAAAACCATTTCTCGCATTTTTTTTTAAACTTAATTAGCGATATTTAAAGGGAAAATGGTTGAATTTTTTTTTCAAAATTTGGGAAAACATGTATTTTTATGTTGGTAACTCATGATATAATTAAAATATATATATTATTTTTCCACTCGCAAAAACTGAAGTGCCCGCCATTTTTGGTAAAATTATGGTAAAAAAAATTCATCATCTCAAAATGTAGGGTTTGATATGTACTTTTGTCTAAGGTAACCCAAAAGTTTATTGTCTTTAATGCTTATTTTTTTTTTCAGAAAAATGCACTTTAGTCTAATAATTTGTCTCCCCTCTGTAAATAAAAAACATTTTCTGAAAAAAAATTAAGCATTAATAATGCAATATACATAAATAAAACCAAAAAAAAAAAAAAAATTGAAAGAAAAAAAAATTTTAATCCCTAAAAATGGGCACTTTTTATAAGACAACAAACTTTTGGGTTACCTTAGACAAAAGTACATATCAAACCCTACATTTTGAGATGATGAATTTTTTTTACCATACTTTTACCAAAAATGGCGGGCACTTCATTTTTTGCCGAAAAATGCCGATTACGAGTGGAAAAATATATATATATATTTTTTTTTTTAATTATATCATGAGTTACCGACATAAAAATACATGTTTTCCCAGATTTTGAAAAAATTTCAACCATTTTTCCTTTAAATATCGCTAATTAAGTTTTAAAAAAGTGCAAGAAATGTTTTTTTTGGGGTTATGATGAATTTTTTAAGTAATCCTACCTTATGGATCGATAGTCTATTTCATCATGGTCATTTTCCATTTTTTTTTTCCACGACCCCTGGTGCCGGAGATATTAAATAAATAGTGAAGCGATGCACTCGAAAAACGTCAACAATGCGTTTTTTGCCACTTTTCTCGAGAAGCCATGCACAAAAAAACTCACAAAATTAGTTACCGTCTCATCTTTATGCATAAAATCGAAAAAGAAAAAAAATGCACTTAATTGATACAACACTTTTCACCACCATTTTCGTATTATTTCACTGTACTATTTCTAACGCCAAGTGAAACCTAACTGCATACACGGGGTGTTTCCAAAATTTCAGGAGCTCATTTCTGACATCAAAACCAATGACAAAGTGTACATAAACATATTTCCTATAATGCTTAGTTTTCTATGTACCAGCCATTTTGTGTTTTTAACAAATAAAAAGTTTTTTTTACGGTAAATGATATGGAGATGAAAATTTCTCCGTTATTTAGTGTTATAAAAACCCTATTTGAGAAAATAAACGACCGATTTTCTTACTCATTTCAAAATGGTGGTTATTTAAACTTTCAACATCGAATGTCTCAAAATCATTTGTTTTACAAAGAGACATTAGATTACATATTATTATTGAGTGTGTCGGTAAATTCAGGTGCCCTTTAAGCTACAGGAAGATTTAGAGATAAACATTTCCAAACTCAACATTGGTTTTACTTTAATCTTGAGGGTTGTAGACAATTACCAAGAATGAATGTTTTCAGTTGTTCATATCTCGGTTATACTTTAATCTACAAAAATAATTACAAAATTTCTTTATTTTGTCTTTAAAAGAGAATTATTTTGTCTCTTGTGAAGTATTTTATAAAATTAAAGGTTATTCGACGTTATAAAGTTTAAATTGTCGCTATTTTTAAATGAGTAAAGAAAATCGCTTGATTGTTTTTCTCATATCGGGTCTTTATAGGATGCAAAATTTCAACTCCATATCATTTAAAGTTAATAATATATGAAACACAAAATAGAAAACTAAACATTATAGGAAATATGTTTATACACACTTTGTCATTGGTTTTGATGTAAAGAATAAGCTCTTGAAGTTTTGCAAACCCCAACTATAATAGTGATGAAATACAAAGCTTGGAGTAAAATACAACTATGAATTCTGCCGACTGCAAATTAAAGTTTTAATTAACGTTGTTTGAAAAACAACAAAAATTAATAAGTTTTATTATTAGTACACATTTCTATAATAGAGAGAGCAAAACAAAAAGTGCAATTAAATGTTATATACAATGGCAAGATACATACATCCTTGTGAATTTTGATATATCGTGATTTTTCATTGGGGGTGAATGCAATCTAGTCTGTATTTGGTTCTTCAGCTAGACTTCACAAGATAATTCAATTATAATTGATTTGTGTTCAGCCAGTCATTGCTAGTATGTGAAAAAGACACAGAAACTCAGTGGATCAGAGTTTTAAGCAGGTTGAAGGGTGCCATCGTGGTATTTACCCAGCCCCAGCATAAGCAGATCCTCTAAATGTAATACTCAAAAGTAAAGATCATGGGGTCTTACCCAGAAGGGTGAGCTATTTTTAAACAGTTGTTAAGCAAGTTTTCTGAATCTCGTAATTGTGTATTTCATTATTTTCTACACGTCGGCTAGGCCCTAATGGGTCTCGTAGTAAAACCTGTCCACTCGCTTCGCCCGTGTCAATGACTCGGCCCTAGCGGGGCAAGAAGATATACTCGTGTCAATGACTCGGCCTTAGCGGGGCAAGAAGATATACTCGTGTCAATGACTCGGCCCTAGCGGGGCAAGAAGATATACTCGTGTCAATGACACGGCCCTAGCGAGGCAAGAAGATATACTTGTGTCAATGACTCGGCCCTAGCGGGGCAAGAAGATATACTTGTGTCAATGACTCGGCCCTAGCGGGGCAAGAAGATATACTCGTGTCAATGACACGGCCCTAGCGAGGCAAGAAGATATACTTGTGTCAATGACTCGGCCCTAGCGGGGCAAGAAGATATACTTGTGTCAATGACTCGGCCCTAGCGGGGCAAGAAGATATACTTGTGTCAATGACTCGGCCCTAGCGGGGCAAGAAGATATACTCGTGTCAATGACTCGGCCCTAGCGGAGCAAGAAGATATACTCGTGTCAATGACTCGGCCCTAGCGAGGCAAGAAGATATACTCGTGTCAATGACTCGGCCCTAGCGGAGCAAGAAGATATACTCGTGTCAATGACTCGGCCCTAGCGGAGCAAGAAGATATACTCGTGTCAATGACTCGGCCCTAGCGGGGCAAGAAGATATACTCGTGTCAATGACTCGGCCCTAGCAGGGCAAGAAGATATACTCGTGTCAATGACTCGGCCCTAGCGGAGCGAGAAGATATACTCGTGTCGGTTACTCGGCCCTTGTAATTATACGAATATCACATTTTCTTGGGAAGTCTGTTTTCGAAAATACATTTTTGACAATAACTTCCGCTATTTTTGGTCGTAGAGAGATGTGGTCGGCGGTACCATTACATTTAGAACTGAAATCTACAAATTTGTAATTTAGTGTGTTATAAGTGGAATAACACACAAGATGTGAACAAGAAAACTGTTTAAAATTTCCGGCGATGGTATTTTTTTCTGAATTTCAATTGGGTTCGATATGAGTACTGTAAGGGTTGCATTTAACCATGTAAGGGTTTCTATTAAGTCAACGAGTTTTTGCTCAGTCTAGTTCAATCATAAGAACTCGTTAGATCATTTTTTTTATTTTACTGAATTTAATACCATTGAAATGAATTTACTGCTCTTAATTTGGGGGCTCCACCAGACCCTTTAGGGTCAATCTTTGCTTGGCATGAGGGATGACTCCAAAAGAGACTAGGTTAGAAATAATACACCAGGTTAGTAGAACAATCTACTAATCATATAATTAAGAATTTAAGAGAAATTATCTCACTTACAACTTCTCCATAAACTATTCCACGTTTTCATGCTATTCCATATTACAATATAATCAAATAAAATCATTCATTCATAATACCTTCTACTTAACTTAAACAAAATCACTTATGCTAATATTTTATCTTAGTTCAATTTAAAAAATAATGAAATTGAATCTATATAGTATATCTGCTATATGATAATTATGTTTAGTAACCCTCGAGGTCTGTCTTACAAGTGTTTACATTAGAAACTACTTACATTTTCTGACAATCCTTAGATACTTAGATTTTTTTTATTTAACAAATCGCACTAAACACTTCACTTATTTAGATTGCTCACTCGTTCACATTTGATAGAACTCCTATTTATCGCACCACCATAGAATTTTTAATTACATTTATTTATTTATTTTACATTTTATTTGACATCAATTTGCAAGCACAAGTTTTTACAAGTTGAACTTCCTTTTAGCGTGTTCCTTCCAAGACTCCCTTCTAATTTTTCCGGGCTTGTTCCTCTCTCCTTTTTCCACGTGTTTTAAATAGTTATTTTTGATTGGACATTATTTGGCTTGATTTGTTCTGATTGGCTCGTGTCTTATTCAAATTTCTCTTTCTATGTATTAATTTTGTATGAATATGCGTATTTTTAATTCTCAAGTCGAAATATTCTGGCAGTGCAAAATCATGCTTTGATGAAACTCAATATCGCTGGGCTTTTAGTTTTACATCCGCTCCGAACATCCTGTTGAAATATTATCTGCTTCTGATTTCTAAGTTAATCGTAACTGAAATTTATTAATTTATTTCGTTTTGTTTAATTTTGAGAGTATTATTTATTTTATGGATTTTATAAGTTAATTTGATATTTGGAGTGTCCCTGATAGTACTCTATAGTCTCTTATACCAAATTTGTTTTCCTACCTTTAAGTTTTGTGCCGCTATCGTGCTTACGTAAGGTCGATTACGACGACGGACCGACAGTATATCGACAATAACTCTTTCGATTTATTAAGGCCATGACACGTGAAAATAAGTTAAAATGGAAGTAGACATTTTTACAAATACCGGACTTACCTCATACTTCATACTCTTGGAAAGTAAAAAATGGCGACTAAAATTTGATTAGTTTAAATTTAAAAAACCAACCCATTTTGATTGCCTGTCCAAATAATGGTAATTCCATGTGACATTGTTTAATGTTATAGTAGTCTACAGTTTTTGGATTAAGGTATAGGGAGAATTATCAAAACAAAAATTTATTCTGGTTTTATAATTTATTTAATAATGATGGATTGTTCATATTTTATATACAATTTAAGCGGACATTTACCATCATTTGTGTATGCAAAAACTAATATACGACTATTCGGGAGTATAAACCAACTCCCGTTATCACGTGAACACGAAAAATATTAAAAACAAAAACATAGCCTAGAAGGCTAGGGCCATGTTTAATAAAACTAAAACTACTAAACTAAGACAAGAACCAAGGACTAAAGCTAGTCCTGCGTAATAATAACAACTAACCGAAAATACAAATCTAATAAGAAAAACAAGTCACAGAACACACAATACGAAGGATGACACGCAAACCCACAATAGTCAATTAACTAAAACAAGGTTGTATGCGAACGGAGTGGTAATCTAACGGTTTACAGGTGTAAACAACCTTTGTACACTCTCTAAAAACTTTAAAACCTGCTATTTACTACTAAACGTTATTATTACTTGAGAAATGCCATCAAAAATATGTACTACAGTTTTTTTTCCGTTTTTTGAAAATTATGTTACTACTAAATCATAATAAAAGTCCTGAAATCTGTTCAGTAAACCCCTGAAAATTCTTTACGAGTGGGAAATATAGTTACAAATCACTAATAAGAATTGAAGCTAGTATAATATTTATTATAAAATTTAATATTAACAAATTTTCGATTCCTCCTTTGTATTCATTGGGTTATTATTTAAATGTGCCCGCTAGGGGGGGGGGGGGGAGGTGATACATTTTTTTTAAGGCGTGATTTTTGACTTCTATTTAACTAATACCAGCGAAATTTACAGCTCAATACATGTGTGGCTGGAATAAGACAAAACCTTTTAAGGAAACGGACGAGAATTGTTTGAAATTTTAAAAAAATAGCTATTTTTTCTTCTTTATTTTTTGAAATTCTCTCGCTTCGAGAACAAAATTGATCATAGAATTATAATTTTTGCACAAAGAATAAAAAATGATTCTAGCTTTTTATGAGATTTAAAAAATTTCATACTTGGGCTTTTATGTTTTAGAAAATCTCTTTGCTTTCAAGAAAAATATTTTTGTATAATGTATTTATAAAACGTAAAAACAATATTGTTATTCACAGTTCTCTGATAAGATTTAAGAATTTGAATATTAGCTATACAAAAAAATCTTTTAGATAAATGCATTCTTTATAAAGCAACTTCGTGGCCTGAAGGAAGTAGAGACATGCTAGATGGTTAATCAGTAGTGCAATGTGTGGTTAATACATCCATTTTCCGTTGTCTTTGTCCTAGCATTCTCACCAGAGTTCGCTACCAACCGTAGCGCTGTCCAATGTAACTTACGTGCTGGGTTAACACCGTAATTGAAAGATCACAGGTATTGAAATCGGAACCTATCATTCGTTAAGTGAGAAGAATAACAACTAGATGACCCGGGGTTTTATTATTTATTACTCTTTTGTAACTAATTGACAAAAAATCTTCAAAATGTTTATAATTTATATTTCTCACAAATATTACACAAAGGTGAAAACTGTGATGCGAAAATAAAATATAATTAATTTATTAACGGTTTGATTTCGAAATAATGTAATATATCATTATGTTCAACATTTAATTCTTGAATGATGTCTTTTAATATTGATGTAGGGGTTGGAATTTATTACTGGAAGTGGGACTATTTCCATCTTACGGTTTAAGGGGATTAGCACCCTCTATTAAATGTACCGGAAAAGTATGGACTTACGTTTATTTTGTTTGTTTATAAGTCGAGAAAACCCGATCCAATTCTCGTATAGTTGATTACGTGGGGGGGGGGTGGCATTTATTACTGGAAGAGGAACTATTTTGTCTTGAGGTTTAAGGGGCTGAGCACCCCGTATTAAATTTACTAGAAAAGTATGGACTTACGTTTATTTTGTTTGTTTATAAGTCGAGAAAACCCGATCCAATTCTCGTATAGTTGATTACGTGGGGGGGGTGGCATTTATTACTGGAAGAGGAACTATTTTGTCTTGAGGTTTAAGGGGCTGAGCACCCCGTATTAAATTTACTAGAAAAGTAGGGACTTACGTTTATTTTGTTTGTTTATAAGTCGAGAAAACCCGATCCAATTCTCGTATAGTTGATTACGTGGGGGGGGGGGGTGGCATTTATTACTGGAAGAGGAACTATTTTGTCTTGAGGTTTAAGGGGCTGAGCACCCCGTATTAAATTTACTAGAAAAGTATGGACTTACGTTTATTTTGTTTGTTTATAAGTCGAGAAAACCCGATCCAATTCTCGTATAGTTGATTACGTGGGGGGGGGTGGCATTTATTACTGGAAGAGGAACTATTTTGTCTTGAGGTTTAAGGGGCTGAGCACCCCGTATTAAATTTACTAGAAAAGTAGGGACTTACGTTTATTTTGTTTGTTTATAAGTCGAGAAAACCCGATCCAATTCTCGTATAGTTGATTACGTGGGGGGGGGGGTGGCATTTATTACTGGAAGAGGAACTATTTTGTCTTGAGGTTTAAGGGGCTGAGCACCCCGTATTAAATTTACTAGAAAAGTATGGACTTACGTTTATTTTGTTTGTTTATAAGTCGAGAAAACCCGATCCAATTCTCGTATAGTTGATTACGTGGGGGGGTGGCATTTATTACTGGAAGAGGAACTATTTTGTCTTGAGGTTTAAGGGGCTGAGCACCCCGTATTAAATTTACTAGAAAAGTATGGACTTACGTTTATTTTGTTTGTTTATAAGTCGAGAAAACCCGATCCAATTCTCGTATAGTTGATTACGTGGGGGGGGGGTGGCATTTATTACTGGAAGAGGAACTATTTTGTCTTGAGGTTTAAGGGGCTGAGCACCCCGTATTAAATTTACTAGAAAAGTAGGGACTTACGTTTATTTTGTTTGTTTATAAGTCGAGAAAACCCGATCCAATTCTCGTATAGTTGATTACGTGGGGGGGTGGCATTTATTACTGGAAGAGGAACTATTTTGTCTTGAGGTTTAAGGGGCTGAGCACCCCGTATTAAATTTACTAGAAAAGTAGGGACTTACGTTTATTTTGTTTGTTTATAAGTCGAGAAAACCCGATCCAATTCTCGTATAGTTGATTACGTGGGGGGGGGGTGGCATTTATTACTGGAAGAGGAACTATTTTGTCTTGAGGTTTAAGGGGCTGAGCACCCCGTATTAATTTTACTGGAAAATTACGGACTTACGTTTATTTTGTTTGTTTCTAACTCAAGAAAGCCGATCAAATTCTCGTATAGTTTGATTAGCTATGTAGGAACGACATATTAGAAATTATTGTTTAGTTTTTATTTCATTAAAACTTATTTGTTAGTTTCCAAGTTACAATAATGAAAGAACGCTCAATACGAAAACCCAAATTTTCGACACATTTTATTCATTTTCTTCAGATTTCGAGTGGTAATATTTACTTTGTTAGTGACAAAAATGATATATTATATTGATTCTAATTATAACTAAAAACTTTTTTCAAAGCTGAAAAATTTAAAATCCACATTTTTTAAATATTGTTCTCATTTCATAATATTGCCAGTGACAAAATTTAAAAAAAAAATGGTAGTTGAAACAGAAAACTTTTTTAAATCGGTGCAGAAGCTCCCACGTTTACATTTTTTTTTGCTTGTGATTAAGAAAAAATCCATATTCTCCCGTATCTCTAAATTTACAAAAAGCAAATTCTATCTCTCTGTCTGTTTATCAGCTTCTAAATCGAGAACTGCTGATACGACTTTTTTCCCCCCATGAAGTACGTCATCTGGGTAGATGTTCGATTAAACGTGTATTTAGTTTATGTTTGATGAAAATTAGTTTCGTAGTTCTCAAATGACGACAATATTTATCTGCACAAGTAATAGAAAACCAGAATTTTCTACATATTTTACTCATTTCCTTCAAATATTTAGCGGCAACATATATTTTATCAGTGACAATTTTGATACATGATTTGAACGCTAATTGGGATTAAACAGCGTTTTGATATAAGTGCAGTAGTTCTCGAGTGACAACCATGTTTTGCCGAAACAGGAAAACCAGATTTTCGACAAAATATTTTACATATTTTTAAAAGATTGTCAAAAACAACATATGTTTTGGTAGTGATCAATTGTTATATGATCGAAACCCTAAACATGATTTTAACTTTTATTTAAACCAGTGCCGTAGTTTCTGAATTTTAACCATTTTTTAATAGTGATTAAGACGAAATTTTCCGCTGTATTATTGACATATCAGCACTGATGTTTCATCAATATCAAAGCTGGTAGATAATTAAAGCTTTTTTTAGAATTAAAAGAACTAGTAATATCGCATCATATGTGTAGAAAATATATAACAGAAACTTCTTGAAACAGAATTATATGAAAATAGCTGTTTGAAGCTGGTAAAAACGACTTGCCAATTACCCTCTGCGTCCGCCATCAATGAGGTATAGCCTATAGTAGTATTTATTTTGTGTTTATTCCATTTTCCCTTTCCTTCATGTTAGCTCCATGGAAGCAATTATTTAAAAATAATAATAATAATAATTAATAACGATTCATACTCACAAACAAGCTTACCCACGTAAGCTTAATTTATTCTCGTAAATATAAATCATAAATGTATTAAAATTTAATTTCTATTATTGTTTTATTTTAAATTGATTATATAGGTTTGGTTTGTGTTATTTGTTTCTACAACGGTATTAGATTTTTACTTACTGTATTATCTTTTACGTTGCTTATGATGGGATAAATAAATTAAGTGAAATTAATATTAAATTAAATATTCCCAAATTTTTTAAAGAGTTTCAATTGGAAGACAATTAAGAAGTTTTCACTAAAAACGTGTTGTATAAAAAAAATACAACCACGTTGCTAAAATACTGCTTAATGAAAAAACAATGTCATATCGTGACACAGGAATAACAATGAAATAAATTAACTAAATTTATCAATTCAAACAAAAATAAATTGAAAAGAGAGACAGGTAGGCAATGAATACATAACCATAACTCTGTAGGTAAAATTGATTAAATGAGTTACTTGCTGATCAATTCTAAAGAGCGAAAAATAGTGAATTTTTAACATGCAATTTTATTGAAGTAGTGATGTGGTGCTAATTAGCAAACCTGCTAATTCTTAGCAGCTAACTTACGTTAGCAGTTGCAAACCACTGTTAACATTTAGAATTAGCAGGTATACAATTAGCAGTGCATAGACTAGCTGTTGGTAGTGTCTTCAACTGAAACTTTTCAACTGTTATAACAGCTGATTGCGCTAACATTTAAAAGAAGCAGGAATACGACTTTAGCAGTTAATTACAATGCTGAATGGAAACTGTTTTAGCAGTCACTGGGTTTGTGGTTTAATGTTACAATTATCGTTATGTTAGCTAATACACAAAATTCTTTTTAAAAAACAGAACTATTTTTAATCAAAACAAAAACAAACAAAAGAACTTATTTGTTATAAAAAAAAGTACAAACGAAATGATAGAAGGATGTTTGTTCTTTGGGTTTCAATAACATTAATTATGTATATAACACAAATAAACTGAACAAACATAATAAGATTTTTTTTTTCCTTTCCTAAAAGCTCATAGTTTAACTAACTCTGAAGTTATATAAAACTTTTTTGTACATATATATAAAATATAACTGCTAAAGATTACTTTGTGTTTAGTAGCCTCTGCTTATTTATCATTACATACAACAGTTAGCAGTTAACAATTTAAGCTGCTAATTTTGACTGCTAATCAATATTAGCAATAGGAGCTTTATCTATTAATCATAATTAGCGCTTTTATCCATCACTGTATTGAAGTTTCTGTAAAATATTAAAATCAATATTGTTAAAGAACACAATGTTTTCCTTAAATCCCATTTATTAGAATAATTATTACCAATTAAAAATTATGCAGATATCTTAATCAGTATAATTTGAACTTTCCGTTTATTGACATACTCGTTGTTATAATAAAGGAAATGTATAAATAAATATTGAGGTTGACTTGTGAGATAATATTAGATTTAAAAAAAACTCGAACACAAGATGCCACAAAAATTACATTAATGAAATCTAACGCGTTTCAACTACAAAGTCGCCATCCTCAGTGATACCATACGTTTGATTAAATAAACGTAATTTTTGTAAAATCTTGTGTTCGAGTTTTTTAAAAAAAAATAATAAAGGAAAGTTAAAATTAATTTTTACCGTACCGGTAAACTTTTAACGTATACTCTCACCCACTCTAGTTGGGCTTTAAAAGTAGGTAACCTAACTTTACAAATTATAATCTAACATGTAATAATATTCATAGACCAAAGGAATTGAACAAAACACTAATTGCAGGCAGAAAAATTAAAGTTCACTTTATGGTTCACTTGCTAATTGCATTGTGATTTCATAGTAGTATTGTGTATTTAGTGATGTGTGAGTTCGAATCAAAATCCTCGGAACGTTCCGATTATTAAAAATCCTTGGATTCGGAATAAAATATTCGGACAAAATATTCGTAACTAGGAACAAGGAGACGATATAATATTCGTTAGTAATTCGCTAACTGGTAAAGCTGAGTTCGAATCCGATGCGCAAAATCATTCTGCGCAGATACTCGAATTCGAAATAATAGTACGAGTACTGTATTGAAATCATTTGAAACCGATTAATTCGATTATACATTTCACCAGAGTATCAACATCGCTGTTTTTGTGACTCTGGAATGCTGATTGCCTTATTTGACAGCCTCTACTATCAGTAAGTCTCGGCGCTCCGACTCCAGTTTATGTCTTAATCTAATTCAATGATGCATATTTTATAAAAAGGTACAGTTAAGTTTCAGAGGAAATCACGGAATACGGTAACAAAATAGCGTAATTGTTCGAAACCTTGTGAAATAGGAAAAGATATTAATAGGCCTAAATATAATAAAATCATTAAAAAGTGTCGAAGAGGAAATTTTTATTTTGTTCATTTTTAACGCCTGATCTTCAAACTTTGTTCACAGCTAAGCAGCATCCATACCTTGAAACCGTAAAGGCTGTCATTTGTAAATAATAAATATATTATTTTAAACCAATACGTATATTGCTTCGCCTTGTTACAAAGAACCTAATTCACGAATTTCACGACAATTAATAGCGGCGTTTAGCCATAACTGCGTCACAAATATAGACAAATAGTCGAGGCGAAATAAGACTTTTTCAGATCGTCCAAATATTACTGGATATAGGCAACAGTTTGGGATTTTACTAACTAAAACACAAAATCGAAAATGTTTTAACTCCATTTCATCGGTTACAAAATTCCTATCTTAGAATTTTAATTTGTAGCTCGTATAATTAGAGGGATTTTCGTCGTAATTTTAGGACTGACCATTTAGAAAATGGATCGTTAAAACGATACAGAATATGGGGTATGTTTGTAGTCCCCTTACGTTATATGAAAGACCTTCATGCTATATATATTACCGTTTGTTTGTGAAATGTGCGTTCATTTTAAAATCTCGGCTACCGTTGTGGTTGTAAGGTCTCAGTGCTGGTTGAACGCAACTCATGAAATTCTGCCTGACGACATGGTAGAAAATGTCACTATACATTCACCTCGGCCTAAATGTAGTTTCCATTGCGCGGGCTGTTAAGCTGATGGCCGAACATCTCACTTGTAAGACGACACCATTAAAGTAAGCATCAACCCCCCCCCCCACCCCAAGAGACTGATTTACTGCCACAGCTGAACCCATCATAATCGGCCAGTAGTAAAGAAGCTACCCGTCCACTGTACATCGCTAACTCTACCTACTGCCACGCTTAAGAGAAGTAGAATTTTCCATGACAGCAGGACTTCTGTGTCCCGTCCGGGAGAGACGAGTCAATCTTGGCAGCCTTTGAAAAAGTGAAAGAACTAAAATGTGCTTCCCACGTTCTACTGAGAAAGACTTGTCTCCAGACCACGATGAAGAGGATATTAAAAACCTCTGGTGCCTCGACATCATCCCAGGTAAAACAGCCGGATATTAAATCGTAATTGGAAACCTATTAGATGTCTACAAAGGAAAAGGATCTTCCGGATATGTGAAGATAACGGAAGCGACGATAGTGACCGAGGCAGTGTCAGAAAGAGGCTTGTGTTTCCAGTTATAGATTTCTTCGTTTAGTCTTCGATTTCATCTTCCCTGTCTGGTCTCTCTTCAGCAGGGTGATCAGACGAAAACTTTTACAAGGGGCACTTGAACTTGAAAAAGAGGACATTTATACAATAAAGAGGACAATGTTAAATAATTCACGTCATTCTATTTATTATTATTGCTGCTGGTTTTCATAAAAAGCAGGACATTTTACGTAATTTAAAAAGGCGGAAGGACAGGAGGACATGTCCTCCTAAAGCCGGACGTCTGGTCACCCTGCTCTTGAGCAACTTTTGCTTTCGTCAAAGCCTGACGCTATGAGAGTATTTCTACTTTTTGAAGCAGACGTCCAAGTCTACGTACCGTTAGTCTGATATCAATAGTGTCCTGGCAGCCATTATAATAACGATGCGCTTTCCCTTTCTTGAGTTTTTGTAAGGAAGTCCTCAGCTCTATGATGCGGAACGAGTAGTCCCCTGGTTCGTCCATCTGTATGGCTTCTGTGACAACCTTTGAGTCTGTAAGAACAGATCTTGTTACTTATCATTAGCCTATCTCTAGGGCCGTTTTTATTGCCAGAAATTTTATTCACGGTCTAGGCTGCGTTAGCCGGAATAAAATGGCTCTCATCCGTCTTTTGACGTAGCCCGCGCCTGACTTGATTTTATTGCAATTCACTGAGCCGTCTGTATAAATTTTAGTGATATTGTTTACACCACAACTAAATTTTGTATTTAATAATTATTCATATTTCTCCTGTATGTTGACCAAAATACATTCCAAATTCCATTTTATTAAATGTTTGCCTGTAATTTTGCCGAATAAACATACTATCCTGTTCGGTTAAAGTATTTCAACGAAACCCAACATCTTCATCCCAAATTCGTACTTGTGGTCAGTGATGGGTGACGCTTTCTTAAGAAAAAACAAGAATGTAAAATACGGGATACGCGGAAGTGCACAAGACAATTAATTACCTCTACTGTATTCGCTTCACTTTTAAAGTCAAATTAGGGTCAAACTTGTACTTCCACTTCAAGTCTTGTTTTATTTATTTTTTCAAGTTTTTTAAGTTGAAGTGATTACGGTCTTGAAAAGTCAGTCAAAATTTTGTTATTTCTAATATTAGAATGAACATCATATTGCGTGTTGGTCCATCTTTATTTATTAACAGAATTAAGTGAAACTCTGTTTAAATTCGACCAATTGTCATTTAGTCCAAATGTTTGTGTGTAGCAATCGTTAGAACATTATTTACAAATAATCTTTGCAACTAAATTGTTTGGAAAACTGAAAAACTAGTTTCAATGATTTACAAAAATCTGAAATAAATATTTATTTACATAATGGTTTACTGTTTTGTTTCTTGGTCCTCACAGGCTCACTTATAATGAGATTAGGTGTGACAATCACGAGGTACCCTATCTGGATGTACAACTTCTATTTTTAGTTTTGGATTAGACCCCTCTCTTCCTATCAGGCCTCTCTTCACCAACTCTTGTTCTCTTCCGACACTGACGCTATCGGAGAATATTCAAGAACTAGGAGTCTCCTTTTTATTGTCTTTTCTTCTTATTTTTTACAATTAGAGATGATACCATATGTTTATCTAGTGGTTTAGATATGCTTGTAAAGTATATCTAGATCTGCGTTTGTAAGGTAAAAGTGCTTTACACAAATTAATATTCTTTTACAAAAAACTAAAATTGTAATAGATGTGAAGATGAAAACGCTTCTCATTATATTGTAGTATATTGCATTATATGTCTAGTTTTAACTGAGTTTAGTGTCAGGTAATTGAACAATAACTCTATAACTTCTCAGGAGTTCCTAGATTATTCAAATGGAATAGATTGGTAGAATTTAGTTGTAATATTGTAAAGATTTTTGGAGATATAAATTTATGCTAAATTGTACTTACTGAGCTTTTTAACCGGCGAAGCATATCTACTATATCTTCCATCTTTCTATCAAAACTGTGTACATATATAAAAATAAGGTATTGTCAATATGTTTAATTGTGTTGGGGGGGCGGGGTGATAAGTTGATTGTTTTCTCCAAGAAAGAGCACCATCCCGTGATAGGTAATATACCCAACAGACGGTTTTCAGTGCATCCAATAAATTTGAAAAGAAGCCGTTTAGGGGAATACCATCATCTTTTCCTCGAACTTAAAAATGACCTGGAACGATTTCATTCGTATATGAGAATGACGCCTGAGATATTCTCGTACTTATTGGAAACAACTATTCCCTATTTGGATTACTCTCTTTCTCACCACAACTTTCATCAAACTCCAATTGAATCAGAAAAAAAGTTGGTGGTAACTATCAGGTATCAGATCTTCCTTCATATTTAGCACTTGAAATTCAAAAATGAACGTAATACGCAAAAGAGATTATAGGTAGCAACTAAAGTACCCTTGCGCACGGAATGACAGACGTCAGACGTGTTCTATGCGAGCTGCCGTGTCTTGAACGCACCAATCACAGGGAAGCATCCTTGTAGACCGCGCAATAGGCATCCATGTAAAACAAACTCATTTGATTTTCAAAAGCATCGATGTAAACCTCCTGGATGGCATCGCGCTAAACCTCCACCGCGACTTACCTGCTCTGTTCTCTTCCATTCACTACAATGTGTTTGTTTTATATAGATGTCGACATCGACCGCGACCTAGTAGCATCCACCGCGACCCACTTGTTCTGTTCGTACCCTAACGGTCGTACAATAAAGACGTCAACAAAAATTGTCCAAGAACATTGTGTATTAAGGCCAACACTCGTCCAATTGTTCGCAGTTTTCGTTAATTAATTAATTATTTGACCTTGAATTTAAAGCTTTCAAGAGCTCGACACCTTCGTTACAGGTTTGATAAAAGATTTACCATATTCCCCCAATGTTAAACATGTCACGCTAACTATTACTGGGATGCAAACTTTGAAGAAAACGAACGACTTTTGTCGTTTAATGTTTTGGGTGCAGCTGGTGAAATCATTAATTTTTCTATATTTTCATTCTTGTGATGAAATTCATAACTGTGGAAGTTAGATAACAAACTACAATATGTTTCAAATTATTCTTTACGTTTTGTTTTGTACTTAAAACGTAATGACCATGTTACTAAATATTATACACAAAATATCATTTTTAAAACTAGCATAATGTGTTGTTGTTTCACGCAGTTTTGCTGACTGGATTGCTTCGCTATTTGACATAACTGTTTGTTTTTACTTTAAATGTTAATTCCACTAACAAGATGAGAAGCGTCATTACTAACTTTAACAAAGTATAAAATCTTCATATTTAATAAATCGTTCAACTTGTAGGAACTCGTAAAATATTAAAAGCTTCAAAAACCGTTAGGGCGTTGATTTTATATCATATTGAGTAGTAGTAAAACTGTCAGACGGTTTTAAGGTATTCTTGAGGTTTAAGTGAATTTACGTGTGTTTGTTTAACTATTCTTTTATATGTATAAATTAGTTTTTTATGTGTACTACAATGCTTATTCTATCCAGAGATGTATAAAGTAGAACAGTTAGAATTTCAGTTGATTTTTGCAGTAATATCTCTTCTTTTTCATTTTTTGTTCTTTAAACAATTTTAATGTATTACAGTCATTAGAGAGTTATTGTATAACGCCTCTCCAATTCCATTTTTGATGATTAATTTTCAATTTTGGGTCACTTTTTTTCAAAATTTATCTCCAACATAACCTAGAAAATTGACGCCGTTTGGGGGCTTATTCAAACTAATGCCGGGATGAATTTTGTTGTTTCCTTAAGCGACACACGGGGTGGAACAACTGTTCTATATAAGGTTCTACCGTACTGTTTTGCAGTTATTGGTGGAAGCCTATCACACATGTACACATATACACATTCACACACACAGACACAAGACACATATACACACAAGACATTCTCAAACGCAGAGGTCTCGGTTTATGTTAATTTAAGCTCTCTCTCTCTCTCTCTCTCTCTCTCTCTCTCTCTCTCTCTCTCTCTCTCTCTCTCTCTCTCTCTCTCTCTCTCTCTCTCTCTCTCTCTCTCTCTCTCTCTCTCTCTCTCTCTCTCTCTCTCTCTCTCTCTCTCTCTCTCTCTCTCTCTCTTTCTCTTTCTCTCTCTTCTTAAGTAACAACTTTGGTCAGTGAGGTTAGAGGCCCGCAGCAAATCTTTTGTAATTAGGATCACTTTGTTTTTTAGGAGCTTCTTCGATACATAAAAATAATAACATTTTCTCTCTCTTGTATAACTTTCTAATTCGTGGCATATCATAATGGAATTAAAATTTATTTTTTATATCTGCGCCGTAATCAAAGTGTATTAAAATTTTGCTTTTGACTAGATCGTGTTCTCGTGATTTAAATTCTATTACAACTTTTGATGATGCCTAAATACAAGAGAAACAGCTTTAAAGTGCATTGAGGATTTATCAAATAGGTTGATCAGGCAAATACATATAAATTTATACTCTCATACACCATTTTCTCGATATTTGTGGTGGTGAAAAGTTAAAAATGCCTTCATTCTTTGCCCTTCATCTATTTAGTCAGGGTTAAGTGGAAGAGAGGACCTAATAATGGTCCTAACTTTTCTCCCAAAAATAAATGCTGTACTCAATCAATCAATCACATGCCAATCAAGTTTAAAGCAAACAAGAGCACCGCCTTAGACATTCGCTTGTGTTTATAGAAATTCTTTTAATCTAAGGGCAATACAATGGGTGGAGAAATATAATTATTTAAATAAACTTAAACCAAAATTTCTTGCAATCTTCACGCTATAAAAATATCTATACTCACTTCTAAATGAGAAACTTACACACTGCCCCTAATTATTGTATTTATGATACTATTTATAGTATTTATTCAGGGAACCCAAACAAGACCATAGGTCAAATGAGGAAATCCATTAAGTTGCTTAGTAACATTAATAATGAAAGGATGTAGCCACAATCAAGAGCAACAGTTTTAATACTCAATATGACAAATACGAAATTATTATGCAATTTTAAATGTGCAATTATTATTATAAATGTATTAGTATATGTTTAAATTAAACATGTTTTGTATTGTGTGTGTGGTGTGCTTGATGATGGCCCTAATGAAGGCGAAACAGCTGTAACGACAAGAAGTAAACAGAACTACATTTGACGACAAATAAAGATATGTTTTTACTCCATTTAAGTGTATAATGAAATAAATTTATTTTACATATTAAAAGGTAATAATTCCAAATGTTTAAGGCTCTTGCAGGAATAAGAAATCAAGATAGTTCTTATTAAACAATAATGATAAATAATTGTGTACAATGAATTTAAAAATAATAATAAATTTAATTATTTTTCTTCGCGAATTACTGGAGGTAGGAGAAACATATCTAACCACTGAACTTAGGGTTGAAAACCACTTACAATTATGTGTCTTGCTATTTTTTAAAAATAGTTGCCTCAAATCCAAGATGTCAGCCAAAAAAGTCAGACATAATCAAACGTAGAAACGGTTTAAAGTTCATTTAATCGGCAACTGACATGACGAAAATGATTAAATAGTAGGGGGAGGTTATAGAAATTCTCCATTTTTGGTTAGGTTCGACCTAACTGTTCGACCTCAATGGACAAAATTAAAGATAAGACGTTAATGTAATTTCTAATGCGATTTGATAAGAGCATATAGAAACTTAAATTAACTAAACCTCTTATGGTAGGTCATATACATATGCATGATATTTATATTGATAAGAGTAATAGTTCCAGAAAAACAAGCAATTCTGACTTAATATGTTTCTAGTGGGCCTACCATTGTGCTTCCTTTAGATCAAAAGATCTTCTATGAGCACAAACGAGTGTCTAAGGGGGTGCTGTTATTTGCATTTACCTTGAATGGCATGTGATTAACTGAGTAGAGCCTTTATTTTTGGAGCAAAGTTAGGACCATTATTAGGAGCTCTCTTCCGCTTAACCCTGACTAAATAGGGAAGCGGTAAAGAATGAAATCATTTACTTATAGTCTGTATACACTAACTTGGCGTCTGAACCCTTGGCTACCTGCGAGCGGCCGGAACCGTCCCCCCCGTCATTCCCTTCCTCACCCAGCTGTTTCAGTGATGAGTCACCTACTAGCGTTAACACTGCACTTTTAAATTATTTTATGAGAGACACAATTTTAAATTTTTTTCAGCATAGTTAAATTTTTTAGGAAAATATAAGCATACGAAGTTAATGCCCGCTTTGGGATCTGCCGAACTTTTACGTACAACGCTGTTTTTAGCAATATATTTTTCCTAAGATTTATATAATAGCTAAGTTTTACGCTTCCAGTAGCCATCTTTTGTCAGATGCACACATTCAGTGTTTGACAGGTGTTGCTATGAAAGCTAGAATACATAATACTGTACAAACAAGTTTTGAAGTTGATAATGATACATAATACATGCTTAACAACATTGTTGTTTTTATTTAATTTCCTGACAAAGTTAAGTAGAAATGAAGTATTGAATAAACACATGGCTATATACTGTAAATGGCTTTTACAAACGGAATAGTGTCGTGTTTGGTATCAATTTGCTTATATTTTCCTAAACAATTTAACTATGCTGAAAAAAATTTAAAATTGTGTCTCCCATAAAAAAGTTAAACAGTACAGTGTTAACGCTAGTAGGTGATTCATCACTGAAACAGCCGGGTGATGAAGGGAGCGACGGGGGGACGGTTCCGGCCGCTCGCAGGTGGCCAAGGATCCAGACGCCAAGTTAGTGTATACACACTATAAGTCTACATTTTATTTCCACACACAAATATTTGGACAAATTGGAGTAGTATGAGAGTATAATAAGTGTTTTCCGGAGCAATCTGATAAAGTTTCAATCCGTTTTAAAGCTGTTTCATTTTTAAAGCTGTTTGATTTAAAGTTGTTACCAGGCGACTTAAATTAAACAAAAGGCGGAACCAAATGGTAACAATGTTTGAAAATTTAAAAAAAAAGACAAAGACAAATTTAATAATTAACAAGGCTCAAATTTATTAAACAAGAAAGAAATTTCGACGGTTCAGATTTTACCATTTACAAAGCTGAAAAACATCCTAAGATAGATTACTATGAGCAAAAGCTTGATAATTAACAAGATTACAATTAATCTTAAAAAGTAATACGCCCTTAATGTAAAATTACAATAAAAAAAATATATTGATGAATAGATTCTGATATTTATCCCCCCCCTTTAGTTTATTTAAACAGTTACAAATTTTAACAATAAAAAAAAAGATTCTATAAATGAGATTGATATTTTAAATTCAAAAAAAAAAAAAAAAATTATATTAATTCTAACAAGTTCATTATTAGATTAATTATTACATATCATGATTTTGTTTGTTAAATTTCTTAAATACTAAATTGGCCAATATATATATATTTTTTAATAAAAGTAAATTGTTTATGACATGAGAAGATTTAAAAAAGAAAAGGTAAAATTTAGAATATTGAAATTTTTTAAATTGACGTCAATTTTATTAATTTAGAAATAACCTCTTGGAGGCTGTAAGGACCGAAAAGTTTGCATGCAGCACCACCCAATTATTTTTCTTTTAAATTATAAATAGTTACACAAGATTACATTTAAATAACAGTTTCAAGAACACATTTTGCTAAACCAGATTAGGTACATGTACAATATATATATATTTAAACAAAGCTCTGTAAAATCAGTTTTCAAGAAAGTCACTTTTGTGCACTTGGAAGTTTTTTTGATTTGTTATATGAAACATGTTTTAAAGAACAGGCAGAAACATGCTATACACTTTTTGCTGGAGTATGCAAAATCAAGCAAGTTCGGTGTGTTTCTCCAACCAGCATTTCGCTAAAGCAAGAAAACACAGTTACTAGCATTTGTACAAATTCAGACATGTTGTAGAACAAGATTCTTTAATTAAAATATCTGGTTATTTGTCAAAATTAGAGAATATTGATTGCATCACAGAAATTCATTAAGCTTATAATTAAATGCTTCTTAGATGGTTATAAAGCTGTATATAAATACTTGGTTTTGTTTAAAATAAAGCTTGTATGAAACTTGAAAAATCTGTAAAAATCTGTAAAACAAATATTCTGGTCTAGAAGAGATTTCTTTAATTAGTTTTATATTTGACATGTTTAATAAGATATTCTGATTGTTTAATGTTCGTTACCAGTTTGCACTAATTTCACATAACTGCTCAAAACTTAAAGTCTGACTGCTTAAGGTTTTGTAAACTATGTTTTAAGAAATGAAAAAAAATTTTATAATTATTTAGTTTCTGAAAAACTTTGAATATTAAATAAAACATGAAATACATATCTTAATGAATAAATTTTAAAAAATTAACAAAATTTATAATATGATAAAATCTGTAAATTTGGTTACCTGGAATCCTGTTGAACGTTCTCGTGAACATGTGCCGTGATATATGAAAATTTAACCAACTATTTTATTTAGAACACAAAAAAAACACATCACTGAACTGTAGAATTAAACAATTACATTTTTTGATGGAACTGAAGTATTACTTTGGCATACCGTGACTTTGAATTAGAATTAACCAGAGTGATGAAAATTTGACAACATATTGTGAATCCAAGAACATGAGTAAGTCGTATTTTAATCAAGGCAGGCTCGCTGGCTGTTGTACCTTGTACTTAGACAGATCATGCGAAAATTTCTGGTGACGGCAACTACGCGGCAGCACTTGTCAGGGACGGAAGGTACTGTGGTAGGAAACTGAGTTGATAATTTATCTGCAGATTTTATTTGTGAGTTTTAGAATGCTACAAAGTCATGGTCAGAAGTTGCCATTGGATTTCAATCGGGTGAACATGATGTAGTCAAACACAAAGATTAAACCACACAGATAACAAATAATTAAATTTTAATTCCATTGTGATATCCCATGTCAATGAAAAATTATTTCCTACATCATCTTATTGATTACTTCAACGAAATCTTTCAAAGGTACCTTACTATTTTATCAGGTATAAGAACGTAGAGAAATCACTGAGAGTGGAATTAGAAATAATAAACCAAGACTAATGAATTCTAAAAACTGAGGTTAGAACATCGAGTTGTTTGTTAGTCAGTTTCTGACACCACCTTTGTTATTGTCAATATTGTCATACTGAGCAGCTACCTGAAGTGCTGTACTAGAGTCTCTAATTTGTGAGCTTTATACCATACAATATGTGAAATCAATGATATTATATATGAGTAGTATTTAAAATATAATTCTAAGATTAACTAGTTGAAAATAACCCATCGTGTCGAAACGCATTATAAATTGGAGTTTTCTTCAAAATTTTTCATTGCATTAATAGAGTCTAAAATGAAAAATAAAGTTCCCAGTAACAAATAATTAAGCATAGTATAAACACACTTATTGTTTCCTGTGCCAGTATGCACCTTCAATAATATTAAAATATTCTACCTTTTATTTAATACACCCTTCATTTTACAATTTCTGTTCGATTACCGGAAATGACTCATGTTTGTTTAGTCTATATTTTCAAGTCAAATGTTGATTAAAAACTCGGACCTTCTACATCCGGTGGAAGCTTTATATCTAAAAAGTCGCTAATGTCCACTGCAAGTTCCTCGCGTTATTAAATTTATTGTTTGTTCATTGGACAGATATTCCTCATCGAGCGTTATTCATACTGTGTGTTTACACAGTGAATTAGCTCAGACAATTAACAATATCGTTTATTCCTTGTCGTACGTTGGGCTTTCATTAAAATATAAATTAATGAAATGTTATCATATTGAATTGTTACCTCTTCTATGGGCTCAGAATGTTATATGGGGATAGAGAATAATTAAAACTAGAAATGCATATTTTAGTTCAAGAAATCGAAATATCTGATCAACTACGTGTACAATTAGAACCGCAATAAAGCAATACATTTATAAATATTATTTGTGTGTTTTAAGCCTAAAGGTATGGGGATATATTATTACCTCCTGTAACCACATTACCCAAATATTATATAATATTATTACTTCTACATCACTGATGACACTAAACACAATTTCACACTGAGCTTTGGCTGTTAGTCTTGATAGCCTTTCTTTATCTAGTCTTGGGCTAGATCCCTCTATATATTTCTTATCAGGTCTCTCTTGAACAACTGATGTTCTCTTCCGAAGCTGACGATATTAGAGTATTCGAAGACTACGGGCCTCTATTTTATGCTTTCTTCTCTTTTAAGGCAATCATGACCGCGCAATTCACCTTTAAAGCACACAAAACGCATTTTCTTGACTTAAAGTGTATGGGTATCCAATAATATATGCTAAGTATTCCTTCCCCCACCCTCGCAGTTTATGGGTCAACAACGTTAAAAAAAAAAAAATCCGTCCAAAACTGTCTCAATACATTCGTCAGACATAGGAGTAACTATATATTGTTATAACTCGTTACGTCACATCTGTATACCGGGTGAATAAAAAGTCAAGACCCCCCTCTAATATTTTTCTAAGTAAATATACAGAGATGTCCTTTTGGTGGTCGTGCAATCTTAGCAGGAAGTTTCATTTTATGATTTTGAAAATTTTGTGTGTCTCCCAAAAATGGGGGATTTTGGGGGCAACTCAAAAATTTTAAATGTAAACTCCCTTCAAGTGACACCTCATTTTGAAGTGTTTACAAAAACTTAAAGAATGGTGAAAACCAGAGTTCGCTATCTCTTCTCTATCAAAAATGATAGCCCGTCAAAAGTTATTGAAGTCTACACAAAATTTCATCCTTATAATATTCAGCTTGTCCATGAGTTGAATGAAGATGATCCAAACCGTCGTCTTCAATTTTGTGAGGAAATAGAAGCTCTAATTTTAGCTCATCCATTGTTTATTCAATTGAAGACGACGGTCTGGATCATCTTCATTCAACTCATGGACAAGCTGAATTTTATAAGGATGAAATTTTGTGTAGACTTCAATAACTTTTGACGGGCTATCATTTTTGATAGAGAAGAGATAGCGAACTCTGGTTTTCACCATTCTTTAAGTTTTTGTAAACACTTCAAAATGAGGTGTCACTTGAAGGGGGTTTACATTTAAAATTTTTGAGTTGCCCCCAAAATCCCTCATTTTTGGGGGACACTCAAAATTTTCAAAATCATAAAATGAAACTTCCTGCTAAGATTGCACGACCACCAAAAGGATATCTCTGTATATTTACTTAGAAAAATATTAGAGGGGGGGTCTTGACTTTTTATTCACCCGGTATATTATTGTAATTAGATAAGCTGAATGATATTATTCGCAGATTACATGCTGTTTGTCAACTATAAAACTTGTTGCTTGCGTGGTAAAATAAATTTATTCCTTTTGTAAACACAATGTGGCTACTCATTAAAGCACGACGTGATATTCAATATTCATTGACCAAGAAGCAAATAACAGGGAGTGTGCAATTGAATAAAATTACATTCCTAGGGGAAATAATAAAAGTTAAATCTATTATGAGTCATTTTATACCCTATTGTCATTTTGATTGGGATCACAGTGTTAGTAAATATTATATTGTACCCATTTATATCAAACCTAGAATTTAAGATATACAAAATTAAAACGTTAAAAAATATACGATGGGTGATGTTTTTTTAATTTAAAAGCCGTGGACAAGTTTTACAAAAGAGTTCAGATTTCATTTTTAATTTGCCTTTTTTTTTGTATGACTGCACGATATGTCTGGTTTACCATTATATTTAATATTTTGCAGGACGAACTTTATTCCTAGTCGGAGGAATAAACTTTAATCCACCACTTACCGTGCAGTAAGTATTGAGAAGCCGCTGTTTTAAATTGGAAAATAAAATATAAAAAACAGTCTCCATATATCAGTCTCGAGTCAAACGTCATCCTTCTCAAACGTCTCTAGGGTGACCGCCAGTCTTACCAACGTTCCTCACCCAACGGACCTCATTTCAAGGTCACTATCAGTTAATGTATAACCTCACTATCCATGTCCTCTTAATAGGCTGCAAGCTATGAAGTTTCAACACTTCTTGCTTTCCTTCCCAATGATTGTTATAAGCCTGATATTGAAGATTTAACTGGTGCTAACATTTAACTATTTAAAATAATTACTAACCATAATAATAAATACTTTCATCTTAAATCCTAACAATGTACACAAACCCTGCTGACACTGTACTGTAACTGTGTGGATGATGACTTAGTCAACGTACATTTAGCGATTCCAACATATTTTTTCACCACTCATCGATTCCAACATATTTTTTCACCACTCATTGAAACCATAAGATCCAATACAATCACCAACTAGAATTTCATCCGAGCTATATAAAAATTTTCCAGAAATATATACCGGGTGTTCAAAAAGTCTGGAAACCCCTTAATATTAATTTTATTAATAAACGCAGAACAATAAAACTCTAGGATTACGTCCTCACTGTAGTTACCGACTTTTTGCTCATTTTAACTGTCGTTTTTCGCTTTGGGGGGTCGTCCTGTGGAGGAAGTCTAAAAAATCTTAAATGTAAGCATAGGTCGAATTATACCTCATTTTAAAGGTCTTTGTTAGAGGAACACATTGCCGCAATCCCGACTGAAAAAGGACCATTCGTTTGGAAATGGCAGCCTCTTAAAGTTTGTGTGATTTTAATGCTAATTCAATGACAAATTTTTAGTAAACTTTCCATTAGATTACAATGTCACTTAGTGAGACAGAGCAAATAACCATTCTGATTATGAGGGGTTATGGGGATAGAACTCGTTCATATGAGGAGGTAAGCCGCTTATTCAATGAAACTTGCCCCAATTGACCACCTATTCAAAAATAAAGTGTTGAAGACCGTACAGCGCGGTTCTGTAATAGATCGGTCAAGATCCGGACGGCCAAAATCAGCAACCAATGCGACCAATCAGCTACACAAGGACACCACTTCGAGCACCTTCTGTAATACCGTCCAAGGTTTGTTTATTTTTTTATAATGATTGTCTTGCAAAGTAAGTAATTTAAACATAAACAACTGACATACTGTCTGTTCAATTTTATTAATAATGATAATTGTCCCCAATTACATCTGTGCACTCCTAACGTTTTTAAATAATTAAATCGACCATTACTGATATTTCCTATCCCTCCAGACTCCAGCTGTGAAATTCTCATATCTAAAACACTAAAATAACCAATACGGTTGAGTATTCACTTCTGCCTTTTAATCTTCGCAACGTAAAGTTAATAAATTGTAAAAGGCTGCCATTTCCAAACGAATGGTCCTTTTTTAGTCGGGATTGCGGCAATGTGTTCCTCTAACAAAGACCTTTAAAGTGAGGTATAATTCGACCTATGCTTACATTTAAGATTTTTTAGACTTCCTCCACAGGACGTCCTTGGCTAATCCGAAGTATCGAAATGATCTCTTAAATCGGGATCCATCATAGCTTTATAAATATCGTCTGTAAAGATTTCTATAAAGATGATATCTGTATCAACTAATATGAAAGGTTGATTTTATTTATATCATACTTTAAACGTAAAATATTATAATCAAAATCATATATTAATGATTTACTCAATTCCAAAACACTAAATTCAATATAAGTAATTTTCTTAAATAATACTTGTTATTCATTCCCCAGAATATTCCTGGAAAGAGTTTCAATTAATTGTTTCTCGTGCTTAGAAATAATTAAAATATAGGCAATTCGTAAATCAAAGCCATCTGCATCATGTGACATTTTTTATTGGCAGAAAACTAGTTTCAGTGAGTTTAATAAATCCTAAACTAGATTTAGTAGATTTTACTTTTAAAAAATTTCAAATTTTTGTTAAAAATCAATAAATATTTCATTAAGCAAAATGTTTATAAAAAAGATAAATACTTTGCAGGACACTCACCATCATTTTCGTCGTTGGAGGTCGTGGTTACCCGTGTTCGAATCGGTCATTCCATGATCAGTCATGGATTTTTGATGGAACAGGGTAATCCGCCACAATGCCCATTTTGTCAAGGTGTGTTGTCAATTAACCACACACATCCTCATTGACTATATTGCTTTAAGAGGTCTGCGTAAAACATTTGCCCTTCCCAATTCCATTTAGGCGATGTTGGGGGATACTGCTCAGATCCTTGATCGGGTATTGTCCTTTTTGCGTCATCTGCAATTTTTTGACAAAATCTAGTCAATTATTGCAAAGTCATTCTACAACTCTGTAATATTATTTTAGTTTTCCTTTTAAATTTAATTCTTCGTAATTCGTTGCAGGGTCATTTCACAGCCCTGTAATATTTGTTTTCATTGTTGTTAATTGTATTTTACAAATTTTATAATTGTTAACTCGTGACAGAGCCATTTTACAGCCTTGTAACACGTTTCGTTGTGGTTTAATTTTTGTTTGTTAATTTGTCTTTGTCCTGTTATTGTTTTTAAAAATTCTATGGTATTGTTTTTGTTTTCTGTCTTTGGTTTGTATAAATGTGGAGCATCTTCATGCTGAATTTTGTGAAGGCGTTAATAACTGCAATGGTTTTTTCCGCCTTAAAATTCTAACCAAAAAAATTTTGCGACGTAAAATGAGTTCAGAGAAAAGACGATCTGTGAATATATGTTGTATTCAAAGAGATCAGGAAATACTGACAATTATGTTAAGACAATTAATATTAACAACTTGATTAGTGAGGTAAGGTGTTATCAAAGTATACTTAATAAACTTTTTTTTAGTTAACAAAAAAAAAATACTCAATTTAATAACCTCATTACAGTGGTTAATAATCCACTAAATTTAAGAAATATATTTGCGTCATATAAGGTTACAATAATAAACAAAGTTTCTTTATGCTAGTAGACGTAACTGTCTGACGATCACAAGACTTAAGCGCCCCATACACTGTCAGTTTAACTGAAGATAATCGTAAGGCCGTAGATCGGGATTGCCCACACATTAGATGGAAGGGAAACCTCCTTTCATTTCTGCATTTATAGATTTATATCGGGCCTACCCCTGTTTATGGAAAGTCAAGGACGATGCCTACGCTAATAAAAGATCGCGGGATGAGGCGTACGGTGAGTTGTTGAAGTTCTATCAAAAAACTGTGCCGTCAGCCACCATTGACACAGTGAAAAAAAAAATTTTGAGGTGTGCGTTCCGTAAAGAGTTGAAGAAAGTAAAACAGCAAAAGTCAGGCTCATCGGGAGATGACGCATACACCCCGTCACTGTGGTATTTCGACTTGCTATTGTTTACAGCCGACCATGAAGAAACTAGAGCGACGATTGGGAGTGAGGAATCACAACTCGTAAGTTATTTTTATTCTATTCTTTAATTTATATCAAATACATACAACAGTACAAACAAATTTTCACAATATAATATTTCACCCTCCCACCCTAATTGGAACCAACCAAATTCATAAGTTTTTGGAAATTTTCTTCACTCATCCTCAGATAATTCGTTAAATCCTCGTGGTGAGACAGCCTCAGTTCACGGAGTAACGAAATGTGAGAGCTAGCCTCTCTATCTCGCAGCCAACTTTTTACCCAGGCCCTTTTTTTGGGGGTTCCCCAAGAACTGATAAAACAAATATAGCGCAACGTTTCCGACGGAGCATGGTGAAAAACTGGGGATCTCCTGCAGTCCTGTTTCATTGGCCGACAGTCCGCCTGCAGGTACCGGACTGTAGTGTGTGCTTTCTTCAGGCTATCATCTGCAGTTCAGTACGACCGCCTGCAGGCGGTTGACTGCTAGTGTATGGAACTCGGCGATATTGGTCTTACGATCGCCTGTTGAGGCAACGGCCTGCAGGCAATCGCATAGTGTATGGCCCCCCTTAGACTTAGAATGAACGCGTAACGTATGAGGGGTGAAGAGGGTACTGCGCATGCGCTGATCGCATTTAGACTACTATACTAGTGAAGTCATTTCAACTATTACCGTACTAAACGGTTAGAAAATAAGTTGAGATTGTTGGGATTTTCCACAGTTGTGAGTGGTTAAGCGTAAGCGGAGTTGGGCTATGTATGATTTAAGTGTAGATAGTCATTAAAGTTATTTAAAGTGTTTCAGTGTTAAGAAAAGCATTTAAATTAGCAGTTGTAACTCATTTCGGAGTGTTTATCGTGTCAAACCATTGAGTCAATGTTATTAATTAGAGTAGTAGTGAATGTCCAGTATCAACTAAAATATTTGCTTATCCACTGCTTTCCTTGCGCGTTCATTCTTACCGCTGCAGTACTATACCTGTAAACTTTATGATGTATTATTACACAAAACAAACATTAAATTGTCAACAAACCTTTCACCATTGTAGACTGCAATGGGTGATAAAGCTCGTGGTGAGGAAATCGGTAAACAGAATGGAATATATAGTTATAAAGTTAATTTTTCTTTTCTAAATGAAAGAGCTCAATTTCACAAAAATTATACAAAACCACAAAATAACGATAAACCTTTTACCATCGTAATACCAACAGTAGAAATTTGGTCGACGATGTTTGAATACAAAAAGGAATACAATCCTTAAACATTGGACAACCGATGAATTCAGTAGACCTTGCAAACGTTATATAATAAATGATAATGAGATGTTCCACAGTGATAATAATATTAAATGTACTGTTATGTTCTGAAAAACAATAAAATAAATGTATTACTATAAAATTACTATGTATTTTTATAACCGGTTTGTCGTTGTTTTAAAATTTGAACAAAGTAACACTTAGCGTGAGTAAAGATTAGGTTGAAATATGCTTTAATATATATGGTGGCAATAACAAGGTTACATAAAGCCCTGAATATTGGAACATACTCTAAGTTGTCATGGTTACTGATTTCAAACTTATGTGTATAAAACAAATTGCAAATTTTACATAACCAATATATCAGGAAAATAAAGTACTGTGGAAAGTAAATGGTTTTAATTTAGTAGCATCTATTCCGTCATCAATAAAAGATTAAATAGGTCAAGTGATAACAGATTACAGTTCTCTCAATAATAATTAATTATAAGCAATTAATTATCAAACCTCTTAGAGCTGTTATAATATACTGTTACAAAATTATACAATTCTACCTAAATATTTTACGATTCAATATTTTTTTAAAACAACAACGTGTTAGTTTTGAAACACGAAATATCTTTTTTACGATTCGAAATATCAAATAATCTTTTTTACGATTCGTTATTTTTGAAACATAAATCATCTTTTTTACAATTCCTTATTTTTGAAACATAAATCACCTTTTTTACAATTCCTTATTTTTGAAACATAAATCACCTTTTTTACAATTCGTTATTTTTGAAACATAAATCACCTTTTTTACAATTTGTTATTTTTGAAACATAAATCATCTTTTTTACAATTCGTTATTTTTGAAACATAAATCATCTTTTTTACGATTCGTTAGTTTTGAAACACGAAACATCTTTTTTACAATTCGTTATTTTTGAAACATAAATAATCTTTTTTACGATTCGTTATTTTTGAAACATAAATCATCTTTTTTCAATTCGTTATTTTACGAAACATTATTTTTACAATTCAATAAATCGAATAATCTTTTTTACGTTTCCTTAATTTTCAAGATTCTACCTGTGAGGCTTATTAGGTGTAACGTTATAAAAATCTAACGACCCCGAAAATTTGACAAATATTTAAAATGTTTGGACTAATTTTTTAAAACAAAACATTTTGACCCTGAAGGTTAATTTATTGGATCGAAAAAGAGTAAAATTGTGATGAGAGATTATCTGTGACTTTTGTGACATCTGCACCCTAAAGGTCGTCTAGAAACGGCATTTTTTATCTGCGTTGAGATTTCTTTTCTCACTGTACCTTAACTTATCAATTTGTAAGTATACAGAGTGTCTTTTTTAATTTTTAACTGTGCCGCCATTGGTACTTAGGAAACGGTAAGATATACAGGAAACTTTAAATGGTTGACTTCACCTTTTTTTTTATGACCATTAAAAATATAAATTTAAAATTTTGAAATTCGGCCGCCAGTTTCCAATATGATGACCAACTTTGAGATTTGTTATGGAACACCCAGTATTTTATGATGTTTTTTCAAGTTTAAAACAATATTTTAAAAGTATTTTATTCTTGGGTATTTATTTAAATATTTAGCCGTTTAGGAATTATAGACACCTAATTTTCAGAAGAATAAACGTTTGATAGGCTTACAAATTGTTGATTCCCACCTAAAATGTTACAATAGCTAACTTTTGAACAGTTGGGGGAACAAATAAGTTTCGAAAAAAGTGCCCTTTATATCATTAGAAATAAGGATTTGATATAAAATTTTTTTATTTCTGTATCTTATTCACAAGGTAATAATTATACAGCCAGTAATAATTAGACTGTTGTAAGCCATGTTTTATACAATTACCTGTAAATTATGTTTCTTGTTTTCTGTCGAAAATTTTATTAACTAGGACATCACATGAATATTAACTTTAAATTGTTTCTTAAATATCGTCATTACACTTTTGAAAACAGTTAAAATTACCTATACATGGTGCCTAAACATAGGCAAAACATGGTATTTTTCAATTTTTGAAGGCTCTAGCTCCGAAACCATTGAGTTTAAAAAAAAAAGTCTTGAAAAATTGTATACTATTCATACAATATACAAGTGCAAACAATAAACTTGCTAAAAATATTTCCTAAGTTATTTTATTGCTTGCCATTTTTTAAATCATAAATCGCTGTCAACAGCTTTTATGTTATCTTGTCTCCGGCGGTTGGCGCTGTCGTTTAAACTGCATTTCTATCAACAGCCGCCATTTTATTTCTATTGCAGATATTTCTATTGCGTAAAAATTTGTTGGTACACTTTTGAATATGTTTCCAATACGTATGAACAAATCATACAATTTGGTAGACGCATATTATGTACTTGGTGGTTTAAAAATGTGAATAACTTCGTGGGACGTTTTTTAGAGATCTAGGGTTTTTTTGTTGAACAAAATTTCTTTATAGTGTTGTTGGTGGGAAAGATATTGTTGTTTAATCTATAAAAAGTTGAAGTGATTATTTTAGAACGAATTTTGCCATACACAGTTGATATGAATATGGGTTAGACTTTATTTTTGAGAAGTTTTCTTGATTTGTTCTTTTGTTTTTTTTATAAGCTTGTCAATTATGGAGCCATCGTAACAATTTCTTTATGACGATATATTTAATTATGTTTAATTCTTCCTGGCACTCTTGGGGGACTAGTGGTACTATTAACCTATTATAGGATGCAATTTTCTGAGATAGCCTATTGGGTGATGGGAAATTAGAATGTATTATGATATCTTAAATTGGTATTTGTCATGTTGTTTAATGAGAGTTATATATATAGAAAATTTATTTTATTTTATTTTTCAATTTCCAGTGTGAATTGTATCTTCGGGTGTATTGAATTCATACTTTAGTTTTTTAATTGTGCTATTAATATTATATATTATAAATTAATCTAATGGGTGTATTTACAAATGGAACCTATTTACAAAGCAGTATTACATGAATTAATCCATTAAAGTTATATTATTATTACATAGGGTAGTTGCCCTGGAGCACTATGATTCGCCGAAATCCATACGACCGTCATAGGGATGTGAAGTAATCATTTGTGTTCTCTTTGTTTGTATGTGTAATATTATAATCCTTGTTTTTATCGCTTTCCATAATAACGTCACGTATTAAGTCATTATTGTAAGTATAATTTATCATTATTATGTTTTGTGTTTCAGGTTCAGAAAAGATTATTTTGTTTTGTAAAATAGTTCTAACTGTAATACAAACCAACAACAGTCATTCATCTTTGTTTATCAATGTTTATTCTTAATTAATATCTTTAATTCGTCTTTCATATTTAATCTTGAAGATTTAGACAATTTTTAGAAATAATATTGCAATATGCGCTCAGGGATTCTGGATTTTGTAAATGCTTTATTTTACTTTTTCATATACACTATATATATATATATATATATATATATATATATATATATATATATATATATGAAGAATAAGGAAAGTTACATATATGATGGTTTAAAAAATGATGTCGAGATTTTTCCCGGATATATAAGTTTTTAGTCCCCTAGTGAATAAAAGTGATTTGGTGGTTTGAAAATGATATATCTCTGTCATGTGTACAGTGCCATGGTTCAAACACGTGGATCGATTTGAATCAAATTGGTTATGGGGCATGTTTTGGTGATATTTCGGTACTTTTTTTTTTCATTTTATTTTAAACTTCAAATTTGGAGGTAGCTGCCCTTACGAAGGGGAGAAAAAAAACACAAAATTACATTTTTCTCAAAATTACTTCTAACGATTTTGATGCAATTTGGTTCCAGTGTAGCTTCTAACAACCCAAAACAAACGTATCGATTGCCATCTCTTCCCATTTGCCAGTTCGAAAACTAAAACATCGTCAATGGAGTTGTTTCAAAAGCTGTAATTTCTCAAAATCAGTTCCACAGTTTTCAATAAAATTATAGTGAATAGTTCAAAATAGTTTGGAAAATTACAAGTAAAAATTATTACGGTTCAGAAATAATTGGTAAAAAAATAAATGAACCAAATGCCACAATTAAAATCTCAATTTTAATACGATTTTTGCCAATAACGCGTTAATCACAATCGAAGCAAGTTTAGGATTTATGAATGTAAATATGTTTTTCAATGACCTCTTCCATAGTTCATTTTCACTTTTTGACTACCAACTATAGAACTGACATTTTTGGTGATGAATAGTTTTTTTTCGTTTTTATTTTGTTTTGGAGATGGGTGAATGAGAAAGTCTGTGCAATCTTTTTGCACCGCTTATATTTTATTAGAATAGAGTTTTAATTGTGGTTTACACTGACACATATTCAATTATGTAGTCAGACATAATCATAATATCCTAAATAACTCTTATAGTTGTTTGCTGAATGTCATTTTTAATTTAAATAAATAATAAGTAATTTGATAATATGTAAAAATAATATTACGATGTAAATTAGAATATTCATGAACAAAGTGTGGAAGTTGTTGCAAACTTATTACTTACCGTAAGCTGTGTTTGAAGATTCTCTAAAGTTTGAGATAACAATGATCTAGCAAACACTTTATCAAATAAACATCCAAATCGATGATAGAGAGAAAGAATGGAAAACACTTGCTCCACTAGAGTTTCTGCCAACAGTTTCTGTTTCCACCTCCATCCTCAGCTGTTTTAATACATCCAAATACTTTCTCAAATAAAAATGTCAAATAAGAATAGAAAGGAAAGATGGAAAACACTTGTTCTACTAGAGTTTCTGCGAACAGTTTCTGTTTACAGCTCCATCCTCAGCTGTTTTAATACATCCAAATACTTTCTCAAATAAAAATCCCAAATAAGAATAGAAAGGAAAGATGGAAAACACTTGCTCTACTAGAGTTTCTGCGAACAGTTTCTGTATCCAGCTCCATCCTCAGCTGTTTTAATACATCCAAATACTTTCTCAAATAAAAATGACAAATAAGAATAGAAAGGAAAGATGGAAAACACTTCCTCCACTATAGTTTCTGTTTCCAGCTCCTTCCTTAGTTCTTTTAATATATCCAAACACTTTCTCAAGTAAAAATCCCAATCAAGAACAGAAAGGAAAGTTGGAAAACACTTCCTCCACTATAGTTTCTGTTTCCAGCTCCTTCCTTAGTTCTTTTAATATATCCAAACACTTTCTCAAATAAAAATCGTAAACAAGAACAGAAAGGAAAGTTGGAAAACACTTCCTCCACTATAGTTTCTGTTTCCAGCTCCTTCCTTAGTTCTTTTAATATATCCAAACACTTTCTCAAGTAAAAATCCCAATCAAGGATAGAAAATAAAGTTGGAAAACACTTCCTTTACTATAGTTTCTGTTTCCAGCTCCTTCCTTAGTTCTTTTAATATATCCAAACACTTTCTCAAATAAAAATCGTAAACAAGAACAGAAAGGAAAGATGGAAAACACTTCCTCCACTATAGTTTCTGTTTCCAGCTCCTTCCTTAGTTCTTTTAATATATCCAAACACTTTCTCAAATAAAAATCGTAAACAAGAACAGAAAGGAAAGTTGGAAAACACTTCCTCCACTATAGTTTCTGTTTCCAGCTCCTTCCTTAGTTCTTTTAATATATCCAAACACTTTCTCAAATAAAAATCGTAAACAAGAACAGAAAGGAAAGTTGGAAAACACTTCCTCCACTATAGTTTCTGTTTCCAGCTCCTTCCTTAGTTCTTTTAATATATCCAAACACTTTCTCAAATAAAAATCGTAAACAAGAACAGAAAGGAAAGTTGGAAAACACTTCCTCCACTATAGTTTCTGTTTCCAGCTCCTTCCTTAGTTCTTTTAATATATCCAAACACTTTCTCAAGTAAAAATCCCAATCAAGGATAGAAAATAAAGTTGGAAAACACTTCCTTTACTATAGTTTCTGTTTCCAGCTCCTTCCTTAGTTCTTTTAATATATCCAAACACTTTCTCAAATAAAAATCGTAAACAAGAACAGAAAGGAAAGATGGAAAACACTTCCTCCACTATAGTTTCTGTTTCCAGCTCCTTCCTTAGTTCTTTTAATATATCCAAACACTTTCTCAAATAAAAATCGTAAACAAGAACAGAAAGGAAAGTTGGAAAACACTTCCTCCACTATAGTTTCTGTTTCCAGCTCCTTCCTTAGTTCTTTTAATATATCCAAACACTTTCTCAAGTAAAAATCCCAATCAAGGATAGAAAATAAAGTTGGGAAACACTTCCTTTACTATAGTTTCTGTTTCCAGCTCCTTCCTTAGTTCTTTTAATATATCCAAACACTTTCTCAAACAAAAATCCCAATCAAGGATAGAAAGGAAAGTTGGAAAACACTTTCTCCACTATAGTTTCTGTTTCCAGCTCCTTCCTTAGTTCTTTTAATATATCCAAACACTTTCTCAAAAAAAATCCTAAACAAGAACAGAAAGGAAAGTTGGAAAACACTTCCTCCACTATAGTTTCTGTTTCCAGCTCCTTCCTTAGTTCTTTTAATATATCCAAACACTTTCTCAAGTAAAAATCCCAATCAAGAACAGAAAGGAAAGTTGGAAAACACTTTCTCCACTATAGTTTCTGTTTCCAGCTCCTTCCTTAGTTCTTTTAATATATCCAAACACTTTCTCAAAAAAAATCCTAAACAAGAACAGAAAGGAAAGTTGGAAAACACTTCCTCCACTATAGTTTCTGTTTCCAGCTCCTTCCTTAGTTCTTTTAATATATCCAAACACTTTCTCAAGTAAAAATCCCAATCAAGAACAGAAAGGAAAGTTGGAAAACACTTTCTCCACTATAGTTTCTGTTTCCAGCTCCTTCCTTAGTTCTTTTAATATATCCAAACACTTTCTCAAAAAAAATCCTAAACAAGAACAGAAAGGAAAGTTGGAAAACACTTCCTCCACTATAGTTTCTGTTTCCAGCTCCTTCCTTAGTTCTTTTAATATATCCAAACACTTTCTCAAGTAAAAATCCCAATCAAGAACAGAAAGGAAAGTTGGAAAACACTTCCTCCACTATAGTTTCTGTTTCCAGCTCCTTCCTTAGTTCTTTTAATATATCCAAACACTTTCTCAAATAAAAATCGTAAACAAGAACAGAAAGGAAAGTTGGAAAACACTTCCTCCACTATAGTTTCTGTTTCCAGCTCCTTCCTTAGTTCTTTTAATATATCCAAACACTTTCTCAAGTAAAAATCCCAATCAAGGATAGAAAATAAAGTTGGAAAACACTTCCTTTACTATAGTTTCTGTTTCCAGCTCCTTCCTTAGTTCTTTTAATATATCCAAACACTTTCTCAAATAAAAATCGTAAACAAGAACAGAAAGGAAAGATGGAAAACACTTCCTCCACTATAGTTTCTGTTTCCAGCTCCTTCCTTAGTTCTTTTAATATATCCAAACACTTTCTCAAATAAAAATCGTAAACAAGAACAGAAAGGAAAGTTGGAAAACACTTCCTCCACTATAGTTTCTGTTTCCAGCTCCTTCCTTAGTTCTTTTAATATATCCAAACACTTTCTCAAATAAAAATCGTAAACAAGAACAGAAAGGAAAGTTGGAAAACACTTCCTCCACTATAGTTTCTGTTTCCAGCTCCTTCCTTAGGTCTTTTAATATATCCAAACACTTTCTCAAGTAAAAATCCCAATCAAGAACAGAAAGGAAAGTTGGAAAACACTTTCTCCACTATAGTTTCTGTTTCCAGCTCCTTCCTTAGTTCTTTTAATATATCCAAACACTTTCTCAAAAAAAATCCTAAACAAGAACAGAAAGGAAAGTTGGAAAACACTTCCTCCACTATAGTTTCTGTTTCCAGCTCCTTCCTTAGTTCTTTTAATATATCCAAACACTTTCTCAAGTAAAAATCCCAATCAAGAACAGAAAGGAAAGTTGGAAAACACTTCCTCCACTATAGTTTCTGTTTCCAGCTCCTTCCTTAGTTCTTTTAATATATCCAAACACTTTCTCAAATAAAAATCGTAAACAAGAACAGAAAGGAAAGTTGGAAAACACTTCCTCCACTATAGTTTCTGTTTCCAGCTCCTTCCTTAGTTCTTTTAATATATCCAAACACTTTCTCAAGTAAAAATCCCAATCAAGGATAGAAAATAAAGTTGGAAAACACTTCCTTTACTATAGTTTCTGTTTCCAGCTCCTTCCTTAGTTCTTTTAATATATCCAAACACTTTCTCAAATAAAAATCGTAAACAAGAACAGAAAGGAAAGATGGAAAACACTTCCTCCACTATAGTTTCTGTTTCCAGCTCCTTCCTTAGTTCTTTTAATATATCCAAACACTTTCTCAAATAAAAATCGTAAACAAGAACAGAAAGGAAAGTTGGAAAACACTTCCTCCACTATAGTTTCTGTTTCCAGCTCCTTCCTTAGTTCTTTTAATATATCCAAACACTTTCTCAAATAAAAATCGTAAACAAGAACAGAAAGGAAAGTTGGAAAACACTTCCTCCACTATAGTTTCTGTTTCCAGCTCCTTCCTTAGTTCTTTTAATATATCCAAACACTTTCTCAAATAAAAATCGTAAACAAGAACAGAAAGGAAAGTTGGAAAACACTTCCTCCACTATAGTTTCTGTTTCCAGCTCCTTCCTTAGTTCTTTTAATATATCCAAACACTTTCTCAAGTAAAAATCCCAATCAAGGATAGAAAATAAAGTTGGGAAACACTTCCTTTACTATAGTTTCTGTTTCCAGCTCCTTCCTTAGTTCTTTTAATATATCCAAACACTTTCTCAAACAAAAATCCCAATCAAGGATAGAAAGGAAAGTTGGAAAACACTTTCTCCACTATAGTTTCTGTTTCCAGCTCCTTCCTTAGTTCTTTTAATATATCCAAACACTTTCTCAAAAAAAATCCTAAACAAGAACAGAAAGGAAAGTTGGAAAACACTTCCTCCACTATAGTTTCTGTTTCCAGCTCCTTCCTTAGTTCTTTTAATATATCCAAACACTTTCTCAAGTAAAAATCCCAATCAAGAACAGAAAGGAAAGTTGGAAAACACTTCCTCCACTATAGTTTCTGTTTCCAGCTCCTTCCTTAGTTCTTTTAATATATCCAAACACTTTTTCAAGTAAAAATCCCAATCAAGAATAGAAAGGAAAGTTGGAAAACAGAGTTTCTGTGAAAAGTAGACCTCCCTCCTTACCTGTTTTAATACATCAAACACTTTATCGAATAAAAATGGTTACCTATAACAACATAAAACAAAACATAATAAATAAATAAAAATAGAATAAGGAAAATAGTGAGTATTTAAGTGTTAATAAATTTTACACTAAAAACATGACCAATTTTTTTTAAATCTCCAACTACTTAAAAACTAGACTCCACAGAGTGAAATAAAAAATAATGTTATACAAAGGTCATCCACGGAGTAGAAGGAGTCCGATAATAAAAGCTATATTACGTTGTTTTTAAAATTCTTAAATCTACTTCTAGTTATGCTGTACTGCAACAGTCTGTGTAGAAATATTTAACCCATGAGGCTCATTCCGCAAATTTTGCTCTATATGACCATTTTTGTTATAAACTGGTTTACAATTGATGAAATTAAATTTTGAAAAGTTAAAATTTTTTAACAAATTTTGAATACCTTTCTGCAGAACTCTCATATTTTTTAAACCAACCATAACCCGATTTTTTTATTTAAGAGTAAACCCCTTTGTATTTCTCGACTCGAAAAGTCACTCCATATTTCAAATGTGGGAAGATAAGTCCATAATAGAACATAAGTGTTCGTTAAGGTATTTTAGTTGCTATAATTTCAGAGCAAATTTTAATAAGTACAGAATCTATTCTACGTTAGACAACTGTATTCCTTTTAGAACTAAACATTTGGTAGGTTTTTCTTCTATAAAGGCATCATCACCCACCATAGTTTGTAGTTGTTAACTCATGTTCACTTTGTTTAGAGTTATAAGACGTAGCAATAGTTTTGTTTGAATTTATCAACAAGTTATTTCCTGAAAGTACAGCCTCGATTTATTCACATTTAAAAGTGAATTTTGTTTTAGTATTCATGTGGATTCTGCTGTTGTATAATCAGCATATTTTGCCATATTTATACATCCTGAATATATAAAATAGGTTCAAGAACAGATTTTTAAGGAACCTCGAACTTAACTTGAATCTGTTTCGACAGCCTCTATGCTACAAGAACTCTACGTATAAAATATTTTATCCTTGAAAGTGGTACTTCTTTTAATCCTAATCATTTTAAATTGATTATTGATTGCCCTACTAGACGGGTTGTATTTATATTTAACTAATTTTTGTACTTACTGCTCACAGACCGTTTTTCTTTCTTTTATTTTTTATTGGTTACGTCGTTTCGCCTATTGTTCAGTCATTATCAAACCTAGATTTTTACTGGAATTCTTGCATTCGTTGATGCGCGTCAATTGTATAAATTAAAATGTGATGTGACATGTATACGTTTTAATTTATACAATTGACGCGCATCAACGAATGCAAGAATTCCAGTAAAAATCTAGGTTTAATAATGCCTGAACAATAGGCGAAACGACGTAACCAATAAAAAATAAAAGAAAGAAAAACGGACTGTGAGCAGTAAGTACAAAAATTAGTTAAACATTCTAAATTACTGTACAAGGTTTGGAGATCAAGAATTACACTCATAACCTATTTTTTACTTTCAAGGATCATAAGTTGTGATTTTTCCTTTCAGAAATCTTTTCTGAAATTTTGTGAATAAACTAAATTTAGATAATACGAGTCAAATAGTTTTGCAAATACATTACTGAAAATAGGCAGAATTGAAATTGGCCTAAAATATAGCGGGTCATTTATTTTACCCTTCTTAAACAAAGTAATGACTGCCACATTTAAAGTAATCGGCAGAAATGCATAAACAAATTAAATAATTTCATTAAAATATCATTTTTACATTTCGATATATTTTTTTAATTGTGTTTTATCAAAACTAATACAACTTCGTAACAAATACTTGTAAAAGATCACGAATTATTCAATACAATTGGAAATATTTTATACCACATATTTGTAAAGCATTCGAAAGTGTATGGATAATTAAAAATGAATTAACGTTGCTTTCTTTTGATTATAGAGGTAAATAGGAATTCGTACAAAAAAATCAAACTTTGTATTTAAAATATTATTGTTAATATAAAATTTTATTATTCCTTTAATTATACAATAATTTTAAAAAACATCTAGGTGACATAATATAATACTTTCTTTGATTGTAAAAGTAGGTCTACAGATTCTGTGGAGAAAGAGGTAAGAATCTCTGATTAGTAATTATTAACTTTTACTTATACTCCCATTTTTATATAATTTTCAACATAATGGATCAAAAATTTAAAATATCAGTTACGCAATATTTGGAGGTGTACAGAAAATGTTATTCACGATAAAAATCTACCCTAAAAGTTAATTTTAAAAAACTGAAAAACAGCAATTTTGCAAGTTTAAATTTTTTTATACAAGTATGGGCACTCGTAATCGTACAGCCACAATGGATTATTATTCGTGGTATTTTTTCCGAACTTTCTCTTAAAGTGACTGGACTATTCAGAAAAACTGCAGTGTTTCTTACTTCATAGATTTCAGGATGACCTTAAAGTGTCACTTTATTGTATAATATCTTTTTTTAACTTTCTTGGCCCCGTTGAAAATGTTGGACTCTTGTGTCCAGTATACTCTGATTTCTGGAATTACGCTTCTAGATTTGAAAATCGTTGTCAAAATAAGACATATTTAAATAAATTAAATGTTTCTAAAACAAAAACATTTATTTCCCTCCCCCCCCTTCTGTATCTGGTGTTACGTAATTGTACTGAGAATATAACCGAATCGTTAATACTTGAATTTCATTCTCGTTCACTTCAATCGGCCTTTTCCCCCGAAAAAAAGGTTTGCATTTTTTCACTCAAATCAGTCTTGGATCTAGGATTATCCTAAGCAGAAACCTTCTGAGGGATATCCTTACAGAGGCGTTATTTGGTCCCCGAAAATATGTATCAAAAGTTGTTTTATTCTGGTCAGCAATGAAAAAAATATGTTTCAAATTTATCCACATTTAATTTTGTTTATTCATTTATTCAAATTTTCTGACCTACGTGAGTGCAATATCTGGTCTGGTTATAGTATTTCGTAAATTTAAAATGTATTCAAGTAGTTCACATAGTTATAACAATAGTTGTCTGGACACGTAATCAGAAAACTAGAATTTTAAACATTTTATACGCATTTTCACTGACAAAGTTTGTATTTAATAAACGTTAATTGGAACTAACCCCATTTAAATAAAATACGGTGTAGTAGTTTTGTCAATTTAAAATTTTGTTCTAGTCGTTAAAGGGAAATCCGTATTATTCAATACATTTTTGATTTTCAGCGAAAACTAACAAAGCATTTTTATCAATAACAAAAGTTAGTAGTAATTAAACGTTATTTAGAGTTGAAAGAATTATCAAAATAGCTCCAATGATTTCTATGATATATAAAGATTTGACTAAATCTGGCCGTGGCTCGCGATTCTCAAGGGTGTATAAATAGAGCTATCGATCAAGTACATACTGTTATCCTGACAGTTTTAACACTCGTTTTCATGCGTAGGTCTGCTAATGTTCTATTCTATAATACTCAAGCTTCAATTTAAAACTAAATAATACAAGGTATAGCATTACGAATATTCTTACAAAGCACACTGTTATCAATCAAAGGGGATTTCCGGAGTCGCGTTCAAAAAGGAATGATTTAGGCAAACAGTGATTCAGTACTAAAAATCTTTAAGTTGACAATTTCTTTAGTCGATTATTATTAATGATTCTAATACATTATTTACTACCAAACTAATTTATTAGTTAAATATCCTAAACTTTCGTTCCAGAGCTATCCCAATTATTGTGATGGAATATATATATATATATATATATATATATATATATATATATATATATATATATATATATATATTCATATAAATAAGAATTCTAAGAATTTCTGAATTTTTTTACACATGAAGCTCTTCCTATTGCCGATCATGTCCTATCCTATTGCCGATCACTTATGAGTTCCTATCCTATTGCCGATCACTTATGGCTCCGTGTCCGTATTGATCCCTCGTATAGAATTCGATTAGCAATCATATTCCGTGACAGCCCCCCTGGTCACGTTCCTACAGAGTCTCCCACTGGTCCTGTCGGCAACCTCGTGCCAACTCCAGCCGCCGACAGCTGATTGATTCCTCTCACCCAGATTTTATACCAAGGTTGCCAATGTAAGACGATTGAAACTCCCGTCGAACATTCTGAATATTGAAAAGTCACTTTCTCAACTGTAACCTTTCTCAGCAACAAGGTGAGTTGCAAATATTTGCGACAACACTATAATATTTGGTGTGAATTCGTTTAATGCAGTGAATTAACGTGTCGGAGAAATACTTCAGTCTTTTCATTACATTAATTCAGGATGTAATATGATGGCTACTGAAATTTCCTTTCCAAAGAGATTTTCCAGCGTTCAGTTCTATATTTGTGGCCCAGAAAACTTTATCAGAAGTTTCTACTTCGGTATTTCTTGAATCTGAAACTTTGAAATAGTGAACTTTTTTAAAAGATCATTTTTTACTGTGTATCAATAACAATTTTAATTTAAAAAATTAAAATATTTCTCTTTCTGCCTGTCTACCATCTCTGTTCGTCTGTAGTTGTAATTATATAATAAAATATACTCTACTACATGCTCTTTTTAATACATCTATAAATTTATAAAAAAGGTCAAATTTCTCTGTCTGTTTATCTTCTTTGTTCGTCTGTAGTTGTAATTTTATAATAAATTATACTCTACTACATGCTCTTTTAAATACATCTATAGATTTATAAAAAGGTCAAATTTCTCTGTCTTTTTGTTTATCTTCTCTGTTCGTCTGTAATTGTAATTTTACAATAAACTATACTCTACTACATGCTATTTTAAATACATCTATAGATTTATAAAAAAGGTCAAATTTCTCTGTCTTTTTGTTTATCTTCTCTGTTCGTCTGTAATTGTAATTTTACAATAAACTATACTCTACTACATGCTCTTTTAAATACATCTATAGATTTATAAAAAAGGTCAAATTTCTCTGTCTTTTTGTTTATCTTCTCTGTTCGTCTGTAGTTGTAATTTTACAATAAACTATACTCTACTACATGCTCTTTTAAATACATCTATAGATTTATAAAAAGGTCAAGTTTCTCTGTCTGTTTGTTTATCGTTTCTGTTCGTCTGTAGTTGTAATTTTATAATAAACTATACTCTACTACATGCTATTTTAAATAAATCTATAGATTTATAAAAAGGTCAAGTTTCTCTGTCTGTTTGTTTATCTTCTCTGTTCGTCTGTAGTTGTAATTTTATAATAAACTATACTCTACTACATGCTATTTTAAATACATCTATAGATTTATAAAAAGGTCAAATTTCTCTGTCTGTTTGTTTATCTTCTCTGTTCGTCTGTAGTTGTACATTTTATAATAAATTATACTCTACTACATGCTCTTTTAAATATATCTATAGATTTGTAAAAAGGTCAAATTTCTCTGTCTGTTTATCTTCTCTGTTCGTCTGTAGTTGTACATTTTATAATAAATTACACTCTACTATATGCTCTTTTAAATACATCTATAGATTTGTAAAAAGGTCAAATTTCTCTGTCTGTTTATCTTCTCTGTTCGTCTCTAGTTGCACTTTTATAATAAATTATACTCTACTACATGCTCTTTTAAATATATCTATAGATTTATAAATTGCAAAGTCTCTCTATCTGTCTCTAGTTGCACTTTTATAATAAATTATACTCTACTACATGCTCTTTTAAATATATCTATAGATTTATAAATTGCAAAGTCTCTCTATCTGTCTCTAGTTGCACTTTTATAATAAATTAATGTCTACTATGTGCTTTTTAAGTACATCTATATATATAAGTTACGTTTCGTTTCTGGAACGTTAGGTTTAAAAAAAAACTTTCTTTTAAATAAAAACCGTTAATTACTATTAACAATCTAATATACATTTAGACATTAACAATAATTGTATATTCGTCACAACTAATATTAGTTTAGAAGTGTACGGAGTGAGCTTCTGACTAACACTGAAGTAGTGATGTGTAAGTTCGAATTAAAATACTCGGTGAGTCCGATTATCAAAATCCTCGGAGCATTCCGAGTATTAAAATCCTCAGTTTCGTATTAAAATATTCGGACGAAATCCTCGTAACTAGGAACAAGGAGGAGGTAATGTGCGAGTATGAATTCGAAATAAAATCCTCGGACAACGATATTCGTTAGTGTTGTGTCATTTCCAAACAAAATGCTCGGTGTTTCTACTTTGGTTATATTAGTTTCTAAGCTGATTTTCCACTACATATTAATTAAACATTACGATTTTGAGTTAAAATGATTTAGATTGGTTAACAAGTTCAATTTAAAATAATAATATTCATTTATTTCCACATTAACAAAAAGTAAATTTAATTATTATTTAATTGTTATTATTTATATTTAAATAAATATTAATAGGTTACCATCTTTATAAAAAAAATATAGTAAATTAACTTATTTTAAATAACAACTAAATTATTAATGTTGGTAATAATTGTATTAACGTTAAATTACTGAATTTGTGTCGAGGCAGGATAACATTTAATTACGTATTACAAGTGTCAATCACATATTGTTTAAAAAAATAAATACTTGTTGGATCAGTCTAACAGAGAGAACGCAAAAGTGTAGGTTTATCTAAAACGATCTGATTGGTAAAGCTGAGTTCGAATCCGATGCGCAAAATCATTCTGCGCAGATACTCGATTTCGAAATAATAATAGGAGTATTGAAATCATTTGAAACCGAGTAATGCGAGTATCCATTTCACCCGAGTATCAACATCGCTACACTGAAATAGAAAGAATTGTAGTGCTACTGTACTTATTCTACGCTCATTCAACTAAACTTATGCTAACACCAATTTATAAATTACGACCAAAACAATATGTCGTGACGTAATTCCTCCATCCCTAAAGAGAACTTTGGGGTAGGTTGAGAAGTTCGTTCAGGGATATGCAGGGATACAAGCTTCTGTGGAGACAACATTTTCTTCCGCATATACTTGTACAATATAATAATATATAACATTATTAACATTAGAATAATACACAAAGTTATAATCCATATGTTAAAATCTGATGTCACATTAAAGTTTTATTAATTTTTGATATCTTATGTATAATAATTTTGTGCAAGTCCAGTTTTCGCAATTTAATGGGAAATTCAGGTTCTTTATCTTCTTCCAACTTGAATTCATAGCGTCCAGGATCTTGGTGGAGTGTCTTGTCTTAGTGTCTGTAGAATGAATAAGCATTTGATTATTGTATTCAATAGAATCATCACCATCCATTTGTATTAAATAAACAACATATAAAGATAGTTTTTCAGTCTCTCTGAACTGTATATTTTGATGAATTTTCTATTGGGGAATATCATTAAATTTTGTTCGATTTCGGGTATCCAATTAACAATATTATCACTAATTTCCAATTTCACATAGTTACAGTTTTTGGTTTATTACAGATTGTTCACATTCCAAATTTTGGTGGGTAATTTGGGTGACTGATCATATTTGGCCATTGTGGATTTTGTTATTACACTCACTATTTAATCCTAACATTGTTACAACGTTTGACATAGTCGACCTAACATATCGAACTGTACACGTCATGGTTAATCTGATTAATACACGGTTGGTACAGAATTTAATTTGTGTAATGTATATTCTACTGCTTCTACAATTAGTAAATTAATAAAATATATTATTTCTTTAGGATTAAGTTTACAATTTATTTTCAACAAATTCTATATTTCCCAAATGTTTTATAATTTAAATTCTATAGGTAATCTATTTATATAATAGGGTATTATTTTTGCTATTTCTTCATATATTTCCTGTCCAGATATTACGCTTGGGTGTAAAGTACCTAATTTACATAAGTTAATGACTTTTAATGTCTTGCATTAATTGTACCATAATGTTATATACATTATCAACTGTGCAATAATCTTTAACTAATTTAGAATTTTTTTTTTATCTCATCATTTTTTTTTTTTTTTTTTGAAGGAAAAATGGAAAAATCTTTATGACTTTGTCCGGTTACTGAAGGTGGTGGGCGGCCTCCCTACCCCGGTAAAACCAAAACCTCCCAACCTCTTCTTCATTCTCTGCGGGACCATCTTGCGACATTACTTCGCAGAGAAGAATTAAATACCTCACAGGGTCATCCACCATCCCATCGACCGGTTGGTCGAACACCGAAACTGGAGCTCTATCTCAGCTCACCTTAGCTTTTTAACTCGTTTGCCCATAATTCTAAGAATAAAACTCTCTATTGCCTTCCATTTTTTTTCATCCTCTATCATAATTTCTGTCATATTAGTTGGGGAAATAGGTGAACAAAGCTGTGTTGAAAGCTCTTTCCTCTCCTGACTCCCCTCGCTGCAATAAAAGATCGCATGCTCTGTCGTGTCTTCTTCCGCTCCGCAATCTCATCACTTACTTTTTCATTTATAATTGATTTTGTTGCTCATCAAAATTATTTTCAATAATTTTTAGTTTTATTAAATTCTTCAATACTGTAATGTTTACATTGATTGAGTATTGTGAATCCAATTGATCTAACATGTTATTTTGATTATATTTCAAGGCTTCTATTATTTTGGTCATATTTTTCACCGTTATAGGAATTTAAATTTCCTGTGATAAATTTCACAATGGATCCTGGGACCATTGACAACACCTCTTTTAGTTAATTGTTTAAACATAATAATTATTAATTTTACATATAATACTAAAGCATGATTAATATACATAAATTGGTAATCATGTCTTTTACTTTATTTCCATTATCAATTACTAATTCTACTTCATTGTAAACACTTGCATCACATTTTCGACAATTTTTATTAAAATATTTTAACACATTATTATAATAGCGCATCAACATTGTTTATCTGGACAATACAATTTTCTAAATTAAAATTATGGACAAAGCTGTGACAAAATTTTCATCTTAGCTTTTCCTTGGTCAATCCGGATTATTCGTATATTTTTAGTGATGTCCCTGAGTTCAACTGTACTAACTACCATTATTCTGTACACCGTGTTGTACCTGCCACAGAATAAGAAGATTGACGTTTAGAGTATTTTCCATTTTCCTAGTTCTTTTAAATTGGAAAGATGAATTTTTCCTTTGTATTATGGTATCTCATCTTAATTTTTGCGTTTACCTTTCGTTGAAACTTAGGTGGGGAATTTTTTAGGCCAAAAGGCATTCTTAGAAATCCATATTGTCCATGTTCTGTTGAAAAAGCTATGATGGAAACCAGAGGCTAGATCTAGTGTTGTAAAATACTGTGATCTTCCTAAAATGTCTGTAATGTTAGGCAAAGGGAATCAATCTATCATCGATCGTCTTGGAATCTAGTCCTCGAAAGTCAATCAGTAGGCGGAATTTTTGTTTTCCGGTACAATCCAAATTGGACTGTTGCATGGGGAATTTGAAGGTTTAATTATTTTTTGTTTCAACATATCTTCGATTTGATTGTTTATTTCTTCAATTTCAACAATTGGTATATTATTATTATTATTATTATTATTTATAATTTAATTCATCCGTGTTGAAGTAGACTATTAGTATATTTTTATTTAGTTAATTATTTATAAAATCCAAATATAATCTTAATTCATCTATGTTATCTAATCCTCTCAATAAATCAAAATCTTTATGGAAGTCGAATAAATAGAATTTAATTTATTTTTCATTTAATAAAGGTAATTCACAACTTTATTTTTCTTTTGAAACACCGTGTGCAGTTGATATTTCGAAAGGTTCTTCCATTAAAGTATTTTTGTATAGTTTAAATGCTAATTTTTATACTTTTTTTATGGTGGATTTTGTACTCCCTATATCGATTAGTATTTTTAATTTGGTGTTTGGGTCAACAATATATGCTAATTCAGTATATTTATTATTTTGAATTTGTTCCGAGGCTGGTAGGTCCTAACTAATAATCTTCATCCTCATATTCATCATTTTCCTCGTTTAAATTTGAAGTGTTAAACTGTTCTTGAAATTCAGGAATTTCTGTATTTTCTAAAAAATATTTTTCTTCTTGATTAGAATGAAGTGAATAATTTACAAATTTTTCTTCTGTGGGTGTTCCTGTTGTTTGGTACAATTTAGTGTTCCTAACCGTGTTATCTGTCTAACCGTGTTGTTGAAATACTCATAAGTGTAGGTTTATATTGTTTTTGATTTTGATTATATTTCTGCTGATTTGGGTTTAATTGTTGTTTTGATTGCATCTGATTATATGGCTAATAAGGGTTTTGAAAACTTTGGTAAGTTGGTTGCAAAGGTTTATTTTGTACAAATTTTTAGGTTGCACAAATTTACTTGCATGAGTTTGTTATTTTGAAACAATTTGTTATTTTTTAATTGAAAATAATTGTTTAACATGTTTATAGATTCTTATAAATTAGTTGGGTTTTTCGTTTGCATAAAAGATCCTAATGGTTCATGAAAACCTTTTAACAATACTCTCACATCTAATTATTGTACATACGTACACAAAACATCACTAACATAAGACATTTTATTAGTAAAGAATGCAATTTGTAAATTTAATAATTTCTTTGTGCGTTTGTAAAATTTAAACGTAGATTCATTGCTTTCTTGTTTCAGTTCTGACATTTCTATGTTTAATGTAAAACAATCTCATTTACCAAGATTATCTAGTCAATGAAGTTTTTCTAACATCTTAAAATTCATAAGTGTTTGAACTTACAACTACTTCTAAAGTTAAACTACTTTTATAGTTTCAATAATATAGAAGAAAACAGATATTCATTAAGATACTATATTTTCCTTTAGATAACATTTTGCAACAACTTTGTCACAAATAGAAACAAATCCTCCTAGCATAGTGGGATCTTCATTATACTCTGGAATTATGTCAAGATATTCTCTCTTTAATGAGGGAGTTGCCATTGTTATAAATATTTTTTATTAATATTCTACAAACTATCAATTTAATTTAAAACCGAATCCACAATTTATAAGCTTATATTGGTATTTGTTTTCTTTTTGTTGATGTACACTCAAATCACTTTTCACTGATTCAGATGTTACACAATCACTGTTTACTGAAATTCATTTAAACTGAAATCATTTTTTTTCCTTTCTTTTTTCCCCTTTGGTTAACAGTTGACGTTTAAATGTATTGTGTTCATTAAGAACACAAAAATTCTTGGTCCGCTTTCCGATTACCAATTGAAATTGAAAATATTCAAATATTCATAAAAATCTTCAAATATTGGTCCTACCCACTGTGCCAGTTACGTATGGTTTCCGGAAAGTTAGTTTTTTTAAAGATAAAAACCGGTAATTATTATTGACAATCTATACTTATACATTTAAAACATTGAAGTATAAAGGGTTGTACTGCTACTTATTATCTATGCTAATACATAGTTTTACAGCTTTTATTACTTAAAAACTAATTAGAGGATTCACGTTGGCACGCGCGCGCGTGCACACACACACACACACGCAAACACACACACATACATACACATACACACATACAACACCTGTTGATAACAATTTTTCAACATTTTGATGTAGGAGAGTGGTGTTAAATGGCGATTCTATTGTAGAAGCCGAGGCGAGGTTTGAGTGTTTGCGGCCCCAACAAATTTTGGTTTGTTCACACCACCACCCCAGTACAGCCAGAATAAAACATAATAAAAGAAAAAGAGATCACATCCATTATGAAATATTACAACGCGTATTGCCGCATAGCCGCATTAGCGCATTGCCGTTTTACCGCATAGTCGCATAACCGCATACATGTAGAAAAACCGAATAACTGAAAGCAACCGATAACTGCTTAGATGGTAAGGACGAAGAGTGAACACACACACACAAACACACACACACACAAACACACACACACACACACACACACACACACACACACACACACACACACACACACACACACACACACACACACACACACACACACACACACACACACACACACAAATATCAAACTTATAATTATAATAACTACTAACAAAAAATATTAATTCTAGAATTCAACTTTATTTAATTATAATTCTATATATTTTATTTTTCAATTTTTTTCAAATAAATATATAATCGTTGTTAAATATATAGTTACTATATATCTCATCAAAATATTGCCTTTCCTAGATAACATAAAGAATCAACTCTCGCTATTTTGAATTTAAACAACAACTTTTACTTTAAATCATATAAATTTGAAAATTCTGAAAAATAATATTTTTCTATAATCATGCCTTACATTTATTATTTATTAGATTATTTTATAGTTTACTTAGGAGTTTAATACTCCAAAGTAAACTATAACACTGAGCGTTAAAAAAAAACATTAAAAATAGTTCTCATATTACTTTTTTTTTAATACACCTTTTGATAACATTTTTTATATATTACAATATTTAAACTTTCACTTCATTATTACTTGCACAAACATATACGATTAACTTTAGAGACACTCGATACCTTTTTAAAGCTTTTGGTTTTAATAAATTTACTTTATTATTTTAATGTTTATAATTAAGTTATCTGCCTCTGAATGAATTAGCTATTCATCTCTCACCAATTTTCCACAATCCTTTTACAGTTTTAGATTTCAAGATTTCTTTACTCTAATTTTTAACTAATTTAGTTGTGTTGGAAGTAGGTTGTATTCCAACAGTAATGCTGATGTTATGCTATCTATAGTTTACTAAACTGATAGGTAATAATAATGGGTATGATGACAAGATAATAGATAAACTGTTAAATAAAAATTTGAAAAATATTGCCAAAAACATATTTTCCCCAGTGAGTGTGATAATAAATCCACAAAATGGCGGAAAGTAGGTTATGTTGGTCAAATTACTTATAAATCGGGTAAACTATTGGAAAATAAAAAAAGTTGTAAACCAGCATTTTATGTAGACAATAATTTGGGTAAATTGTTAGTTAATGGTAAAGATAAAATACCAAAAATGTGTAAATGTGGGGGTCTATCAATTATCTTGTAAAATTTGTATCGCTACATCATATATAGGGCAAACGGGTAGAAATTTTAAAACTATATTAAGTGAGAATGACAGAAGTTGGAGGTTAGGACACGAGGACTCTAGTTTTGCTAATCATTTAAAAAAACACAATGTTTCGGATTTTCATGCTAATATAAATTTTGATATTTTACACAAATAGCTAATAAATCTAAAAAATTAAAACTTCTGGAAAATTTAGAAATTAATAGATTAGTTAAAAATAAAAATGTGGTAGTTTTAAATGAAGAATTAGATTTATATAATTCCCCACTTTTAAAACCATTAAACAAGTCAAGTCATTGACCTTCCTCTCCACTCTCCTCTTCTACATTTCCTATTTAGGTATAAGGGAAATACCCAACTATTGTCATACTGTGTTGTTATATTGTGTACTGAACCTTTTTGTTTCATTCTTGTATACGTCGTTGACAATGCTTTAACTAGCGAAAATATGGTCGGCAAGTTTCAATTAAAATATTGTGGTTTATACTAAAAAATTGTTGTTTTAATTTATTTAAAATACCACCAAGTACCTACGGTATTTAGCATAAAAAGTTTACTAAACTGTACAATGTATGGGACCGATTTATAGACATTTTATATTTTAAACTTTGTTTTTAGAGGAAATGGCTTTCTAGGAGGTGTAATCTTTTTTTATTTTGTAAACCTAATAATATTTCCAAGGCCTTACAAATTGAGGGGGTTAAAAGGTTATAAAATAGGGTCTTCGTAAATATCTTTTTAAGTAAGAACTACAATGGAAAAATATGTCAAGCAATTTCTAAAGATGATAAAATTCCCTAAATTTACGTTTTTTTATTTTTTTAAAATAAAAGTTGCATGAGTTTATGGCGTTTCATAGGTGGCGTAGATCTTAGCTTCATCTTATGAGCTTGGTTTTTATGCATTTTTAATAACTTGAAAACCATACGTTTATCTATGTTTTAACATTCCCTTATGAAGCTGCTCGTCGGAGAACTCGGAACTCAACACTTTCTCACAAATGAAGCATTTTAAAGCAACTTCCCATTCTTATTATGGACACTCTATTTTTTCTATTAACATATAAATGGCAACCTATTTTTAAAAATTAGTTATATCTGACCTAATTTTGGGTTCCAATGACATTTGTACAATTTATTATAAATGAAAGTTATTTATTTAAGGTAAAGCGATTGATGGTTAAATAAAATACATATAGCAGTCAGTGGTTCAGTTTCTTTATAATTCTAAGAAATACATTATTGATATTTAAATCCCCTTTATTGTAAACTATATCTATAGTCCCAAGATAGAGCAAGCTGAATATTAATGTGAAATATTCAAAACAGTCTATTTTCTTTTATCTCTTATTAAATTCATTTCCTACACTGTCGGTTTTCTCACCTCTCTTTCTGCAAGTACCAGCTACCGTGTTTTTGACCGTAATGTTCCAAAGCTGATTCTAATGAATCCCATTGATAGTTCCGACTAGTGATGTGTGAGTTCCAATTAAAATACTCGGTGAATCCGAGTATCATAATCCTCGGAGCATTCCGAGTATTAAAATCCTCGGTTTCGTATTAAAATATTCGGACGAAATCCTCGTAACTATGAACAAGGTGGTAATGTGCAAGTATGAATTCGAAATAAAATCCTCAGACAACAATATTCGTTAGTGTTGTGTCAATTCGAAATAAAATGCTCGGTGTTTCTACTTTGGTTATATTAGTTTCTAAGCTGATTTTTCACTACACATTAATAATTAAACATTACGATTTTGAGTTAAAATGATTTAGATTGCGTAACAAGTTCAATTTAAAATAATAATATTCATTTATTTCCAAATTAACAAAAAGTAAATTAAATTATTATTTAATTGTAATTATCTATATTTAAATAATTATTAATAGGTTACCATCTTTATAAAAAATATAGTAAATTAACTTATTTTAAATAACAACTAAATTATTAATGCTTGTAATAATTATACTAACGTTAAATTACTGAATTTGTGTCGAGGCAGGATAACATTTAATTACGTATTACAAGTGTCAATCACATATTGTTTAAAAAAATAAATACTTGGTGGATCAGTCTAGCAGATAGAACGCAAAAGTGTAGGTTTATCTAAAAGGATCTGATTGGTAAATCTGAGTTCGAATCCGATGCGCAAAATCATTCTGCGCAGATACTCGATTTCGAAATAATAATACGAGTATTGAAATCATTTGAAACCGAGTAATGCGAGTATCCATTTCACCCGAGTATCATCATCGCTAGTTCCGACCAATGCTCTTGGTCAATCGACCAGCTGTCACCGTTCAATTATGACTGACCCAGATTTCAGGTCATGGTGGGTTAATATACCTTGTAGCGTTAATAAACTATGTATTTTGTCTAGAGAACTTGTATTTCACAACAATATTCTTGCTTCTATGTGTCTTGGGACTTATTCCTAACACTATTTTTACTGTACTATAATTTCACTTTGAAGTTCCCTTAAAAAACTACTGCTTCAAAACAGCTGTTTTCAATACATGCATTGAGATGCTAAAGTTAATCTTTTACTCCTAGGACCTAAAAACATCAGCTGAGGTCGAAGTCATCAGCTGTTACTTCGTTTATACGAATTAATTAACGATTGTAAAGCGTCTATAAAAACAACCGATAATCTCGGTTGTAAATAACCGTTAAAACAGCTGTTACCATCGATTTGAAGGTAAATAGTTTATAACATTTTAGTTTTTGTGAAATTGTTTTCTTATATTATTTGCAGTACTGTATAACCAAAAATATAGTTCGTCATTTGGACCAAAAGGAGCTTTTCGATCCTCGCTCATTTTCCTTAAACTTGAGCTTTTATCAAAAAGCTTCACTTTTGGTCCTAGTGATGAAAATATACTATTTACTTACTCTAAAACTTTCATTTTCCCTCAAAATTAATATCTCGAGTATTTCTTCTCTTCGTAATACTTTCTCTAAAGTATTATATCACACTGTGAAATTTAAAAACCACATAATTTATTTTTGTCTTAAATGATTTTCTTTAATTATTATTGTAAAGTAAAATATTCAAGAACAACTTAACATATATAGTAGAGCATTATTTTCTAATGCAAGGAGCAATTTTTCCAATCCACTATCTAATTACAGATATGTTTGCTGAAATATAAGTGCTTCCAAATTTGTGTTTGTTTTCTTATTTTAAAACTGCATAAAATTTAATTGAAATTTAACTGCACGAAACGAAATTTAATTAAATTCCTGGTACTATTCCTGGTATTTTTTTAATGTTTAGGCCTGTTAGTCTAAAGTTTATATGAAGTTGCGATATATAGTTTGATTTTCGTCCAGCTTAATGGATTATGTTTATTTGTAATCAGTTTTTATCTGTGGGTTGTTTTATTCTAAATCATACCAATATTTTATATATTTTATGTGTTTTTAATATGTCATAATGTTTTGTTGTTGATGATCTATCTTATGAATTGCTATTTCTTACGAGGCTTCAGTTAAAAAGAAAAAGAAACTATGTGTTTTTATGTATATATTTTAAGTTAAGACATGATAGATAACATTTTCGTCGTTTATGTAATTATTCAATATGGTTTTATCGAGGAACCAATATATTTCAACATTTTTTCTTCACTATTCTACTTTTTTTATTCACATTATTTCTCAATTATGAGTAGTTTTCAATCAAATTGTATGGACATTCACATTCAGTAGGTATTACGTAACAATCAAGAAGCCATAAGAAAGTTGTCTTTGTATCAAAAGAGTTTGCAGTGGCTGAGTTACTAATTAGGCAGCGTGTCTAGTGCAGGACATCTGTGAGTGTGTGCGTGAGAGGGGGTTTTACAAACTATAAATCTCTGCCAAAATGTAGCCTTCGTCGTTACTAGTCATTATTGCTATTATTTTTGTAATTATTGATAAAAAAATTGTTGTTGTTATGATTGAAACTGTATGTTTTCACCATTGTTGTTTTATTTTGATTTGTTGTTTTTAAATGTAAAATAATTAGTTATATTTATATGATTATACTAATGATAGAAGGTACTTTGTAAAACTCCTCCTTAAATGAAACACACACAATATTTTGTAGAATTTTAAAATGTTGTATAAAATGTTTTGTTTGTGTTTCAATTAGACATACTTTACTATAACGCTGGTATACAAATAAATGGAGGGAAAATAAATGAAATCATAATCATATATTCTCAAATTAAAACACCCTTCCTCGTCTAGACAAGCTCAGATTGATTTCACTGCACGCCCCAAAAATTATATAAAACCTTTTCAGGTATTCTTGTTATATTGTATAATTTATTGAACAACATGTCAAAACATTTAAAAATAATTGATCATATTTTTTTTAAGTGTGAAATTTTAGATCTAGGAGCATCTATGTTGAGTCACGTCGGTATATTCATATTACAGTACTTTGATTATGTTTTTGTGAAACAATCATATTTAAAATTTGTATGAATTGTTATTAGAATTGTACGATTATTATACCAAATTTCCTAGATGCATTCAAGTGGAACCATTCCCAAGCATAGGTTTATTAAACCAATGTAGTGAAGGTTTCCTTTATTATAAACAGACAGAACAATACATTTAGGCAGACAAGCAGAGTCATATATACTAAAACACACAAAAAACCAATGAAAAATCATCATCATCATCATCATCTCTCTCTCTCTCTCTCTCTTTGGTTTTGTGGTTTCTATATATATATATATATATATATATATATATATATATATATATAGAGAGAGAGAGAGAGAGAGAGAGAGAGAGAGAGAGAGAGAGAGAGAGAGAGAGAGAGAGAGAGAGAGAGAGAGAGAGAGAGAGAGAGAGAGAGAGAGAGAGAGAGAGAGAGAGAGAGAGAGAGAGAGAGAGAGAGAGAGAGAGAGAGAGAGAGAGAGAGAGGCAGACAGAGTTACATATATAGATTGATAACACACAGGCAGAGCTATATATATATATATATACAGAGAGACATGCAGAGTTATACAAGTACACAGACAGACAAAGCCATGCATATAGGCAGACAGACAGAGCCGTACATAAAAGCAAACAGGCAATACATACATAGCCATAGTTTAGACTTTGCGAGTTGAGATGTCGGCCTCTAATTCTTTAATTAAGCGATATAGTAAGAGGAGACTCGTGGTCCACTACTAAAGTAGACAAGGCTTTTCCTAGGAGGCCCAAACGCCCCTCGAAAACACCCACTCGAGTACAAATTCGGTTGATCTTTTCCCCTTTCATTAGTTCTACACTCTGTACATCGGAAGGTAATTTTAATTGTTGAGCGTTGTTTTCGGTTGTAAAATATGTCATACTGCCACTTCCTCGTGAACGAGGTTTCTCACTAAAATCCTCCGTTTTCTACCGTGTTCACTGCTCCATCTCTGATCGTCACCTCGAAGGTGAGAAATGTTTTTTTTTAGGCTATCAATTATTTTTAACACGTATTCTATGATGAAGAGAGTTTAAAGGAGAATAAAAAAAAATCAAAATGTTCAAAAGAAATTTAAATTTAAAAAAAAGTGTCAAAATACTTACAAGTGTTTTATCTTTTTGTGTTTTATTATTTTTGAGAAGTTTTATGTGTTTATTTTTGGTTTTCCCTATTGGATACAAGCTTTAATAAAGAAAGCTAGTTCATTATAATAATTAGTATTATCAAGTAGTAGTATTACTAGTTCACTAACGTTCAAAAAAATCTTTAAAAAAAAATACACCGTAAACTAGTTCGAAATCAAAACAGAAACTTAAAACATATTTAGAAAAATATGATTGCTCAAAAAGAAAAATACACTTAACATCAAATATTTAAAGGTACTATGCCAACATCACATCTAAGTAACAATATTTGATACGAATATCATAAAATCCATGTGAAAAAACAGCTTCAACGAAATCGGTTGAGAAGTAAACAAGTTAAAAGCTGTCGGGCACATTTTAAGTTTGAAAATTAATGGGGGTCTGAACTTTACTCGTCAACTATACTCTTCTGAAACAGGACAACAATTGTCAGTACTTTTTTACAGTCCTCTGTTTCATATAACTCATATAGGTGTTTTACATCATGACTCCTCCACACTATAACAACCATCCTCCGTAATAAAAACTTCGTCACTTTTCTAGGTGGTTTCATCTTAAGTATTCCAAAGTACCTAGAGATTTTAACGAGCTAATATTTTTACATGTGTGATGTTGATGAGTTTTTGCAGTTAACAAGTCTACTAAGTATGAAAATAAATCAATTAAAAAATTTCAAAGAAATTATTAGATATTAAATTATGGAATTTAAAATTTCATTTGAATGGAAAATGTTCTCTTCTTCTTTGTGAATGAAGTTTCTACACTTCTATACTGCAAGATTACAGTAATTTGATTGTAGAGGAACTGCCTTTATCTCTATTATCTCAGTCCTTTTAAAACTAAGGTTCTGGAGCATTATTTAATCAATGAATCGTGATGAGTAAGGTTGAATAAGCATTTCCAATAAACTAAACATACGTCCAGGATTGGTATGCTGTACAAAATTATCTTGCAGTATTTAATCAATTATCTGTGATAGGCAATCAATTATAAGCTTAAATAGGCAAATTCTGGGATTGCTACGACCTTACTATCATGCAGTACTAAGCCTTATTTAATCAATGAACAGTGATGAGTAAACTTAAATAAGCTAAATCAAGTAAGCTAACTGGCGTCTGGGATTCCAACTAGCGATGTTGATACTCGGGTGAAATGGATACTCGCATTACTCGGTTTCAAATGATTTCAATACTCGTATTATTATTTCGAAATCGAGTATCTGCGCAGAATGATTTTGCGCATCGGAATCGAACTCGGCTTTACCAATCAGAACGTTTTAGATAAACCTACACTTTTGCGTTCTATCTGTTAGACTGATCCACCAAGTATTTATTTTTTTAAACAATATGTGATTGACACTTCTAATACTTAATTAAATGTTATCTTGCCTCGATACAAATTCAGTAATTTAACGTTAGTACAATTATTACCAACATTAATAATTTAGTTGTTATTTAAAATAAGTTAATTTACTATATTTTTTATAAAGATGGTAACCTATTAATATTTATTTAAATATAAATAATAACAATTAAATAATAATTGAATTTACTTTTTGTTAATATGGAAATAAAATAATATTATTATTTTAAATTGAACTTGTTACCCAATCTAAATCATTTTAACTCAAAATCGTAATGTTTAATTAATGTGTAGTGAAAAATCAGCTTAGAAACTAATATAACCAAAGTAGAAACACCGAGCATTTTGTTTGGAATTGACACAACACTAACGAATATCGTTGTCCGAGGATTTTATTTCGAATTCATACTCGCACATTACCTCCTCTATGTTCCTAGTTACGAGGATTTCGTCCGAATATTTTAATACGAAACCGAGGATTTTAATACTCGGAATGCTCCGAGGATTTTAATACTCGGATTCAACGAGTATTTTATTTCGAACTCGCACATCACTAGTATGACCTACTTTCATGACTTATTAAATCAATGAACGGTGATGAGTAAACTTAAATAAGCTAAATCAAGTAAGCTAACTGGCGTCTGGGACTCCAACAATCTACTATTATGCACCCTTATTTAATTAATGAACTGAGTGATGAGACTTTATATATACAAATATAAGTAAGCTTGACTGTGGTCTGAGATTTTTATGACCTACTTTCATGCTTTAGTCGATATGTTTCTCACAGATGAAGTATTTTTAAAATTCTTTTTACACGGTTTTGTAGATAAAGCTTCACTGATTCCTTTGGTATTTGGTTTTTTACATTTAGCTCTAATGAGTTGGCAGCAATTCACCGTCAAACCTTGCATTTTTCCGTTGAAAGTCATCCGCCATTTTATCTAAAACCACGTTTAGGTTAGTGTTTCTTGGAGTAGGCTAAATGTTTGATCTGAAATATTATTTTGGTGATTTATAGTGAATAACGTTTATGAAATTGTGTTTTATATATAAATAAATAAGTGTAGTGTTTGTTATTGTGTTTGTTTAGTGAAATTAGTTTTATAAAAGGTTTATTTAGTACGGTGTAGGTTATGTTTGTATGTGGGTTCATAACAAAAATAACTTTTCTTTCGTTTCGTAATTTCTGATTACAAAATGGTAAGTTATATAAAATGTTCAAGTTTACAGTTCTATTCTATGATTTATTCTCTACAATTTGGTATAGAAAATTTCATTTTTGGGTAAAGGATACATTTTAGATTGATGTTTCAAAATAGGCTAAATTTTAGTGCCGTTGTGTAGTACGGACATAAAAAAATCTATTTCATAAAAACTACTTTGAAATTGGTAAAAGTTTTTACATATTTCTATTCACAACTAAATTATGAAACTTTTGTGTATTTTGTATAACCTGGCCTATACATTTTTATAGTATTTATTTAGGCCTGAATTTAGAAAATTTTATTTCCTCTTTTGAAAATTTTTGCTTCCTGAGCTTATAACTTTTACAATTTTGCACCAATCAAATTTTTAGTTACATATATGAATAATTTGGACTTTTTCCTAAATAAAAGCTATGGATCACTTTATGATTGGGATAGAATTTCTATTTTAGGCGAATTTTTGAAATTATTTCACCCGATGAAAAAAAACGTGAATAAATTAGCATTGTCGTTAGCAAGGGTTAAGCCTTATTTAATCAATGAACGGTGATGAGTAAACTTAAATAAGCTAAATCAAGTAAGCTAACTGGCGTCTGGGATTCCAACAATCTACTATTATGCACCCTTATTTAATTAATGAACTGAGTGATGAGACTTTATATATACAAATATAAGTAAGCTTGACTGTGGTCTGAGATTTTTATGACCTACTTTCATGCCTCATTGAATCAATGAACGGTGTTGAGTAAACCTAAACATGCAAATTCAAATAAACTCAACTGCAACTGGGATTAGACCTGTTATTATGCTGTAGAGGTTACTCAATTGGAACGTACATAAACATCTACAAAATGAAATGAAAATTTGTTGCTATAATTATTTATAGTGATGGAAATGGTTGGGAAATAATTGATCGAAAATCAGACTAAAATTATGTTTTGGAAACCGAGAAAGGAAATGATTTATTTCCGAGATACAACTAGCATTTGATGTGCTTCACAGTAGTGTGTGTTTAAGACGTTTGAGAAGCCTTAAGAATTAGCTTGCTCAATAAACGGTGATGATTCGAGTTGGCTTACCTTACCTAACCTCCAAGGATTTGTGCAATCCTACTGTCTCGTCCTCTAGTCATCTGATATCCGCCTTTCAAATCAAAATTAGTTTATATCAGAACATAAATCCTACGTTTCTGTGGCTTTACAAACTTTTTTACCACCATTTGAATCCATTATTATAGAAATTAATTATAATATTTTTAATTTCAACCAGTGTATTGTATTATATATATCAGCAGTCGATAAATTCGTAGGGATATTTTCGGTGATTCAAACATCAAGATGATACAAAATAAATACAGAAACAGTCTCACAAATGAACTTTTGGTGAATTGCATTCGGATGGCAACATTTAACTTATCAAAAAATGTTGATCATTAAAAAATAATCTTTTTCAAAGCTATATATTCGTTTTCTATTATTTTAGTAACAATAGTTTATAGTACAAATTTATTTACATTTAAAATTTATTTTTATGTAAAATCACAGAATATTTTTTACACGTTTTATGGTATTTTACGATTCTTAAGCTCTCTTTTACATCATTCAAATGGAATGATTCCACTATTTCATTTTGCAAGTAATGGGAGAAATTACTTACCATAACTGCGCCTTAAGTTTCAATAAGTAGCTTTTAGTGAACTTCATTTAAATCTATGAATAATTTGTATATTTATAGCAATTTAAAAAATAATTTTAAGGTTATGTACAACTCACTAAACATACCCATCAACTTCAAATTTACCTTATATAATTTTTAATTTAAAAACGAACACATTTTGTTCATGACTAATGTTTTTGAAGGACCTAGAGAAACGGAGAGATTTTAAAAATACTAAAAAATTGTATCATTCTTCAAATTAAACTGTGAATACCAAATTACGTTTCCAAATAGGGACAAATTTTGCATTTAATTTTAAAATGGTCATAAGAACCAATAAAAATGCACCCCTTTCTCTCATCCTCTGACCAACAAATGTTTTGTCTGATTTTATTCCACTACTATTTATGTAATTGAGTTCTTGACGCCATTAAGTACACGTGAATAAAAGTTTTATACTATTAGGAAAAGAAAACAACAAGGATAAATCCACGCTGAAAGTATGTGTACATATAAAAGAGCTTAATGAAATTTTCTCTCATATTAAAGAGAATATTCTAATAATCCACGCGTTTACAGGCTACGAAGCAACTTCATCATTCTATTTTAAAAGTAAAAAATAAATTATCTTTGTGTTGCAGAATAGGAGAAGCTGACTAACAGATTAAAAAACGAATGTTGCGTTATTGAACCCTATTGTCCGCTTAATTTTGAATTAAATAAAATTGTTTATAGATGTAATTGTTTTGTTAAAGCTGTAAGAAGAACAGATCAAAAGTTACCCTCATGACCACGAAGTAAATCCATGGAACGTTTGGAAAGTAATTCTGTTTTATTGGAACTCTGAATCGTTTTTCAGTTAAGGTAGTCAGCACCAGGATTAACCTATACATCAATAGCAGTGATCACAATGAATGGGAAATCAGTATTAAAGGCGTTTAACTGTGAAGAGTCCCCCTGTTTATAGAAGCTGCGGTATGTTAACTGTTACTTATGAATCACTACGTGTGACTTCACGAGCTGTAACACCAGGAGCGAGGTATTCAGTTCACAGAACCAGTAGCATTGTAGTTTTAAAATGACAATCCATAAATTACTTACTAAAATCCTTTCATCTAGATATTTTAAACAGAGTTCACAAAATAAACAGTACTCTCTCCTAAAAAGTGCACTTCTTCTTCCTTTCTCATATTACACAAAGAACACTATTTTGAACTTCTAAATAACCCAATGCAATAAATCATTTCAGCTCTACTCTTGAATAACCACTTGACCATGGAAAAGTTCTCAGTGATACAGTACACAGATAAGCATTTCAGTTCATTGCAAACAATGTTTGATGCTCTTAAAAACGTCCGTTTTAAAATCCCTAAAGCGAAATATTACTCAGATAAACATAACTAATTCCAATCATTAAACTAAAATACATTTCTCTGAATTCTCTCTCCTAAAACATATTCAAGGAGGAATATTTTAGGAGGTGCACCCTAGAGTAAACACAAAATCAGAAAGTAGATTTCACTCAATATATAAACAAACATTAGGAGCATTTTTTTGAAAGATTTCTTACGACTCAACTATTTTATACATCTCATAGTATCACACTTCCGTTCCATAACATAGAATTGATCTTGATATAGCGTTAAATATATAAAGCTTTGTCAAAAAGGGTTACTATTCATTTAGAAGGCATTGTTAAAAGTGTTTGAAGTTCACACATTTATCCTTTACTACTTTTGCAACGAAGTGCTTCGCTAAAGATAATGTAGAAGTTAACTGCATGCCTAGATACTTTCAGATGTACTGACAACTTCAATCCTTTTGGTATCGAACCACTTCTTTTCCCTCTTAACTGCTTTACCTCCATTCTGAAAAATTATAATCTTGAATTTATTAAAAATAAATCTCCAACTCCATTTTTCCTGCAAATCCATTTATCATCTGCTGTTAGGTTAACGTATCCTACACAAGTAATACTATGTTGTCTCCTTATAATTAGGAAATTCATAATTAATCATTTTATGTTGATACCACCTTTTAAACTTTCATAGATATCACATCCTTGTTTAACACCACTATCCGTTTAAAAAGTGCCACTGGATAGAGTGTTCAATGTATTTATCACCAAAACAAAACAGAAATAAACAGATACAAAATTGTAGAAGTAATTTAAGCATACAAGGTGACGTTTCGTGAAAATAAAACCTTTCACATTAACAGGTATCGGCCAAATATTTTATCTCGCAGTTTGATTCACGTCTGAGTTGGTCTAAGGAGTTCCACAGGCATAACAACCTATGCAATATGGCATTGTTTCCTCCAAACACGTTGTTTATAAAGGACATCCACAATATCCTAATCAAACACGTCCGATTAGTTTAAAAATCCGTGTCTCCCTGTAATAACTTTTTTTTTGCTTACCGTTAGGCTTATATGTTTACTTATAGTTATTCTGTCCACATCAGGAAGATATTATGTTAACTATATTTTTTGGGGGTATAAATACTGAAAATTTATTCTGATTTTAAATGGGTCAATTTTGTCTAAGCGTATTTTTAAACTGTTCTGATTACAAAGTAAGCATTTCTCCAACGTATTACCTCAGAAAAAGGGATACCTATATAAAAATGTAACTGCGGTTAGTGGTTTCATCTTGGAATGTATGTGTCTTTTTTCCTATATGAAAACACCTTAATAGCTGTTTCGGGGTACCCACTATTGTATCATCAGCAAATCATTTAAATTATCATTTGTGTTTTTCTCTGTTTATCAGACCACATAAAAAGCCTGTTTTGATTTCGTCAGAAAGGTTAGACTCATAATGTAGATAACATTAATGATTTTTCTATATTCATATGTGCCAATACAGATAATTTACTCTGTTAAAACGTCTAAATATGGAAGCCTACTCTACACTTCCATCCTCAATGTAAATCTTACAACTCTAATTTTTTAATTATTTTTTTTCCCATTCCTTTTATTACATTTAGATAAACAAAACATGATTTAGATTGAGAAAAAGATATTATGATATAAAATAAAGCTTTCCTTATTAACAAACTAAAACAAAACAATTAAATCGACATATGACATAATAATACAGTACTTTAAATTAAAATACACAACATGAAAGAAAAACCAAAACAATATTACTTCTAAATCCTAAACAAAAACAAAGATAAACAATTTGAGATAAGCAAAAAATATACGGAATGGAATAAAGCAGCCTCCATGGGTCTACCCGTTTTGAGGCTGAATATCTCAAGTAAAAATGGGGAAAAAGAAGAAATAACAGAATTCAAGAGACCACCGGGAGCAGTTAAACTATTAATAAATTTAAATTGAATTTAATACTTATTACAAATATTATAATTTGTTAAATAATAATTTGTTCTATGATAATTAATTATGCACATCTATTTGCATCTATGACATAAATATAAAGTGGTAAAAACTTACACATACGTACTATACAAACACTCACATACCATAATAGCCCATATATATTCTCTCTCATACCAATATATACACATCCCTCTCTCCAAGTTGAACATTATAAAAAGAAATACAAAAATAAACAAAATTATTAAGAGAAAAAAACACTTCCACACCCATATCACATCTCTTACACTCATCCACGCATCAAAACAATTTGCATCAAGAATATCTACAGCAAAGTCCATACATTATTTAAGTTTATTTCCTTAAGTTATTCAAATACAGTGTGTACATGAAGGCCTGGTTTCAAATTGTTATGGCTCCCTAAGGAAATATAGTAGGTGCTATAAACAACTGTTAAAAGAAACTGCTATTATTTAGTTGTATTCATTTTAAGGTAACCAATATTGTAGCATTTAATTGTATAGCCCATTTCATCTAAAATTAATATTACAACCATGCAAAGTAAAGTTTTGTGGTTTGGAAAATTCAATTCTATAAATCACGAGCAACGCTAGTATTGCCGTGTTTTTCATGAAGAACCTCCACACGAAAATAACAATCACAGATGGGACAAACAGTTGAAAGAAACTGGTGTTTATTACACTAAAAGCGTTCAGGTAGGCAGTGAGTCATCAATCAGTTGAAAACACATGAAGAATCTTTTTAACTAGTCCGAAAAAAAATATGTTAAAAAATTTGCTCGAAATCTAGGTGTCCCAGAAACAACAGTTCACAATATTTTTAAAACTGTTACGGTTACAGGCGTTAAACTTCAGTTATTGGATGTTTGCGGCCAGGAAATAACCTTAAAAAATGTATGGACTTTGCTGTAGATATTCTTGATGCAAATTAGAGTTGATGAAAATGTTTTGAATCGAGTAATAGTTACTAATGAGGTCACTTTCCATACTTGAAGACATGTACATCACCACAGTGTACAAATTTGGACAAATCAAGTTTTTCACGCCTTTAGATGTGGGTGACAACCCAAAAGTCAATGCAGATTCACTCTTGCTCGGAATCGTATTATTGGCCCATTTTCCTTTGTTGAAAGCACTGAAAATGGAATTGTCGACCTTGACATGTCGGAACTATAAAAATTTCTCCAAATCGGCAAAGTAGGCGAACCCCCTCACTATGCCGATGTTTTTCATGACTTCTTTGATTAGAAATTACCTCAATCTTGGATGGAAGGTTTGGCTTGAGCTTTTATCGAAAAGCTTCACTTTTGGTCCTAGTGATGAAATGTACTATTAAGTTCTTTCTATTTAGTACTAGAACTATAATAATTGCTCTAACTATAATAATAGAATTATCTTAGGCAAAGTAAACAATTTCCTTTCAAGTTCAAGTACCGATTTCAAACAAATCTATATATCTCTGGTTGAAAAGGAAGTTAAACATATCAAACCTATTCCAATAAATAAACAAATAAAGACTAACAAAAATCTTGTTCAAACAAGTCCAAACACAAAACAAGACAAATTAAACAACATACTTGAAGGTTTTCCAGCAGTGAAAGTCTGTTCAATTCAACTCAGACGCTGAACAGAATCAAATGACCAACTTAATCTTTGACAGAGACCTGAAGAAGTAAAGAGTTTAATCTTCACGAAACGTCGTCTTGTGTGTATATACTTTTCATATATATTTATTTGTGTGTGGGGGTGAGTGAGTGTGTGTGTGTGGGGGGGGGGGTGTGTGTGTGTGTGTTATTAAATTATTGAGAGTTATAAACATACTTAAACAGTTTATAGCACCTGAATTAAAGAGTCGGTATCTATTTAAAAATGCATTTATCATTTTAAAGATATATCAATTGATACAATTTAAAGGAAAAAGGGGTGTGTTCACAAGGTCAAAAAGAGAAGTAAAATTGACGATAAAGTAAATACTCCTGACATTTAATGATTAACTACATCTTTATAAAATTCATTTAATGTAAATATGTTGTCCACAGTAGAATAGAAACTTCTGAACTCAGTAATGTTAACGTCTCCATTACCATTCTAGTAAAATGTTTTATCACATTACCAAATGAAATACATCTATTTTTTTTACAAAACTTATAAAGTACCTCAGCTGCAAAATTGTGAACTAAATAATTGATAGATTTTTACGAAATTTTTATTATTTAGGTATTTTGAAGCGCTGAGTTTTAGAAATTGTAATGTGTGGCCTAAATTTAAGCACCATCACAATTCCATCGTTGTTTAGCAATTAGACTATAGTCAAATAACCATGTAATAAGATTTATTCAAAAAATCAGAATTGTATGTTGTTTGATAATACCAGGACCAGGTACAAATAAACAGATGTTAAATTCTAACTTACCGCTCCAATAATTTTGATTAATACAAGTTTTTTCATAAACAATCTCGTAATACACAATTTGTGAGTTTATGTTTGATTTTATTTTTGGAGTTATAAAATATTTAGGTACGTACATGCCATCTTAAATTAGAACTTAGAGCTCCAAAACAGTAATAATTACTAGCTTACTATATAAAATCGCGAATTACAAATGTTATGAAAATCTTTTGGTTTTGGAATTATAAAATTTCACAACAGTTTGTTTAAAGTTCGTTTACAGTTAACAGACGGTTTTTTACTGTTAAGTTAGGTATTATTTTATTCTCAAATATGTTAGTAAATTTTGAAATTAGAATACACATCCTATATGTATTACATGTTCTTTAAAAAAACAATTGTGTCCAAAATTTCAAACTTTTGATTTCTTAACAGTTTTTAATCAATATGATATCAAATGTTGAGCTTGACTTATGAGAAAAATTATACAGTAGGCTATAACAAACACACAGAACACAATTCTCATAAAAAATACGCCTAAGTATCAGACGCGTTTCAACGACAAGGTCGTCCTCTTCAGTGATACACGAGCTACACCAATCAAACTATAACAACTATAACTATGAGTTATAGTTTGATTGGTGTAGCTCGTGTATCACTGAAGAGGACGACCTTGTCGTTGAAACGCGTCTGATACTTAGGCGTATTTTATATGAGAATTGTGTTCTGTGTGTTTGTTATACTGTAATCAATATGATGTCTTCATCATAGTGATTAAAAACTGTAAAGAAACCAAAAGTTTGAAATTTTTGGACAAAATCGTTTTTTTAAAGAACGTGTAATAATTTAAAGTCAATATTCGTTGCATTTGGAATAGATCTAGAAAAAACATATCTTTTTGATTAAAATCTAACCAAACAAAAAGTTGATTTTTTGCATCTTGTTTTTTGAGAGTCGGTGTAAGTCCTAGATAAGAGGAAATAGTAAATTCGAAATCAACTTTCTTCAAATTTTAGGAATTAAGTTTCTTAAAAATCATTAGACAAACAAAAATCTTGATATTTGAGCAGGCAAAGTCCTACAAAAAAAGTCAGTAAATTTGTATCAGCGACAGATGTAAAAATACATATGTAAAATGTGTGTTAAGATATTACTAGGCTAAGTAAAACAAAATACAAGTTGAAAATGTCCGGTGAAATTCATTTTTTTTAAAGGAATTAGGATTTTTGTACCTTACCTATCTCTAGAAAAAGTGATTTTAACAGATATCATTTTGCAATTTTGCAACTTACAATAATTTTGCAAAAATACCAAATTACGCTCACCTCCAAGTTAGATAAATATTTTTATGTAACTTTAACATGTCTCTAAGAACCGATTTAACAAATAAAATATGACCACTTTTGATGAAAAGTGTTTTATGTCGTATTTACTCGATTATTATTCATTCACTTAGAGATCAAACATAACCATATATCATAACATAAGCCCAGAGGTTCTCTCAGGTAAACCAATAATCCGATTGAACGTACAAAGATCGGATCGGAGAGGAAGCTGTTTACCATCAAACCGCCCGCAGACGTTCTATTCAATACGTATATAATGTATTGCTGCAGTTCTAATCTATGATTAGAGATACATTTCAGTTGGATTCGTTCTTATTTAATTTTATCTCGTAAATCGCTTGAACGAATCTACGCTTAATAGTACAATAATATATTTATTACTGTGAGTTTTATTACATGAATACGAGTTTTAGGTAGAAAACTATTAGAATTTTTTGTTCACAGAGAATTTTTAATCTTTCATGTACTTTGTCTATATTTCTTGTTCAGCCAATAGTTTCCGATACATTTAGAAAAACCTTTTTTGCACTTTTGAAAGACTAAGAAAATATTACGCTAAATTTTTTTTTTTAAATGATGTAGACTTTTTACTTTACGAATAAAAACTTTTCTAATGACCGAATAAGATATGTGTTAGAAACTAGCTAGTTGGAACATTTTTCTTTCTGTTCAAAGTATTTCGTACCATAAAGCCAGGGGCTATAAGTTTATAAAAGTATGTACACAAAGATTTAACTTTAAATTAAAATAAATAATAATTGTTTACCTTCTTCTTCAATTGGTGTAGTCAAATTATTTGCACTCAAGTCCCAAAAGTTTATTGTAGTCCCAAATAAAATTACATGGTTCGATGCCACTATATATCCTTAGGAAGACCTGAAACTCTACAAAATTCAGATTCTTCCTTATTCAGTTTTCCGAATTTTCTAACTTCAGAATATATGAATCTAAACTGTTGGGTTTATTTTCAAGTCAAGCATATGTTGAATCAACACACTGTTTATAAATAAATATTGAGCTTGAATTGTGAGATAATATTAGATAAAATAAAACTCGAACACAAGATGTCACACAAATTACGTTTACGTAATCAAACGCGTTTCAACGACAAAGTCGCCATCCTCAACGACGCATGAGCTACAATAATTAAACTACAACTTCAGTAGTTAACTATATATAAACAGTTATAGTTTAGTTATTGTAGCTCATGTAACACTGAGGATGGCGACTTTGTCGTTGAAACACGTTTGATTAAGTAAACGTATTTTTTGTGAGATCTTGTGTTCGAGTTTTATTCTATCTAACGTACTGTTTGTTTAACCAGATAAGCTATCGTTTTGTGTAACGTCCTTATACTAAATTCTAGTTTCTTCATTATCATGGTTGGGCTACCCAAATTAAAATTATTGTGATATTCTATCAGCGTTTGATAAGGGTAAGAAAAAAAGCTAAATGAAATCACTGATGGACTCACTTTAGTGAGTACAAACTTGGTAATCCCAAGAAATCCTTGCTGGATTTACACTGTCTTTGGTTGGTACAGTAATTTTTTAAGTTACTGTACGGTACAGCAAAGATAACTTATTATCATATCTTAAATATGTATCTGTATTTTTTTTCAAATTTCCTATAGCTAATAATACTATTTTAGTTTATTAATAAGAAATTAGGTACTGGTCACAATATAAGAAGTTTTCTAAGAGGTTATATATGTCCGAAATTCTTCTTTTTGTAGAAATAATATGAAAACGATTTAACTTTCTGAAACCTCTATTGTTACGTTCTATAAGACTTAAATGAGACGGAAAGAGTAGGTAGAACACATGTGCGAGTGTGAAGTGTTTGCTTCTGTGTTCTGATGGTAGAACAAGATCCGCCTGTTCTGTTCTAATTGAAAGGAGTCGGTAGAACACGTGTGCGAGTGTGAAGTGTTTGCTTCTGTGTTCTGCTGGTAGAACAAGATCCGTCTGTTCTGTTCTAATTGAAAGGAGTCGGTAGAACACGTGTGCGAGTGTGAAGTGTTTGCTTCTGTGTTCTGCTGGTAGAACAAGATCCGTCTGTTCTGTTCTAATTGAAAGGAGTCGGTAGAACACGTGAATGAGTGTGAAGTGTTTGCTTCTGTGTTCTGCTGGTAGAACGAGATCCGTCTGTTCTGTTCTAATTGAAAGTAGTATTTCCTTCTGAGATCGGGCGGTAGAACAAGATTTGTCTGTTCTGCTCCATTTGAAAGTAGTATTTCATTCTGTGTTCTGCTGGTAGTGCTAGATCTGTCGGTTCAGCTCCAATTGAATGGAGTCGCCAGTACACGTGAGCGAGTGGAAACTCTTTGATCCTTTGGTCTGTCGGTTCTGTTTTAATTGGCTTTAGTTTTTGAATGTAATGGGACTAAATCAAACTTGAGAAGTTTTAGATTCGAATCCTGACCTTTAAAAAAAATTATTTTAACACACCCTTGAGCATTGTCGGATTTAATAATATGTCTGCCCCAAGCATTATATTTTCCATCTATAATCAATATACTTCCTAACCCTCCCCGCTCAACAAACCGCGAACTACTGTACTAACAAAGAAAGTATATTTTCACATAAATAACTCAATTATTTAACTATATATGTAATAAAATCACCCACATACTGTGTTACTGGAAAAACTAATAGAAGATGTCATTGATTTACTTTTTAATTTACAAAAATAGATTTGTTATGTTAAAATTTTTTTTTATTATACAAATTGTGACTTGGATACAATCTCATTATGAGTTAGGGTTTTTATTTATTTGAACATTTTCGTGTTTCTTAATTAAGATACAAAAATATGAAATAAATTATTACAGTTACACTCTTTATTCCTTGTAACTTGTATATACATTAATACAATATAAACAGTAGTCGGGTGGTTTCCTTTTAATGATACAGAACATCTGAATTTATTGATTGTATTACCTTCGAAAATGCAGAAAAAGTATTAGCACTGATTACCCAAAAGCATATTGAAAAAATAGAAAAACTTCTCAAAAGTACTCATCCTGTGAGTGAACTTCCAACTGGCAAATCAATCGTAAATTTGACAGATAAACAGCTAGACCAGCCTACTACATCCATAATTAAAAAAGGACTGAATTTTGCCATAGCTCCAACAAAAATACCTGTTGAAAAGATAAGCAGTGAAATAGAAACGGCAATTAGAGGACTTCCATCCAACATTTCCGAAGAAATTAGACAAAATGCATATTTTCTAATAATTTGTCACAAATTGTATTATCCTCTTCAAATTTTGTACTAATGTTTGAAATTACTATTTTGACATAGGCCTACTTACAAATTGAAATCTGGAAATGTGTTGATAACACATGAGATATGAATAAAAAAACTTTTTCTATTGGGCGCCATTTTTATATTTTCAATTCAATTTATCTGTATTACATCAAACTTTATGTTCTTATCTTAATGTGTTTACGCATAGACTGTCACAACGTCGGACGGACGGCATATAAAAATCATTTTGTTAGTTTTCTTGAGGTCGTGAAACTAAAAGATCAGTCAAAAAACAGGAAATTTTTTTGACGATTACCAAATTTAACCTATACTGGATAAATAAAAGTCCAAATATTTGCGTATCAGTTGAAGAAGAATTTCAATTGTTATTAACAAAATAAATTTTATATTTAACATTGGATTACAATCTAAAAGGAACCTACTGGTTCTTGAAACACAAAATCCATTTTTTAACATTTCCCAGGATAGGTGGAAAATCTTCAAAAGACAAAGGGAGAAATCCGCTCATCTCAATACTGTAATGTGAGATTCTTACTCAGTAAAAACCACCTTCCTTCTTGTTAGTATCTTTATCGCGTAGGACAATGAAAGGTTTTCCATGTACCAACCTGAGAACCTCTTTCTATGGGCATACCGAGACTGTAAATGTGGAAAAAACAGAACGTTATGTATCCGCGCGAAGGGCGAGGTAAAGAACTGGTTGGGACACAGAGTCCGGTCAGGTAAAACTTCGCGACAGATCGTGGAGGAGCCCAGGTTTGGTGGATGTGACGTGCAAGGTGAAGGGTGGGAGTTACCTTACAAATACGCACTTTATTTAAGGTCCTAAATCTGGTGCACATTGATACTTTAGTGATTAATCTCAAACCTTGTTTTGAAATATCTGTAGTCTGTGCATACATTAACCTTTATTCAGAAATTTCCTTATTTTAATCTATTGCTGTATCATTTAAAATGAAGATTAATATTAACTTTAGTGCCAACTAGTCTGACGGCCTCTACGCCATTTTTGATAAACCCAACCGTTTACAATCTATAATAAAAATTGAATGTTCTATCAACAATTACAATGTATGTTCTAAGCCCTTAGTGTTTCAATAAATTACGAAATAACATAAAAATCTATAATAACATTAAACATTATATATTTCGTGCGCCAGAGACATGGCTGACTCTCGAGAGTTCAAGCTTGGGTAACGTGATTGATGAGACATGATTGTCAAGCTTGCTTGAGTCCTTGTAATTGTAGTTAGATTGTTTGTACCCAGCAATGCTGAGTATTCCAAAAATATTTACATTAAGAAAATCTAAGATCATTTAATTACTGTAGTTCCTAAAAACCACACATATAGCTGAAACTAATGTGAATCACTTTAGTGAGAGTATCGAATTATTAATGTTTTTTCTCAAAATTTAAATATTAATTTTACTAGAATTCATTATACATGTATACATATTCATAAATATACATAAAAAAAGATTACAGAGACTATAAAAAGTGTGTAATTTTTATTGTTATAATTAATTAATCATAAAAACGTACAACACGATCTACAACCCTATCTAGCGGCAACTTTGTGCAACGTTTGGTTGTCCCACTGCAGTACATGTTTATTAGATACTTCCACTTAGGTTTTTATATGTTAATAGTAAAGTTAAATAAGAACTTAAATTACTTCCGTAGTAATTATAAGGTCTGCAGTATTTTAAGCAGAAATATTTCTTATACTATACCGGTTATTTTTATTGTCTTTGAAATCTGTAAAACCTTGCCGGTAAACCTAATTAATTATACAGTAAGACCTGTTTGTTAACCGTAAAAAGTCTTGTTCACTTTGCAATCTACGAAAATCAAACCGTATTTTATTTCGAAGCCGCAGATTCACAAATAAAAAATAAGAAAACAATTTTAATCAAAACGTAATTATAATTGTATTTGAATGACGAGGATTGGGTAAATATATGAGAGAGGATTGAAGTACAGATGGTCGCTGATCATAGGAAATAACTTTTAGTAGCGGGGGGGGGATAATAATAATAAATAATGATTTCTAACGTACATTAGATTAAAAAACTGATATTTTTGTATTTTAAAATTGTATTATAAAATTAAATAATATATTTGTATATATTTAAAAACGTTAAGACAGCTCAAATTAATTTTGTAGAATTTAATTTTAGTTAGGAGGGGGAGAGATGTGGAGTTAAACAAATAATAATAATAGTCAGAATTTTTGCTTTTTTATAAAAAAATTAATGTAAAATTATTTATTTTTACTTTATGAAAATAACTGTTATAGATAATTTTCTGGGAATGTGCAAAATCAAAAACATTTCATAACCTCTCATTGATGAAATCCATATAACATAGTCTTATATTTTAACTATTTATTTAATATTTTAAACCATTTAACCATTTTTAATACTTAATTTTTGGAGTGTTCGGCATTGCCGGACAACAAACATTAATCTTTCATATTTAAATTATATATATATATATATATATATATATATATATGTCTATATCACAATATATATGACCCTCATCTCTGTGTTCACTTTATTGAAGTTGGGCATGATAATCCCATGGGAACTTTGTTTGCATATGGTTTTGCACTATCATCTGCACATTGTGTGAGGCGTCTGGGTGATATAGTTTTACTTTATTTCTCTTCGTTTTGGTTATGGGTTACAACAAGATCCGTCTAATTGAAAGGAGACGGCAGAACACATGTGCGAGTATGATGTGTTCATCTGTGGTCTGGTGCTAAAACAAGATTTGTCTGTGCTGCTCCAATTGAAAGTAGTATTTCCTTCTGTGCTATGCTGATAGTACAAGATCAGTCTGTTCTAACTGAAAGGAGACGGCAGAACACATGTGCGAGTATGAAGTGTACTTCTGTGGTCTGGTGCTAAAACAAGATTTGTCTGTTCTGCTACAATTGAAAGTAGTATTTCCTTCTGTGCTATGCTGGTAGTACAAGATCAGTCTGTTCTAACTGAAAGGAGTCTGCAGAACACATGTTCAAGTATGAAGTGTACTTCTGTGGTCTGGTGCTAAAATAAGATTTGTCTGTTCTGCTCCATTTGAAAGTAGTATTTCCTTCTGTGTTCTGCTGGTAGTACAAGATCAGTCTGTTCTAACTGAAAGGAGTCTGCAGGACACATGTGCGAGTATGAAGTGTACTTCTGTGGTCTGGTGCTAAAACAAGATTTGTCTGTTCTGCTACAATTGAAAGTAGTATTTCCTTCTGTGCTATGCTGGTAGTACAAGATCAGTCTGTTCTAACTGAAAGGAGTCTGCAGAACACATGTTCAAGTATGAAGTGTACTTCTGTGGTCTGGTGCTAAAATAAGATTTGTCTGTTCTGCTCCATTTGAAAGTAGTATTTCCTTCTGTGTTCTGCTGGTAGTACAAGATCAGTCTATTCTAACTGAAAGGAGTCTGCAGAACACATGTGCGAGTATGAAGTGTGCACCTGTAGTCTGGTGCTAAAACAAGATTTGTCTGTTCTGCTCCAATTGAAAGTAGTATTTCCTTCTGTGTTCTGCTGGTAGTACAAGATCAGTCTGTTCTAACTGAATGGAGTCTGCAGAACACATGTGGGAGTATGATGTGTGCATCTGTGGTCTGGTGCTAAAATAAGATTTGTCTGTTCTGCTCCAATTGAAAGTAGTATTTCCTTCTGTGTTCTGCTGGTAGTGCAAGATCAGTCTATTCTAACTGAAAGGAGTCTGCAGAACACATGTGCGAGTATGAAGTGTGCACCTGTGGTCTGGTGCTAAAACAAGATTTGTCTGTTCTGCTCCAATTGAAAGTAGTAATTTCCTTCTGTGCTATGCTGGTAGTACAAGATCAGTCTGTTCTAACTGAAAGGAGTCTGCAGAACACATGTGCGAGTATGATGTGTGCTTTTGTGGTCTGGTGCTAAAACAAGATTTGTCTGTTCTGCTCCAATTGAAAGTAGTATTTCCTTCTGTGTTCTGCTGGTAGTACAAGATCAGTCTGTTCTAACTGAATGGAGTCTGCAGAACACATGTGGGAGTATGATGTGTGCATCTGTGGTCTGGTGCTAAAATAAGATTTGTCTGTTCTGCTCCAATTGAAAGTAGTATTTCCTTCTGTGTTCTGCTGGTAGTACAAGATCAGTCTATTCTAACTGAAAGGAGTCTGCAGAACACATGTGCGAGTATGATGTGTGCTTTTGTGGTCTGGTGCTAAAACAAGATTTGTCTGTTCTGCTCCAATTGAAAGTAGTATTTCCTTCTGTGCTATGCTGGTAGTACAAGATCAGTCTGTCCTAACTGTAAGGAGTCTGCAGAACACATGTGCGAGTATGATGTGTGCTTTTGTGGTCTGGTGCTAAAACAAGATTTGTCTGTTCTGCTCCAATTGAAAGTAGTATTTCCTTCTGTGTTCTGCTGGTAGTACAAGATCAGTCTATTCTAACTGAAAGGAGTCTGCAGAACACATGTGGGAGTATGATGTGTGCATCTGTGGTCTGGTGCTAAAATAAGATTTGTCTGTTCTGCTCCAATTGAAAGTAGTATTTCCTTCTGTGTTCTGCTGGTAGTACAAGATCAGTCTATTCTAACTGAAAGGAGTCTGCAGAACACATGTGCGAGTATGAAGTGTGCTTTTGTGGTCTGGTGATAAAACAAGATTTGTCTGTTCTGCTCCAATTGAAAGTAGTATTTCCTTCTGTGTTCTGCTGGTAGTACAAGATCAGTCTGTTCTAACTGAAAGGAGTCTGCAGAACACATGTGCGAGTATGATGTGTGCTTTTGTGGTCTGGTGCTAAAACAAGATTTGTCTGTTCTGCTCCAATTGAAAGTAGTATTTCCTTCTGTGTTCTGCTGGTAGTACAAGATCAGTCTGTTCTAACTGAATGGAGTCTGCAGAACACATGTGGGAGTATGATGTGTGCATCTGTGGTCTGGTGCTAAAATAAGATTTGTCTGTTCTGCTCCAATTGAAAGTAGTATTTCCTTCTGTGTTCTGCTGGTAGTACAAGATCAGTCTATTCTAACTGAAAGGAGTCTGCAGAACACATGTGCGAGTATGATGTGTGCACCTGTGGTCTGGTGCTAAAATAAGATTTGTCTGTTCTGCTCCAATTGAAAGTAGTATTTCCTTCTGTGTTCTGCTGGTAGTACAAGATCAGTCTATTCTAACTGAAAGGAGTCTGCAGAACACATGTGCGAGTATGATGTGTGCTTTTGTGGTCTGGTGCTAAAACAAGATTTGTCTGTTCTGCTCCAATTGAAAGTAGTATTTCCTTCTGTGCTATGCTGGTAGTACAAGATCAGTCTGTCCTAACTGTAAGGAGTCTGCAGAACACATGTGCGAGTATGATGTGTGCTTTTGTGGTCTGGTGCTAAAACAAGATTTGTCTGTTCTGCTCCAATTGAAAGTAGTATTTCCTTCTGTGTTCTGCTGGTAGTACAAGATCAGTCTATTCTAACTGAAAGGAGTCTGCAGAACACATGTGGGAGTATGATGTGTGCATCTGTGGTCTGGTGCTAAAATAAGATTTGTCTGTTCTGCTCCAATTGAAAGTAGTATTTCCTTCTGTGTTCTGCTGGTAGTACAAGATCAGTCTATTCTAACTTAAAGGAGTCTGCAGAACACATGTGCGAGTAGAAGTGTGCTTTTGTGGTCTGGTGATAAAACAAGATTTGTCTGTTCTGCTCCAATTGAAAGTAGTATTTCCTTCTGTGTTCTGCTGGTAGTACAAGATCAGTCTGTTCTAACTGAATGGAGTCTGCAGAACACATGTGCGAGTATGAAGTGTGCTTTTGTGGTCTGGTGATAAAACAAGATTTGTCTGTTCTGCTTCAATTGAAAGTAGTATTTCCTTCTGTGTTCTGCTGGTAGTACAAGATCAGTCTGTTCTAACTGAAAGGAGTCTGCAGAACACATGTGGGAGTATGATGTGTGCATCTGTGGTCTGGTGCTAAAATAAGATTTGTCTGTTCTGCTCCAATTGAAAGTAGTATTTCCTTCTGTGTTCTGCTGGTAGTACAAGATCAGTCTATTCTAACTGAAAGGAGTCTGCAGAACACATGTGCGAGTATGAAGTGTACTTCTGTGGTCTGGTGCTAAAACAAGATTTGTCTGTTCTGCTACAATTGAAAGTAGTATTTCCTTCTGTGCTATGCTGGTAGTACAAGATCAGTCTGTTCTAACTGAAAGGAGTCTGCAGAACACATGTTCAAGTATGAAGTGTACTTCTGTGGTCTGGTGCTAAAATAAGATTTGTCTGTTCTGCTCCATTTGAAAGTAGTATTTCCTTCTGTGTTCTGCTGGTAGTACAAGATCAGTCTGTTCTAACTGAAAGGAGTCTGCAGAACACATGTGCGAGTATGAAGTGTACTTCTGTGGTCTGGTGCTAAAACAAGATTTGTCTGTTCTGCTACAATTGAAAGTAGTATTTCCTTCTGTGCTATGCTGGTAGTACAAGATCAGTCTGTTCTAACTGAAAGGAGTCTGCAGAACACATGTTCAAGTATGAAGTGTACTTCTGTGGTCTGGTGCTAAAATAAGATTTGTCTGTTCTGCTCCATTTGAAAGTAGTATTTCCTTCTGTGTTCTGCTGGTAGTACAAGATCAGTCTATTCTAACTGAAAGGAGTCTGCAGAACACATGTGCGAGTATGAAGTGTGCACCTGTGGTCTGGTGCTAAAACAAGATTTGTCTGTTCTGCTCCAATTGAAAGTAGTATTTCCTTCTGTGTTCTGCTGGTAGTACAAGATCAGTCTGTTCTAACTGAATGGAGTCTGCAGAACACATGTGGGAGTATGATGTGTGCATCTGTGGTCTGGTGCTAAAATAAGATTTGTCTGTTCTGCTCCAATTGAAAGTAGTATTTCCTTCTGTGTTCTGCTGGTAGTGCAAGATCAGTCTATTCTAACTGAAAGGAGTCTGCAGAACACATGTGCGAGTATGAAGTGTGCACCTGTGGTCTGGTGCTAAAACAAGATTTGTCTGTTCTGCTCCAATTGAAAGTAGTAATTTCCTTCTGTGCTATGCTGGTAGTACAAGATCAGTCTGTTCTAACTGAAAGGAGTCTGCAGAACACATGTGCGAGTATGATGTGTGCTTTTGTGGTCTGGTGCTAAAACAAGATTTGTCTGTTCTGCTCCAATTGAAAGTAGTATTTCCTTCTGTGTTCTGCTGGTAGTACAAGATCAGTCTGTTCTAACTGAATGGAGTCTGCAGAACACATGTGGGAGTATGATGTGTGCATCTGTGGTCTGGTGCTAAAATAAGATTTGTCTGTTCTGCTCCAATTGAAAGTAGTATTTCCTTCTGTGTTCTGCTGGTAGTACAAGATCAGTCTATTCTAACTGAAAGGAGTCTGCAGAACACATGTGCGAGTATGATGTGTGCACCTGTGGTCTGGTGCTAAAATAAGATTTGTCTGTTCTGCTCCAATTGAAAGTAGTATTTCCTTCTGTGTTCTGCTGGTAGTACAAGATCAGTCTATTCTAACTGAAAGGAGTCTGCAGAACACATGTGCGAGTATGATGTGTGCTTTTGTGGTCTGGTGCTAAAACAAGATTTGTCTGTTCTGCTCCAATTGAAAGTAGTATTTCCTTCTGTGCTATGCTGGTAGTACAAGATCAGTCTGTCCTAACTGTAAGGAGTCTGCAGAACACATGTGCGAGTATGATGTGTGCTTTTGTGGTCTGGTGCTAAAACAAGATTTGTCTGTTCTGCTCCAATTGAAAGTAGTATTTCCTTCTGTGTTCTGCTGGTAGTACAAGATCAGTCTATTCTAACTGAAAGGAGTCTGCAGAACACATGTGGGAGTATGATGTGTGCATCTGTGGTCTGGTGCTAAAATAAGATTTGTCTGTTCTGCTCCAATTGAAAGTAGTATTTCCTTCTGTGTTCTGCTGGTAGTACAAGATCAGTCTATTCTAACTGAAAGGAGTCTGCAGAACACATGTGCGAGTAGAAGTGTGCTTTTGTGGTCTGGTGATAAAACAAGATTTGTCTGTTCTGCTCCAATTGAAAGTAGTATTTCCTTCTGTGTTCTGCTGGTAGTACAAGATCAGTCTGTTCTAACTGAATGGAGTCTGCAGAACACATGTGCGAGTATGAAGTGTGCTTTTGTGGTCTGGTGATAAAACAAGATTTGTCTGTTCTGCTTCAATTGAAAGTAGTATTTCCTTCTGTGTTCTGCTGGTAGTACAAGATCAGTCTGTTCTAACTGAAAGGAGTCTGCAGAACACATGTGGGAGTATGATGTGTGCATCTGTGGTCTGGTGCTAAAACAAGATTTGTCTGTTCTGCTTCAATTGAAAGTAGTATTTCCTTCTGTGTTCTGCTGGTAGTACAAGATCAGTCTGTTCTAACTGAAAGGAGTCTGCAGAACACATGTGGGAGTATGATGTGTGCATCTGTGGTCTGGTGCTAAAATAAGATTTGTCTGTTCTGCTCCAATTGAAAGTAGTATTTCCTTCTGTGTTCTGCTGGTAGTACAAGATCAGTCTATTCTAACTGAAAGGAGTCTGCAGAACACATGTGCGAGTATGAAGTGTACTTCTGTGGTCTGGTGCTAAAACAAGATTTGTCTGTTCTGCTACAATTGAAAGTAGTATTTCCTTCTGTGCTATGCTGGTAGTACAAGATCAGTCTGTTCTAACTGAAAGGAGTCTGCAGAACACATGTTCAAGTATGAAGTGTACTTCTGTGGTCTGGTGCTAAAATAAGATTTGTCTGTTCTGCTCCATTTGAAAGTAGTATTTCCTTCTGTGTTCTGCTGGTAGTACAAGATCAGTCTGTTCTAACTGAAAGGAGTCTGCAGAACACATGTGCGAGTATGAAGTGTACTTCTGTGGTCTGGTGCTAAAACAAGATTTGTCTGTTCTGCTACAATTGAAAGTAGTATTTCCTTCTGTGCTATGCTGGTAGTACAAGATCAGTCTGTTCTAACTGAAAGGAGTCTGCAGAACACATGTTCAAGTATGAAGTGTACTTCTGTGGTCTGGTGCTAAAATAAGATTTGTCTGTTCTGCTCCATTTGAAAGTAGTATTTCCTTCTGTGTTCTGCTGGTAGTACAAGATCAGTCTATTCTAACTGAAAGGAGTCTGCAGAACACATGTGCGAGTATGAAGTGTGCACCTGTGGTCTGGTGCTAAAACAAGATTTGTCTGTTCTGCTCCAATTGAAAGTAGTATTTCCTTCTGTGTTCTGCTGGTAGTACAAGATCAGTCTGTTCTAACTGAATGGAGTCTGCAGAACACATGTGGGAGTATGATGTGTGCATCTGTGGTCTGGTGCTAAAATAAGATTTGTCTGTTCTGCTTCAATTGAAAGTAGTATTTCCTTCTGTGTTCTGCTGGTAGTACAAGATCAGTCTGTTCTAACTGAAAGGAGTCTGCAGAACACATGTGGGAGTATGATGTGTGCATCTGTGGTCTGGTGCTAAAATAAGATTTGTCTGTTCTGCTCCAATTGAAAGTAGTATTTCCTTCTGTGTTCTGCTGGTAGTACAAGATCAGTCTGTTCTAACTGAAAGGAGTCTGCAGAACACATGTGGGAGTATGATGTGTGCATCTGTGGTCTGGTGCTAAAATAAGATTTGTCTGTTCTGCTCCAATTGAAAGTAGTATTTCCTTCTGTGTTCTGCTGGTAGTACAAGATCAGTCTATTCTAACTGAAAGGAGTCTGCAGAACACATGTGCGAGTATGAAGTGTGCTTTTGTGGTCTGGTGCTAAAACAAGATTTGTCTGTTCTGCTTCAATTGAAAGTAGTATTTCCTTCTGTGTTCTGCTGGTAGTACAAGATCAGTCTGTTCTAACTGAAAGGAGTCGGCAGAACACATGTGCGAGTATGATGTGTGCATCTGTGGTCTGGTGCTAAAACAAGATTTGTCTGTTCTGCTCCAATTGAAAGTAGTATTTCATTTTGTGCTCGGGTGGTAGAACAAGATTTGTCTGTTCTGCTCCAATTGAATGTAGTATTTCATTCTGTGTTCTGCTGGTAAAACAAGATCTGTCGGTTCAGCTCCAATTGAATGGAGTCGGCAGTACACGTAAGCGAGTGGAAAGTCTTTGATCCTTTGGTCTGTCGGTTCTGCTTTAATTGGCTTTAACTCTTGAATGTAATGGGACTAAATCAAACTTGATAAATTTTCGTTTCCAATCCTGATCTTTAAAAAAATTATTTTAACACACCCTTGAGCATTGTCGGATATAATAATATATCTGCCCCAAGCATTATATTTTCCATCTATAATCAATATACTTCCTAACCTTCCACGCTCAACAAACCGCGAACTACTGTACTAACAAAGAAAGTATATTTTAACATAAATAACTCAATTATTTAACTATATATGTAATAAAATCACCCACATACTGTGTTACTGGAAAAACTAATAGAAGATGTCATTGAAGCTAAAGTTATTTCCAGGAACGTTGTGCTAATTTTTAATTTATAAAAATAGATTTGTTATCAGAACCCATGTAGTGGAAAATTTGGAATCTGTGTGCAATTGTGACGATGCTAATTAAATTTCATGAAGGAAAGAACGCAAATATAACTTTACATTATTCAGGACAGAAAACGTTCTCCAAAAGCATTTGTGGCTAAAGTACAGAAAAATATACTTAAGAAACATAGTTGGCAAAATTTAGCCTATAGGTACGTTATTTACACTGCATGTTGACATGTTGATTTGGAGTATTCGGTAAATATGAATAAAATTATTATTACATCCTGTTTTAACTGACCATTTGTTATTTCGATTTTATGAGAATTACTTAGTTATATCTCAAGGGATTCATCGTAATTTAATTTAGGAATATGGTTCTTTGCAAGTAGGCCGAACAATGAATGTGCAATTTATTTAAAATAGCGGTCACTTAAAAACAGTTCCTGCACAGTTACGAGACAGGGTCCGAAAAGGTTCCTGCAGTTGGTCCCACTAGTAATGAAGCACTCGCTCCGAAATATTAATGGTGTAAACGTAACGAATAGTCGTATAGCAACAACAAAACTTCAAATGAAAAGTGAAATTTAATCTGTTTTCTAAAACTTTCGGGCATGGAGTAATTACCTGACCAGAAAATTTAAAAACTATCTCACTCGCTTCTTTTTTTGATAATAAGATTATTTTTCAATGTATACACCCGTCTTGTGACTCCGTTGTTTTTGAATTTACGTTTCGGAAACTCTGTCCCATCATCAGATTTTTTGATCGTTTGAGGTAGTTATTACATAGAGATAAAATATATTTCTTTTTCTTTTTATTCTAACGGCCTCCAACAAGTAAAATATCTCATGATGGAACATAATTTACGAAACTAGTGAAAAAAAAAATGTAGTCACAAAACAGGTGTAAAACTGAAAAATATTTTTCTTATTATACAAATTGTGACTTGGATACAATCTCATTATGAGTTTGGGTTTTCATTTATTTGAATATTTTCGTGTTTCTTAATTAAGATACAAAAATATGAAATAAATTATTACAGTTACACTCTTTATTCCTTGTAATTTCATATAGATTAATACAATTTACACAGTGGTCGGATGGTTTCCTTTCTACCAACGAATTAGACCACCGCCCACTGAGGAGGTAAATGTCCGCTTTTCACTTAAGGCAGTAAGCAGTCCAGGGTTTATTATTTCTCTCGTTGTTTAAAGACAAAAATTTCTGGTCATCATCGCTTTGAAAAAAATAATAAGAAAAAAGCTTAACCCTAGAATACTCTAATAGTGTCAGAGTCGGAAAAGAAGAAGAGTTGGTCAAGAGAGGGCTAATAGGAAAGGTGGAAGAGAGGAATCTAACCCAAGACAAGGAAGCTGTAGATCCAGCTGGATCCCTTCGAGATTACTAAAGCACGTACTCATTAAAGTGATCCCATGATGGTTTCCAAGGTGCATATACATCAATGGATACAGTATAGTATTGACTACCATGATACCAATGAATGGTAAATGACGACTGTATAAGGAGCAAGTTTATTAACAATTTTTTATTATTTTGGGGTGGTGTTTTGTTCAAGTGTACAGTAGTTGTGATATTTTTTACTGTTACTTTTTGATCTATGAATGTTGTGTCACGTTGCGAGATAGACAGTGAGACAGACAACATTGTTTTTAAAAGAACGATTTAGTGAATGTATTAAAACTTCTGAAACACAAGGTTTACTGTTAATAAAACCGTAAGTAATAACAAGAATACAAACGAGCGCACCCAGCGCCGACATATGGAATACTATTTTTTTTAATGTTTTCATTTTTAATAATTAAAACTTTTTCTAATTTCTTGTCGTTACAAAAATAACAACGTATTATTATTTACATTACATTTATATTGTTTTCTTCCCTGTGATTTAGTCTGTAACGTAATAATATATCTTTTGATCTACAGGAATGAATTAACTTAAAATATAAACTGGTGTCTGACATTTTACACTTTCAATGAATTGGGAAACCAACCACTGAAGCCAACAACAATGCAGGGTAAAATTCCGGTTTTCACTTAAGGCATTTCAGGGTTTATAACATCGATATAAAGCATAATATTTATTTACTACTACTGTGATTTCAATGAATGAAATAAAACAATTAAATTCAAGGAGCAAGTTAACCTTAACACATAAATTTGATTGTTTTTTATGATAGGTGTTTTGTTTAAGTGTACAGTAGCTGCTGAATGTATTGTTACTTCTTGGTCTATGAATAGTGTTGTGTCATGATGCACATTGGGTTTACAAGGACGATTTATTTAACCTATTAACACTTCCAAGAAGCGAAGTCTACTATTCATAGAACCAGTAGTAAGTAATTTTATTATTTCTCCCTGTGAGTGGTGTTTTGTTCACGTGTACAGTAGTTGCTGAATGTATTGTTACTTCTTGGTCTATGAATAGTGTTGTGTCATGATGCACATTGGGTTTACAAGGACGATTTATTTAACCTATTAACACTTCCAAGAAGCGAAGTCTACTATTCATAGAACCAGTAGTAAGTAATTTTTTTATTTCTCCCTGTGAGTGGTGTTTTGTTCACGTGTACACTAGCTGCTGAATGTATTGTTACTTCTTGGTTTATGAATATTGTTGTGTGTCTACATTCTACTTTGGCTTTAGCAAAACAACATATAGAATTTATTAAAACTTGTCTATTGTTCACAGACTCGCTATTTCCAGCAATTATATAAAACTATATTTTTTGTATGTACATCCAGATTTTCCATAAGTCCCCACCCTAAATGTTGTCGCTTATATCACTTGCGTCGTTAGCCTCATAATATATACATATATATATATATATATATATATATATATATATATATATATATATATATATATTATAGAGGTTTGGCAAAATGCGTATTTATGCATTCGTCCCTTATGGACTTATGAGTCGGACTCTCCCAAAGGCATACCTACTAAAACCTTTCTCTTTGCCAGGCGTTATACCCACTCCGGGACCGCTCTCGCATTACTTCGGAGTGGCGCCTACCTTTAACCTATCTGTGGCTCCTCTTCTCTGGCTGCTATAGGTCTAGCCAGCCCTCATCCTTCTTGCACCTCAGTACCAATTCAATGTATTCCGCAATTGCTAACCAGCGTCAACATCTCTCCAACTATAGTCCCAGTGGCTAGTTCTCCCACCATGTCGCTAATGCCTCGTCGTTGTTCTACAAAGCGGTCGCATTTAAAGAACGTATGCTCTGCATCATCCCTGACATTCTTACACACTCTACAGTTAGTGGATGCTACCTTCCCCATCTTTCCCAGGTAAGACCGGATGTACCCATGCCCCGTTAAGAACTGCGTGAGGAAGAAGTTCACTTCACCATGTCCTCGTTTCATCCAATCCTGTAGGTTCGGCACCAGCGCAGCTGTCCATCGACCTCTAGTTTCACAGTTCCATCTCTCCTGCCATCTGATCATGGTATCCTCCCTAGCCCTTCTGCTAGCCTCCTGTCTACCTAGCATTCCTTCTAGGTCGTAGATTGCCTTCCGCTCCTGTGCTAATAAATCTATTGGAATGACACCAGCAACCACAAGCACCGCCGGTTCTGACACGGTACGGTATGCGCTAAAAATTCTCAGCGCCCCAATTCGTTGAATTGAAGCCAGTTGAGATTGGTATCTTCGGGTTTTAACCACGTCCGCCCAGATCTCCGCCCCATAGATTAGGATGGACTGTACTGTTGTCAATATGAGTCGTCGCTTGCTCGCACTTGGTCCCCCGGTATTAGCCATTAACCTCCCCAGCGAAGAGGTCACCACCACTGTTTCATAATATTTATTACCACTGTCATCGCAACAACTAATGGTAAATTACAATCAAAATTGTAGTAGATAACAACTACCGTACCCATTTGAATTATAATATTTCTCGCCGCGAGTTGTATTTTGTTCAACTGTACAGTTGTTTTAGAATTATTTACTGTTTGACTTTTTGTTCAATTAATAATCTTGTGTCACGTCGCAGACTAGGAAGTAGGTTGGCTGTACATTGGGTTTAGAAGTACTATTTATTGAATCAATTAGAACGTTCAAGGAACAAGGTCACCCAACCATTAATAAGTAATAACAGGCAGTAGGACTCCTACAATACGTACCCAACCCTTAACCAGATTTTTAAATCTGGAAATATGTATATCATCATTTGCGTAACGATGTTGCAACCCACTTAACAAACAGTCTCCAAAACTGCGGTCTCTCTTGCTGAAAACTGCCCTAAAGCTAAACCGAATGCAGGCACAAGTTGGACGTAAACAATAAGAAAAATAGTAAAATTATATTGTAAAGCAAAAGGAAGGGTAAGCCTTGATCTGATAATGATAGGCTTTTAAAATCGACTCGTACGATCAAAACATATCCTTGGAAATATGTGCAAACATTTAAACTGACAAACAATCTTGCTGCCCCACATAAGACCGACGACCGACACAAAAACTGATCGATAAAGATTGGCTCCAATATGACGTCGTGTCATTTGTCTCACTGTCTCACGTTCTTCATCGTGGAGACAATGAAAGACAAAAGCTTAATAATGGATTTCTCTTCCATCAATTTAACGAGTGTGTTAAATGCATTTGGCTCTTACTCCTTTGTGCAAACGATTACATATAAATTGAAAAACTGTTATTGAGAAGGTAGAAAAGATGTGTATTTGCATTTTATTAAATAGAACATGTTTTATTTGAGTACGAACTTTTAATTGATATCGGATTCTACTCTTAATAAATTTAAAATAATGTTTCCTCTCATACGAGATGCTGTGATTCTAGCGAACTGTGATTTTAAGGGCAAACTTGTTTATTTTTTTTATACGATTTTTTTCAATAACAAACTTTAAAATCATGATAGAAATAGAAATAATTTATTTTACATAACATTTTCACAAAACCAGATGGTACTGGTGAGAAACATGAAGAGTCAATGTTATCAATCCAAATTACATTATTATAACAATTACAATTCATTTTCATTACTTATTACATTAATCACAAACTTACAAACAAAATAAAATACAATATTTCAATATCTATTCAACAAACATGTCAGTATGTAAACTACGGGAAAATAATTAAAAAATTTATTTTCTCCAGGATCAAATTTATGATAAATAATAAAGCTACAATACCTCGCTTTAAATCCATGATGAATAATATTTCTACAACAACAAACTAAAATCTATGATAAATAATATGTCTTCAATAACAAATTGTAAATTCCCGATAAAAATATTTCTACAATAAAAAACTGGAAATACATGATAAATAATATTTCTACAACAAACTGTACATTTATGATAAAGAATATTTCTACAACAACACACTGTAGATTTATGATAAAAAATATTTCTACAACACACTGCACATTTATGAAAATAATATTTCTGCAACAACAAACTGTACATTTATGATAAATAATATTTCTGCAACAACAAACTGTACATTTATGATAAATAATATTTCTGCAACAAACTGTACATTTATGATAAATAATAGTTCTACAACAACAACCTGTAAATTTATGATAAATAATATTTCTACAACAACAAACTGTACATTTAAGATAAATAATATTTTTACAACAAACTGCACATTTATGATAAATAAAATTTCTACAACAAACTGCACATTTATGATAAATAATATTTCTACAACAACAAACTGTACATTTATGATAAATAATATTTCTACAACAACACACTGCACATTCATGATAAATAATATTTCTGCAACAACAAACTGTAGATTTATGTTAAATAATATTTCTACAACAAAAACTGCACATTTATGATAAATAATAATTCTACAACAAAAACTGCACATTTATGATGAATAATATTTCTACTACAGCAAAATATAAATTTGTGATATATAGGTTGTTCATTAGCAAACGACAAATTCATAATAAATTATTTTTCTGCAATAACAATCTGTAAATTCATGACAAATAAAATTTCCACTATTACAATCTGTAAGTTCATAATAAATATTATTTGAACAATAACGAACTATAAATGTATGATAAATAATATTTCTGTAATAACAAATTAAGAATTATATTCTACTGTAGTTAGAAAACAGTATGGCAGGTGTAAAACTGGAATTGTTGTTATCTTCTAGGACCTTGGCTCCTCCCATCTAGAGGTGTTGGTGGTACCGAGTCAAATTTCAGCCTCAAAGTATTTGTTTAACGGCCGATTTTGAGTTAAAATTGGTCTTTTAATTTGCCCTTATAGAAAAAAATGTTATCTATATTTTCCGGAAATGAAACAAATATTCAAACTACTACTATTATTACAACTAAATACAAAATTAAATCTTATCAATCAAACCTTGGTGTTGTATAACAGTTTGTATGATAGTAATAATACATTCAATTGAAAACATAGAAAAAAAGGAAAAGATGACAGTTTATTTACAGTATTACAATTATTTTAAAATAAAATGTCTTACGACTTCACCTCTGCTGCCCCTTGGTGCTTTTTTTTGATAAATTTCAGCTTAGAGAAATTCCTTTATCCTGAAGGGATGTATACAGGAAGTATGAGGAAGATTTTTAATGCCATTTTCATGTTTGGGTAATGCAGGTCGCTAAAGTATCTAATTTTGTGTTATTATCAACTTCAGTGTTTAGAAATTAAAAGTTGTAGGTTTCGTCACATACCCATGATGACATCAAAGACAACGATTTCTCCGCAGGGAAGGTACAGACTACGAGGTTTTGGCGTCCCTCTCACTCCAACAGTCAAACACCCACAACACAAAACTGTCATCTATATAAACATTCCTATACGATTAACTTATTATTAGACAATTACTTACACTCTCACCTTCACTTATTTGTGCTGTACATATCTTTCCTCACTTAGCAACCGAGTGATACGACTCTAACATTCTTTCCAGATTTTTTTTCGAGACAAGAAATGATTTTTCAACAAGATGGGGCGAGACTTTTCCTGTACATTTTTGTCGAGAAGTTAGAAATTATTTGAATTTTACATTTAGAAAAAACTGGTTTGGGCGAGAACGACCAATAATTGGCCTCCTAGGTCACCTGATCTAACGCCAATGGACTATTATATGTGAGGACGTATGAAATGGATAGTATATGCTGAAAAAGTAACTACAAACGAAGAATTAAGGTTAAGAATGGTCAATGTATTTGAAATACTACGAAATAATCCAAATAGGTTAAAAAGAGCCATCCAAGAATTTTTAAAACGTGCAGAAAAACTGCAGATTACAGTATTAACAGTGACGGAAGACATTTTGAACAGTTGTTGTAATAGCAAGTTCCTAATAATAAGTTTTTAGTATTTTATAGACTTTTTTATAAAGATTTTATTTCTAGATATTCTCGGATGTTAAAAGTATTCTTCTCTCTGTTTAGAAATTAATGCATTTTTTCAGCAACTTTTCGGATATTATGATGCTAAAAAGTCATTATTTCTAACTTATTTTTGTTTAATAGTTGACTATAATATATTTACATTTATTTTTTACAAGTTTTGTTTAAAACTTGTATGTGATCATTACCCATTTAACAAACTTTTTGTACATCAAACATAAAGAAACGGGGTTTTTACCCCATTTTTTTGCGTTCTAGATTTCTCAAAAAAATAATGCAGGTACGGTTCTGTGACCTTTTTATTCAATTTTTCAGGACAAAAACCAGAATAAATCACCAATGTCGCCCCTATTAACGTCCTAAATATTTCATGTTCATTGTTTGGTGTCCAAGTCACTTTGTATAATATAATGAGTAATAAATTAATTTATATTACCTTTTGTTCCGTCATGTGACTTTGAGTTTGTCTTTATTACAAAGACGCGTTTCGGAGACGTATCTCCATCTTCAGTAATTTTACTCCGTAGAGGTCGTTAAAACATTAAATATCACAAAAACATTGACACTATACACACAATTAAATAAATACACATATACGTTGATTTTAACTTTTTTTACGTGCGCATGTAAAAAAAGTTAAAATCAACGTATATGTGTATTTATTTAATTGTGTGTATAGTGTCAATGTTTTTGTGATATTTAATGTTTTAACGACCTCTACGGAGTGAAATTACTGAAGATGGAGATACGTCTCCGAAACGCGTCTTTGTAATGAAGACAAACTCAAAGTCACATGACGGAACAAAAGGTAATATAAATTAATTTATTACTCATTATAAATATTTCAGTACGGCTTCATTTGACCGGAGGAGCAGAACCCAGGAAGAAATCTTTTGATACAGTAAGTCAGCAACGAAGCATTTTCAGACACATGTTTATATGAACTTTTTTCATTATTTTCACCAGCAGAACTTGACCTGAAACTCTTTCCGTGTCGTTATGAAACACTCTGTATATTGTGCCAGTGCTTGTTTTCATAATAAAATTATTATTATAATTTTTGTAACGCTTAGTGCTGGGCACAATGCAAATTCAAAACCACCAATAACGTTCTGGTTCATTTATGATGTTTGTAAAGAAACCGGTACATTAAGATAGAGATGGGAAATGCAGTTACTTTGTCGATCCATTACTGACGGGTAATAAATAGGTTTCAGTAACTTATTGCGTTGCAGGATGACTGGCGATTTCAAATTAACAATCTTCAAGGTATTGCGGAATGCGTTATTTTTCAAATTACAGAACCAGTAAAAACGGTAAGCCATATTTATAGCGATTTGTAAAATTATTGCAATGAAAACTGATCGAGTTTTGCAATATATTTTAACATATATTTTAAAATAAAACAGCTTAAAATGTACACAATAACCTAATACAATTATGAAAGAGAAAAAAATTAATAAACAAAGACCAGAGCACTGTGGTGACAATATATACAGATACACTTTCAAAAGTCCCTTACCACACTTGGGAATAAACAAAATAACAAAAAATTTTGTCAAAAGTAAAATGTTTATTCCTATTAGACCCTTATAGCTATTACAACAACAAAGTTGTCATCTTCAGAGGGAATCTTAACAAAGACTATAGGAATAATAGGAATAAACATTTTACTTTTGACAAAAAAATTTGTTTTTTGTTATTTTGTTTATTCCCAAGTGTGGTAAGGGACTTTTGAAAGTGTATCTGTAAAAAAATTAATAACAACATATATTATTTATTGTAATAAAAAAGCAATTAACATATACTACAGTGCTATAAAAAAGTAATAATAAAAACTGAAAATTTTAAAATTACAATAAAATTATTACAACTGTTCGGTAAAAATAAACATGTTCCCTGCATAAAAAATAAGTCAATGTATAGCAATAAAATTATAAAAATAGAAATATGTAATAAGTTTTAAAACAAATAATGACATTATAAATATGTACAATAAACTATATACAATAATACTATTATAAATACTGTAACAACAATAAATTCGTATATTTGAAACGAGTATATTCATTTTATTTTGTCTGTTACGTTAAATAACTTACATGTCTACATTAGGGTCACACATATTAAAAATCTTGTACAAAAATACAAATCATTAAAACACAAAATCTACATTATTAAAAAAATACATCATACGAGTCATTACAGAAAAACAAGCTGATAAGTTAAAAGTTTAAAAATCGGCAATATTTGGTATTTTTTTAACTTTTTAATTTCTCACATAGGTCCATACGTAGTATAAAAAAAGTTACATGTTGGGTTAAAAATTTTATGTCGACTTTTTATATCCGATTTGATGTCTCCTGAGTCCAAAAAAGTGGTTTTTGGAATTTCACTAAAAATTAAACGAAATCGGTAGATCCTATTATGAAAAAATACGTCTTTTATAACTATGCATTTTTACCTTTAACCCACGAACCGGTATTTTGAGCAAAATCGTAAAAGCAGTTTCAGAGAAAATTGTAATTTTGTGTTTTTTTCCCCTCATGCCATCTATCCACAAATATTGAGTTATCAACAAAAATAGTTTTTTTTAATTCCAACATATGATGTCTATGTACTATATAGTGATTCACAGACAGTCATTGTACACACAAAAACTTTTTATCATGTAGACACCAACTTGTAAAATCTGTTCTGTAAATTAGTAGGCCCTACACTACCAACGTCGTTCAGCAACTTTTTAAAAATAAAAACAGTTTTAAGAGGTAAATATAATATTTATATTTTAATTAAATAATACATCCGAAACTTTAAATGAATATTATACAAAAATTAATTAATATTAGTTTTATGATATTTGCAAGATTTAAATTGGTTTGTTTCTATACCCTCTTCTCCCCACCTCTCTCTCTCTCTCTCTCTCTCTCTCTCTCTCTCTCTCTCTCTCTCTCTCTCTCTCTCTCTCTCTCTCTCTCTCTCTCTCTCTCTCTCTCTCTCTCTCTCTCTCTCTCTCTCTCTCTCTCTCTCTCTCTCTCTCCCTCTCTCCCTCTCCACCACTTATGTATGTGGTTCTAATTTGACCAGTTCTTAATCATTGTCCTACGTGTTTAAAAAAAACCTGGCTGTACAGTACAGATTCAGGACCTACAACAGGAGTGTTTGATGTCTCATCATGTTGCATACACTATTACAGTATGGCCATACTTCTCTTGTTCTGGCCGTACACTTCTAATGTCCAATACCCTACTACAACATACACATGAACAAAACGAACGTAGTTCTACTCCCCTTACATTATAATTAATTGATCAAAAAGCTTGGACAAAGTACTCTCACAATGATTACTTGATTTACCAAACTTAAATAAGTCAACTGGAATTGCAAATAGTCAAAGTTTTTTTTTTCACTCTACATTTGTTGTTTTTATTCATAAAGCTGAAATATTTTTAATTGGTTTTCAACTAGACTGTCTAAAAGAAGGTATTCATTGGTTAATTGATTCAGGTAGTTTAATTATGTTTGTTAGGTTTTCAAATATCCAGACTGTTACTCCCAATCTGGTTATTTAAATCACAGTCGTTAAATACGATAAATTGATTTACAAACAAATAAACATTCTTCCTATACATTCGTTAATTTGTCTACAAGGATTAATTAAGTATAAGTGTTTACAAATTGTCACTTTAGCTGATTGATTAGCAATGCCCGAGTTACGCTATTACGCCTAACGCATTTAGAAATGGACCTCATGTTTCCTATTGGTTAATTCATTAACAAGTATTGAACGTTATTAACTGATTTGCAAATAAAGAGAAAGTACAAACATTGATTAATGTAGACGGAGTAATTAAGTCGTATTGATGTACAAATTGACAGAGTCCTCCCTCATACATTAGTAATTGATTTACAAGGCTTAATTAAGTTGTATTGATTTACAAATGGTCAGAGTGTCCTCCCTCTCCCACCTTAATAATTGACCTACAAACCTTAATTAAGTTATATTTATTTACTAATGGTGAAAGTGGGCTCCGCCTTCCACCTTTAGTGGTTTACAAGGTTTAATTAAGTCGAATTGATTTAGAAATGGACAATGTCCTCCACCTTGCACCTTAGTAATTAATTTACAAGGCTTAACTGTATAGATTTACAACAGAGTGTCCTCCACCTCCTATATTAGTAATTGATTTACAAAGTATTAAGTTGTATTGATTTACAACAGAGTGTCCTCCACCTCCTATATTAGTAATTGATTTACAAAGCATTAAGTTGTATTGATTTACAACAGAGTGTCCTCCACCTCCTATATTAGTAATTGATTTACAAAGCATTAAGTTGTATTGATTTTCAACAGAGTGTCCTCCACCTCCTTTATTAGTAATTGATTTACAAAGCAATAAGTTGTATTGATTTACAACAGAGTGTCCTCCACCTCCTATTAGTAACTGATTTACAAAGCATTAAGTTGTATTTTGTATTGATTTACAACAGAGTGTCCTCCACCTCCTATTAGTAACTGATTTACAAAGCATTAAGTTGTATTGATTTTCAACAGAGTGTCCTCCACCTCCTATATTAGTAATTGATTTACAAAGCATTAAGTTGTATTGATTTAAAACAGAGTGTCCTCCACCTCCTATATTAGTAATTGATTTACAAAGCATTAAGTTGTATTGATTTACAACAGAGTGTCCTCCACCTCCTATATTAGTAATTGATTTACAAAGCATTAAGTTGTATTGATTTACAATAGAGTGTCCTCCACCTCCTATTATTAACTGATTTACAAAGCATTAAGTTGTATTTTGTATTGATTTACAACAGAGGGTACTCCACCTCCCACATTAGTAATTGATTTACAAAGCATTAAGTTGTATTGATTTACAACAGAGTGTCCTCCTCCTCCTATATTAGTAATTGATTAACAAAGCATTAAGTTGTATTGATTTACAACAGAGTGTCCTCCACCTCCTTTATTAGTAATTGATTTACAAAGCATTAAGTTGTATTGATTTACAACAGAGTGTCCTCCACCTCCTATTAGTAACTGATTTACAAAGCATTAAGTTGTATTGATTTACAACAGAGGGTACTCCACCTCCCACATTAGTAATTGATTTACAAAGCATTAAGTTGTATTGATTTACAACAGAGTGGCCTCCACCTCCTTTATTAGTAATTGATTTACAAAGCATTAAGTTGTATTGATTTACAACAGAGTGTCCTCCTCCTCCTATATTAGTAATTGATTAACAAAGCATTAAGTTGTATTGATTTACAACAGAGTGTCCTCCACCTCCTTTATTAGTAATTGATTTACAAAGCATTAAGTTGTATTGATTTACAACAGAGTGTCCTCCACCTCCTATTAGTAACGGATTTACAAAGCATTAAGTTGTATTGATTTACAACAGAGTGTACTCCGCCTCCCACATTAGTAATTGATTTACAAAGCATTAAGTTGTATTGATTTACAACAGAGTAGCCTCCACCTCCTATATTAGTAATTGATTTACAAACATTTAAGTTGTATTGATTTACAAATGGAGAGTGTCTTCTGTCTGTTACCTTAGTACAGTAATTGATTTACAAAGCTTATTAATTTGTATTGATTTTCAAATAGAATGTGTGCTCTGCCTCCCACTTTAGTAATTGATTTACAAATGGAGAGTGTCCTCCACCTCACACCTTAGTAATCAATGTAGAAGGCTTAATTAATATGTATTAATTTACAACAGAGATTCCTCCGTCTCCAACCTTAGGAATCGATTTACAAGACCTAATTACTTTCTATTGAAATACAAATGAACAAGTGTTTAAAGCTTAATCGGGCGTTTGATTCGTGGTTTAATTGAAGATGGCTTTGACAGGCACTTACAAATATGTAAGGTAATGTTTAATCAGTATTATAAGGAGTGCAATTTTTTTTTCGAAAGTACTTTAACTGTTAGAACAATATGCTCTGTTTCTGGACATTAGAATAGGCTCAACCATCCTTACTGGAATGAAATTAACTTAAAAATAGCCCAGGGTTTATGTTTGTAGAAGTATTTTTTCTTTTCGTGAATTTTGAAAAAAAAAGTAAAATTACATGAAAATATACGTAAATTACGAACAAATTGACGGGTAAAGAGCTAAGAGAACTTTCATCCCATTCTCTCTCCCTCTAGTATAAATGGACAGGTTTCATCTGAGCTGTGAATAGCGCGTGGAGGGGAGGTAAAGTTTGTAGTTCGAGGCCGCGTGGGGACTGAGGCATTGTAGGGGAATAGTCAGCGCCGGCTACTGTCCACGATCCAGCGGTCTTGCAGACATCGTTGTTAGTACTAACACCCGACACAGACTGAGGCGGCCGCTTCCCCTACCACATTACTGACGCCTAGACCCACTGCGCACCCAAACTCCACAGCTCAGATGAAACCTGTCCATTTATACGCCTATATTTGTTGTAACAGTACAAATAATAAAATTCATATTTGTAACTATTAATGTTTTTGTACAATATTATGGTAAATATTTGTTAGTTTGTTTTAAGAACACATCATCTTTTCTATGTCTTCTATGATTCCAAACTAAATAAATAGTCAGAAATTGTTGATCCGAATAATAGCACTCACGAATACAAATGAAACGTTTACTGCGTACTAGGCATCATAATACCATCAGCACTGCAAGTCTTTTAACCTTGATCTTGGAACATATTACTTGAAGAACAATATCGATATAAGATCAAGACGATGGGCTTTTAATGCTAAGGGATAAATTGTCGACCTATATTATTAACCATGGATTAGAGACAACAACTACTTTCGTTCCATGAGCAACTTCCAAAAAATGTAATAATATTTCACTTTATTTTTAGGTGTCCTATTCGGATAAGATCGAAATGATTATATTACTCGAAATTAAATAGATCAGAATTTGAATCCTATATAAATGGCAGGGATTGGCTACCACTCGGAGTATATGAGTGAGGTATGGCATTATTGAATTTAATATATTCCTTTTAAAGACATAGTTAAAAAGCAGGTAATACTGCCCTATCATTTTCTCTGAACAAAATGATACAAAATGAATACACATACATTTTTACTTGATTTTTATTGTTTATTATTATTGGACGGTTTAATACCTTTTTAACCATTACAGATAGAGCTGCAAAGCCTTACACATTGTTAATGGACACCAAAACCTATTTCAGTACGTATTCAGTATACCGCTACCTTTCCAAGGGGACGGCCCGTAAGGACTAAGTAGGAAACCTTGAATAAGAGCATAGATCGTGTTGTACTTCAAATTATAGGGATTTATGAGTAGAACACAATGCCTCAAAATCGACCTCAAAAGGTTTACCCTAGCTAAAATAGCGTGGGTTTAAAGTTTATATTACCTGGTGTTTTTTACTGCCGAACTTTTTTCCTTTTTTAACAGGTCTTTTACTATCGGTAGATGGAACTGGTGCCCATCACTTCCTATGTGTTCCAATTCCAAAAGTGCTTTAAAGACTATTCCGGTATCCCTTGGTTGATGATATTCTGTGTTCTATACACAGACATTAGTTAGGGGTGTTGCGAGTGTTGTGCACTTTTCTTGGTACTTAGGCACAATGGAATAACTGGAAACACAAAAGAAGACGATGAAGGAAGGAAACTACAAATTAGTTGCCACGCAACGTTTTATGACTGCTGACCTTTTATCTGCATTAGAAAGTGTGCTTTATAAGCAATGGGAGGACAGGAATTGGTGATTTCCCGTCTTTCCAAACATTCCGTCATTTTAAGATTATGAACATTTCTGAAGGTCATGGATTTCTGATAGAACATGAGAACTCTCTGCAGGTCCCATTCTATCAATCTGTTCTGACTGTAAAGACATCCTAATTGACTCCGTTGTTTAGAGGTGTTCGTAGAATTATTTTCTTACGCCAATTTTGGAAAATAAAACTGAAAATTGATTTACATGATAGTCTATTGTCCATCTTGCGTCATCTGAATATTTTCAACAAAATATGAACTAATTTGATTTGATTGTTGCACCTGTAATTAATATAGTATTTATTATTATTGGATTAATTAGTTTCACCGTTGTAAATTTATATTTAAAATGTATTTTATTTTTATTTAGTTTTGTGTAAGACGATGATAACTGAAATAGTTTTTCGACATTAAAAAAAAGAAATACATTAGGTTATGTTTTAAGAAATAAAAGCCTTTAAATCATACAGAAAAGCGGTCGATAGCCAACGTTGAATTATATTTAACTGAAATTGTGTTTTCTCTTCAATTAGTGGAGGTAATAGTCTCTTTTATTGAGAAAGCAACTCCATACGCCCCAACAATATAAAACAGCAAGTTCACATTTTTAAGTTTAGGACAATAGAAATCAATTTGCAGTCATCAATAAAGTTTACGAAAAACTTTCAGTAACGTGGGGCTTCTATTAAATCTATGGATAAACTCTGGTATATTAAAAAGAGCTGGTAATATTATTTCATCGGTGTGGTTGCTATGGTGATATATGTTATTTATTTGTTTACTTACCTTTGGATTGGTGAAAATTGAGGAAGAAGCTTTACCATTTTTGTTAGATAGTAAACATTAATTTGGTACAGAAATTACATAAATCTTAAATAAATCTGTAGAGAAACATTGTTGAAATAAAAATAACTCTATAAATTAAATGTTAGAAATGTCCTCCTTTGTAACATAATTCCATCCTTCCCTTCATGTATTCAGATGTTCTGGGAAATGGTGAAAGTCATCAATATTGTTGATTTATCGAGTGATGTTGTCTCCGAAATGAGCAAGTGTTCTTAAAAATGTGCATACACTCTGCGCTACAAAAATCTCAAAGGTAAAAGTCAGGACAACTGAGGTATGGCGTTCTGGGTGGCCGCAGACACTTTCAAATAATGCAGTTCCCAAAGGAACTGGTTGTGAAAGCCATTAAAGTACCGGATGTGTGGAAAGATCTATAATCATGTTGGAAGTTACTTGCGTCAGATCAATGCACTTCAATTATTCTTCAAATTCAATAAAGATTCGCCCACTCACTGTTAACATTTTCAAACAAGGAAACATGTCCAACAGATCAAGGCTGATATTCCGCACTAATCTTGTTGGAATTCAATGGATGTTCATTGATTATATTATGGGTTTTCAGCCGCTCAGAATAGTGAATCCACGCCTCATCAGTAACCCATGTGATTGAATGTCAACCTTTTATGAGCCTGGAACCATTAGCAGAACCGAAATTTTCAGTTTATCTAGTTTCTTCAGTTGTTGCATGGCAGTTGTTATTTATACATGTATATAAACGGCAATAATTTTGCTTTCTTGGTCTTTGTAGCTCTTTGGCATGTCCCATAAGATTTGCTACTATTATGACTTAATTGTGCGCAGCTATTTTTGCGGAGAACGTAATAGATCATTTCACCAACAAGCTCTTACCACATGCCATTCTCTTTTCCATTTCACTGAGGTTATTTCTTTCATCGCTGCATATTAAAATACACTATTAATAAATTATTAACGCTAAAGCATTATGTAATAGTTTTCTGGTTGTTTGTATTAACACCCAACCTTTTTTTTTGATATAAAATTTCTGTTTGGTTTTATGGAATCAAAATTATTATTGATACTTTGTTATATTCTATATCCGGGTTTTTAAAACGCGTCAATTTTAGTAATTTCGAATAGTAAACCTAACCGTAACATATACAGGCATACAAGTAAAATTAATATATTTCGAGTAGACAAGCGTGTACTTTTACCAGTATTATTAATTCAAGCAGAAAACTGATTTTTTTTAGGATACATTTGTTTCTTTCTTGTCGAATTCGAGCGATGGTCGTAAGACTCCTGGTTCGTGTTCGCGACACGCCTGAAGATTCCGCGTACTTTACTCCCTATGTTGTGTTTTCCCTAAGTTCACTTATTCACAAATTGTTTCTTTGTTGGCCTGATGACACTAGCCGCAGTTTTTGGGACTTGCAAAGTTTTACGATTTACGTTACCTTTTTGGTATTAATTTCCCTAATAGTTTATTTTTTCTTTCGGTTGAAATTTGACAGCTACTTTTTACTTAAAATGCTTCATTATTTCAAACCTAATTGTATTATTTACCTACTAAAAGGTGTGAAATTGATCACCTTTCTAGTTTAACCTTTCTTTAAATTTTTTGTTGTAATTTTCTTTAAAAGTTTAATTACTCTACACTTTTCATTACTTTAATTTTTCAAAATTTTATTTTAACTTGTCTTTTGACATTGTGAACTTTGTCACTTTTAACTAACTTTTTAAAATATGCAAAATTTGCTAATTTGCATAAGAACATTTTATTTAGGTCTCCTTATGTAGATTCAAAAAACACCTTCAGTCATGTTTTTTGAGTAATTTTGAAGTTTTCCTTTATCTTTAAACAATTGTGCAACACCTAATTTTTTTACGTTTTGAGATTTTCACGGTAAATACATACAAATTTAGTGCAATCTATCTTACCAAGAAAAACCCAAAATTCGTACTTTACAAAATCCTGGCATCCCTATAGAAACATGATTTTTTTTGAGGTAGTTATTTTACACTGCTCGACCGGTCCAAGGCCAGATGTCGTCATCTCCGATAAGAGGCATCTCGCCCCGACTGGTCCTCCACAGCCTCTACAACCTTGCTGAAACCCTTGTTGCTATGGAAAACTTAACTTTTACAAAATTCCTACACATTTCAAATTTACCAAGTCCTACGCTGGCCCAACCCGTCGTAATACGTATAACTTGAGAAAAGTTTGATGAAAATAGTTAAGGCCAATTTTTTCTCTTATAGGAGTTGATTTTAAGTTACGACAAAATGTAAAAGATACGCCCTAAATATGCCTTTAGCAAATTTAATTAAAATCAATCCACACATTTGGCTACACAGACGACAGATGACAGTCAGATGTCATTTTTTAAAAATTAACCTTTTTGAACTTGCGAAACCTTAAAACGGATATACCTATTGTTTGATCCATCATGCAACTTTCTCTCTAATATGGGGGGGGGGGAGTAAGAATAGGCCATAATAATAAAAATATAAAAATTCATTCAATGTCACATTTTAATTGAACCATGGATTAATGTTATTTGAAACAGCGGAATAGACTAGAGTTTTGTGAAGCAAATATTTGTTATCATTCAATGAAATATAATATTTAAACTCTAATAGTTCTTTGAAGCCTTCATTGGCAGAGTGAAGCGAAGCGAGTTTAACTCCGCCATTTTATATATTGTCTATATGTTTGTTTGTCACATATTTACGAAAAGCTTATTTGGAAATAGAGGAAAAGATTTCTTTGCACTAAGGCTGAATATGGTTTGGAAAAGGTTTTCTTTTGATTAGTTTCCGTTTAAAAATGACGGCCACTTAAAACGATTCAACATGGTTCAAAGGAAGTCGCGTAGGAGTACAATCCTTGCTTCCAAGTATTGAATATAGTTTTGTCAACTAGAGATAATGATCTGATCATTTGCATCTAGGCCAAATAATCCATGTACAAAGTATATAAAATATTTATGTTTTATTTATTTATTTGTATTTTATTTTATTATTTTTTGTAAATAACGTAAACTAAAGTTTAAACTAAACTGTCCACCACATTTTACTCTAAGTTCTCTGCCGTTTAAAACCTTTATCTTTGATATTACTATTAGCTTTAAAATGTATTTTGTAGAATTATCCAGGTTTATTACAGTGTCAACGGCATATATAATATTTAATTACAATATAATTTTTATAATTTTTGTAAATAACATAAACAAAAGTTTAAACTAAACTGTCCACCACATTTTACTCTAAACTCTCTGCCGTTTAAAAAACTTTATCTTTCATATTACTATTAGCTTTAAAATGAGTTTTGTAGAATTATCCAGGTTTATTACTTTGTCAACGGTATATAAAATATTTAATTACAATATTAATATTTTATTATTTTTTGTAAATAACTTAAACAAAAGTTTAAACTAAACTGTCCACCACATTTTACTCTAAGTTCTCTGTCGTTTAAAAATCTTTATCTTTGATATTTCTATTAGCTTTAAAATGAGTTTTGTAGAATTATTAAGTTTTACTACGGATTATAAAATATTTAATTACAATATTACTTTACATTATAAAAAAAGAAACTTTAACAAAATTTTAATTCAACTGTCCACCACTTTTTATTCTAAACTCTCTGTCTTTTAAAACCATTTATCTTTGATTTTAATATTAGTTTTAATATGAGTTTTGGAGAATTATTAGGTTTATTATTTTATATAAAATATTTAATTACAATATTATTTTACTTTCTTTTTTAATAACTTAAACAAAAATTTTAAATTAACTGTCCACCACATTTTGTTGTAAGCTCTCTGTCGTTTAGGAACATAATGAAGGAGATGAAAAAACGTTGTTTATTACATCAAACTAATATAGTACTGAACCATTGTAGAGGGAGGGACTGAAATGTTGCCTAGAGGTTAGATAAGACCTTGTAATAGAGACGGCAATGTATAGGCCTATGTAGGCTACTCACATTTCCTTCGTTCGTATGAATCTAATATTTTAAACCAAAACATTGGTTAAATGTGAGTTTTGCTCGGTGCGTTTATCACGTAAATGCTCTACGATCATTGTTCAACGATAATCGAGGTTGTACTATTTTGCTCCGAGCGACTGCATCTATCCGATTCTCGACCAGACCAGACAGGTGTTTTCTTCACCAGTCACTCGGAATAAGTGTCCCTGGGTTGTAGTGATACGAAAAAAATGGCTTTGATCAAATTAAGTAGAAGTAAAAATCTCAGAAAATGTTTCTGATATTTCAACTTAATTAACAATTCGTTCGGATAGTGGGTCAACAAATAAAAACAACAAAACAAAACAAACCGTGGAGAAAATATAAAGGTGCAACAAACTCCCCTGGTTTCTTAACTTTGCTCATTTATCATTGGTACTTGAATTTGGGATGTGAGAGCTGTCACAGCGAGAGAAGATAAGCAATTCTCTCCATGAGGATTTCATCCTGTTCATCTGAAAATTTGCGATCTATGAAGACACTCATTTCTATTCAAATGTTCGTTAGTGACTGACGATTAGTGATGGGTTATTCGAATAGAAAAGTATTCATATATTCGAATAGTTAACTTTTATTTGAATAGTAAGAAAAGTATTCGAATACTTTCTAATGAATACTTTTTTCTGGCAAGCTGCTATGCTCCTACAACTTCGGATGAGCCGTATGCACATACGGTCCATACGGAATCATTTTCTATTCGTAGCGGTACTCACGAATACTTTATCTAAATAGTGAATACTTTTTACCACTGCATTATTAACTATTCCCTAGATTACTATTCCATAGAGAGATCACAAGTAGTTTTAAGTTATTTGAATATTTGAACACTATTCGTTCATCATTTCGTTTATATTTAAAAGACAAACACTTTCATAGTACTAATACTAATATAATTCAGTCACTTAAAACTTTTTTATTAAAACTGTTGTGGCCACAACATTCCTGGTCTATTACTAAAGAAACATATAATTTAAAAAATAAATTATGTTTATTGCACAAATACAAAAAAAAGGGAAAAAACCTAATGATAAATGGATATTTATTCATAGTCACTATTTTTCATATAAAACTTGGAATTCTTAGTAAAATTATAAAATAAATTAAAATTTTCAAAATGACTAAATAAATTGGCGCCTTATTTATTCCGATTTAGTCTTATTGTCGGAAAACTATTCGAATAGTTTTAAATGAATACTTATTGGAATAGTTGATTTCCTATTCGAATACTAAGAAGTATTCGATAGTAGGCCTACCAACACTGCTGACGATAATATTCATTCTCCAGCCGTGGGACTATTCAGATAGCGATGTTGATACTCGGGTGAAATGGATACTCGCAATACTCGGTTTCAAATGATTTCAATACTCGTATTATTATTTCGAAATCGAGTATCTGCGCAGAACGATTTTGCTCATCGGATTCGAACTCAGCTTTACCAATCAGATCCTTTTAGATAAAACTACACTTTGGCGTTCTATCTGTTAGACTGATCCACCAAGTATTTATTTTTTTAAACAATATGTGATTGACACTTGTAATACGTAATTAAATGTTATCCTGCCTCGACACAAATTCAGTAATAATTAAATTCAGTAAATCATTTAAGACAAAAATAAATTATGTGGTTTTTAAATTTCACAGTGTGATGTAATACTTTAGAGAAAGTAATACAAAGAGAAGAAATACTCGAGATTTTAATTTTGAGGAAAAATGAAAGTTTTAGAGTAAGTAAATAGTGTATTTCATCACTAGGACCAAAAGCGAGGATCGGATCGAAAAGCTTCTTTTGGTCCAAATGATGAACTATATTTTTGGTTATACAGTACTGCAAATAATATAAGAAAACAATTTCACAAAAACTAAAATGTTATAAACTATTTACCTTCAAATCGATGGTAACAGCTGTTATAACGGTTATTTACAATCGAGAGTATAGGTTGTTTTTATAGACGCTTTACAATCGTTAATTAATTCGTATAAACGAAGTAACAGCTGATGACTTCGACCTCAGCTGATGTTTTTAGGTCCTAGGAGTAAAAGATCAACTTAAGCATCTCAATGCATGTATTGAAAGCAGCTGTTTTTGAAGCAGTTGTTTTTGAAGGGAACTTCAAAGTGAAATTGTAGTATAGTGAAAATAGTGTTAGGAATAAGTCCCAAGACACATAGAAGCCAGGATATTGTTGTAAAATACAAGTTCTCTAGACAAAATACATAGTTTATTAAGGCGACAAGGTATATAAACCCACCATGACCTGAAATCTGGGTCAGTCATAATTGAACGGTGACAGCCGGAGGTTCTGCTCGTCGATTGACCAAGAACATTGTTGTTACTCGGGTGAAATGGATACTCGCATTACTCGGTTTCAAATGATTTCAATACTCGTATTATTATTTCGAAATCGAGTATCTGCGCAGAACGATTTTGCTCATCGGATTCGAACTCAGCTTTACCAATCAGATCCTTTTAGATAAAACTACACTTTGGCGTTCTATCTGTTAGACTGATCCACCAAGTATTTATTTTTTTAAACAATATGTGATTGACACTTGTAATACGTAATTAAATGTTATCCTGCCTCGACACAAATTCAGTAATCATTAAATTCAGTAAATCATTTAAGACAAAAATAAATTATGTGGTTTTTAAATTTCACAGTGTGATGTAATACTTTAGAGAAAGTAATACAAAGAGAAGAAATACTCAAGATTTTAATTTTGAGGAAAAATGAAAGTTTTAGAGTAAGTAAATAGTGTATTTCATCACTAGGACCAAAAGCGAGGATCGGATCGAAGAGCTTCTTTTGGTCCAAATGATGAACTATATTTTTGGTTATACAGTACTGCAAATAATATAAGAAAACAATTTCACAAAAACTAAAATGTTATAAACTATTTACCTTCAAATCGATGGTAACAGCTGTTTTAACGGTTATTTACAACCGAGAGTATCGGTTGTTTTTATAGATGCTTTACAATCGTTAATTAATTCGTATAAACGAAGTAACAGCTGATGACTTCGACCTCAGCTGATGTTTTTAGGTCCTAGGAGTAAAAGATCAACTTAAGCATCTCAATGCATGTATTGAAAGCAGCTGTTTTTGAAGCAGTTGTTTTTGAAGGGAACTTCAAAGTGAAATTGTAGTACAGTAAAAATAGTGTTAGGAATAAGTCCCAAGACACACAGAAGCCAGAATATGGTTGTGAAATACAAGTTCTCTAGACAAAATACATAGTTTATTAACGCGACAAGGTATATAAACCCACCATGACCTGAAATATGGGTCAGTCATAATTGAACGGTGACAGCCGGAGGTTCTGCTCGTCGATTGACCAAGAGCATTGGTCGGAACATTCAGAACCTACGATGATCGTTACCGAGTCTAGATCGTTAGTCGCTCGGAGCAAAACAACACCATTCAAAATACAAAGAAGTAGTGCTCAAGAAATCTTTGAACGATGAACCATCATCGTTGAGACGTAATCATACCAAGCAAAGCCCATCTTTACTCTTAGGAGCATCGGATCGGAGTATAGCAGGCAAAGTGCTGTCACCAGGCTATTTTACATTGACCATATCTATACATAATGAGTAGTTGTTAAATTTGTATGTTTATCTAGTCTATATACAAACTTGTATGGATTACAAAATTTGAAAGGATTACAGTCATTAAGTCATCCTGCACTTCATTTAGAGACTAATTTTCGAAATGTTTACACTTTTTATAACACTACCTGCGACATTAAATTCAAAGTATTTAACACATAAAATATGTTTTTTTAGCAGCCTGTTTTGCAGCATTTTGATACTATTTTTTAAAACAAACAAACCCTTTGAATTATTATATATTTATATATTTATTTGAGATATATCAAAATTTATATAGCCCTACCTGAAGAATCTGGATATGTGAATATTTTGACTTATTTTGTATAGAAACGTTATTCTTTGGCTAGTTATGGGATTTATAAACACAAACATAATAATAAGTTGTAAATAAATACAACTACAATAAACTGTGCAAAATTATTGCACAAATTTTTTCACTTACCCATTTCCAAAATCAAAAAAAAGTCAACAAAAACTATTTGTCAACAAAAATGTCGATTCAGGAGTTGGAATTTTTTTTTTAAAATCAATCATGGAGGCCATTTTAAAAAATACCTAAATATTTAAATAGGGTCTAAAATTGCTTAACTTGTGCCAAAAGGCATAAAAACTCAGTGTAAGTCGTATTTCATTAAAATCGAGCTTTTAATGAATGCGATCAAGGTTGATTTTTGTTTCTTGCTAACTATTCATGAATCGTAATATACAATGTTACAATTTTTACTTGCAATGTTTCACACGGGTTTAAGTCAGTAATTTCCACATTATACTAAAATTTGAACGAAATTCGTAGAGTGAACATTGATAAAAAAATTACTTCTTTCATAACAGACCCATGGCCGATTTTTGGTTTCTACCAATAACTCATGAACTGCTATTTTTGAATTGTTAGTAACGACTAATATAGGTTTTCTTTAGGTTCTTAGAGTTTTCTTTTTTTCTTTTATTGATAGCTACTTTAATGTTGTGTTTTCTAAAAAGTTGTGAAAAATTCCCGAAATGTGGCAAAATATTCCCACATACCAAATTTTAATAAAATTGTTCCACGCATTTGGGATATAGACCACTACACATATGGCAAACGCCAGACATACTTCTAATAAACACTTTTTTCGACTCTAAAAACCTAAAAACTAATATATATGAAAAAAAGCTCTACATAGTTTTTTATAGACCCCTCACAAATATAATTATGTGAAATAAAAATTATTATAAAAAATAAACACCCTCATTAAAACCAAGGTCATAACCTTAATATACAAACAATTGTTATTAAATTAAAAACTTTACAAGAACACACATTTCTTTAGGGCGTACAAGGATCATTTTTCACCAATCGGTTATAATAGGAAAAAATTAAGGAGGTATGTAATTAATTAGAGTTAGCGGGGATGTTTTATGGAGTTTTAAAAAAATAAGTAACCGATGCGGCAAAATCTATACAGCTTAAAAATATGTATTCCATTTGTGTTTCAGCCAAGAAAAGCAACAAATGATGGTTGATAAGTCTGGAGTGGGCCCAGATGGTGACGCCGGTGGAGGAGGTGTAACTGCAGTTTCAGAATCGAAAGGGGAAAGTGGGGAAGACGAGGGAGGATCAGATGATGGGCCCATTCAAACACAGGAGAGTATTTCATCTGGTGGGCAAAGGTAGGCTTAATCACAAAATATGGTATTATATATATATATATATATATATATATATATATATATATATATATATATATATAAGCAAAGGATTTTACTAAAACACCAAATTTATCGTCCATGTGTTCGCAATGAATAATGTATACTTTTGACATTTAGAGTAAGGAACATTGGTCACGACGACCTAGTACCTTGTTTAGATGGAAAGCTTTAATTGAAAATGTCAGGTTGACAAAATTCTGTGTAAACCAATATTAGGCCTTAGAAAAATATACTTTCTTCATCAATTTTGTCAAATGACAAATTTAAGAGCAAATCTGAAGAACACTCACAATACAACAAATAGAGCTGTACGAGTTAGGCCAATAATGCACATATAATACCATTGATGAAAATATAATATATTCTGTGGTTGCTTTACTTCATCACCTTTGTCTAATAGCAAGTATGAAGAACACACACAATACAATACCAAACAAAAACAAAATAATAGAGCTGTGTGCTAGTAGGGTCAACATTGTACATACAGTACTATTGTTGACATTACAATATATACTGTATTCTGTGATTGCATCACTCCTTCATCTATTTCTAAAAGCAAATCTGAAGAACACATACAATTCAACAAGTAAACACAATAAAGATAGAGCTGTACAGTAATACAGTAATATATTCTGTGGTTGCATCACTGCCTTACCTTTGGTAGCAAGCAAAAACAAAATATAGAGCTGTGTGCTAGTAGGGTCAACATTGTACATACATTATAAAATTCAAATATAAGTGTCATATGTATCCGTTTATAGACATAATAAACTGTTGTAAAACATATTAAAATTGTGACATTTAGTTTGAACTGTAAAAATACAGTAATAATTCAGACATTTTTTGTCCCTAAGAACTGATTAGTCCCTCCCCATGCTGTATTTGAAATTTAATCATACTTTTAGTGTCTCGTGTTAGAAAAAAAAAAATATGGATTGTTTACTCTTATCGGAGCTTGATAGTTTTGAAAGAGGATAGAGGTACTATCTGTCAGGTATGAGAAGGGCTTCGACAATATGCGTATTCAGTAGGAATGATGTAGTATGAATTTAGAATCAAAGTTCGTCCCAGGGGGATCAGCAATCAGACAAAGAAGAAGGTAGAGTACTGCCGGGATCAGCCGACAGACCACTTGGAGGTTGGAACATTCGTCCCGTTCCAAGGGAATCAACCCTCAGACAACAAACAGGGTGACCCCTGTTTTCGGGATCAACTGACAGACCACGGAGGCAATACTCATCTCGATGGGATCTGCCTTCAGATAACAAACTGGGTAGGCTATCTATGTTGCTGGAATTAGCCGACAAACCACGGAAGGATTGACAGTGTATTAAATGTTTCAAATCAGGAAAAATATAAGACAGTTGTTCTTTTTTAGGTTAGAGGAATTAAACAATTTTTTGTTTTAAAATAAATCAATCGATTTTCTTTGATGTCATTAAGCCAATTTTAAAAGTAATGGACATTAGTCAATAATCAAAAAATGTTGTTATAATATATTAAAACTAAATTCTATACATATAAATTCACACTAAGATTAAATGATGGTGTTGAGGATTCTGCTGTTAAATTCATTTCACTGTTACATAGCATTCACAATAAATCAATTATGCAGTTTAACCATAAAGTTCTTAAAAGGCATTTTCTTTCAATTGTAATGTCAGTTTGTTAAAAGTCATATTCCTAAAATACAGTAGTTGTTTAGTGACTTGATTTAAGCTGTAACAGGAAATATAGATGTGCTGATAGACCTATAAGTTACATTTCTTAAATTCATCTTGATAACATCAGAAAATCATATATATACCTTTATTAACATCATAATTTTTAATGAAAATAATGCCAAAACTATTAATAAAGCCAACATTATCTAACAACCTTTTTTTGGATATTTAGCAGATTGCCAATCCTGCTACTGTTGCCCCGAAGGTAAGAAGCCATCTGTAGAATAAAAAGTGAATATCTCTCACATACAGTATTGATTTGCACAAACACAATAGTTTTACTTTTGGCAAGGTAAATACCTCTCACATACAGTATTGACTTTCACAAACGCAATTGTTTTATTTTTCACAAAGTAAATACCTCTCACATACAGTATTGACCTGCACAAACGCAATAGTTTTATTTTTGAAAAAGTGGATACCTCTCACATACAGTATTTATTTTCACAAATACAATAATTTTACTTTTGATAATTATAACAAATGATGCTTTCATTTTCTCCAATTTAATTCCATATATCAGTACGGAAATACAATATTTGATCCTGCATGAACTTGTACAAGACGATAGCTTTAAGAAAACATGTGGAGTAGACCTGTCCAATAGGTTATACAACATGGTATTTAAATTAAGACGCAGTTTTTATTTTGAAAAGAATAATTTAATTTTTAAAAACAACAAAAACAAATAAAACACTAATATTGTTGATCTAATTTGAAAATTTATGCATAGACATTTTGTACTTTATTTTTATTTTACCTTCAACAAATACATTTGTTTTGTAATGGTTGCCAAGAGCCAAACAAATAGGTGAATTATCAACATTATGTTACTAATAATGTAATGCAACAATATAATAATTATACAATTAAAATTATGAAAATACAACCAACAAAGCAAATAGTGAATCGTAACACAAAAATCAGATTAGCACATAACCAATAAAAAAACAACAACAAAAAACAGAAAACAATGGAATTGTACAAAAGGAAATTAGACAACCTTCTCTCAAAGATGTAAAAATTCCCTGAATTATATGTTTTATTAGGTAGAAATTTTTTAAATGTCTTGAAGATTATTTCTGGTACTCTACATATTTTGTTTAGCAATTATTTAAATACAGATTTTAATTTTTATGAATATATCAAAGTGTTTGATAATTGTACAAAGATGGCAGTGTCAGCAAATTAATATTTTTGAACAGGTTATATAATTACTCTTGAGGCTTTGATTTTGAAATATTTTCTGAGTCTGAGTCAAATATTATTTATCCTGTTGTTTCAGTCTTTTTATTATTTTCTACAGATTTTTCGGACTTAATATTTGTACATCGTCAGGTCTTCATAACACATTAATACCCAAATACAAATTCATACAACACAATCACAAACATAAAACACATTGTCTTGAAGATATCTTCAGAAGCACTGTCTGATGTGGTTTTGAACCATGAAAGCTACTGAAGGTTTTATGTTTATAATTGTGTTGTATGGATCCGTATTTGTGTATAAATGTATTATAAAAACCTGACGATGGATGAATATTAAGTCCGAAACAGGTGTCGTAAATAATAAAAAGACTAAAATAATATAATTGCTATCTGTAAGTGAATATAAATTTTACCACACATAAATAATGTAAATTAAACTAGGATTTTTTTGTTCTCGAAAATTCTATGATAATTATTACTGTCGCAATAAATAACATGCTCACTTGTGATGTGTCATAGAACTAAGAGCAATCAACGATGGATGAAGCTAAGAACAACTGTTCAACTATCAGGAGCGATAACATCTACTATTCAAAAAACAAAACCAACTTTAAAAAGAGAGGATTCATTTCTCAAACGATTTTCGACAAGACAAGGCCCAGAAAATCAGGTGAGATTTTTATACTTATATAAACATTTAATAGTGGAGTAGTATTATCGAGAATAAACATCAGATAATTGCTTGATTCGGGAGTTTGTTGTTTCTTGTTTGGAGGGTTAAGACCAGTAAACAGTTTTATTCTGTATTGCAGGAAATGTCTGGAACATTTAACATTTAAAGTCAAAATAAGGTTTTTTTTAATATCTTCAACTCTAAGAACGAATTTTAATAACATCTCCAAATTATATTTTACCAGGTGACCTGGGAGATAAAAAATATGTAAGCTGTTAAAGTGGTATTTTAAGATAAACTTGAACTTATTTAACAGTTTTGATTGCAGCATTTGAACTTATTGTGAATTATTATTTGTAATAATATGTGACAAGATTAACAAACCATTTAACAGGGTGCCATACTATGCTAGACCCATTTCCCAAACCAAACTTTAAAACAAGGAAGTCTGACCCAATACGGACATAACCACTCACTAAACACAGCCATCTTTGATGACACAAACTTACAACTTCTTTTAAAAACTTAAAAGTAAATTCATTTTAGTACGATATTCCACTCCATACGTGATTCAGGCAAGTTAACCTAATCCGTCATATTTTACCATACTTGGGTTAAATTATCAAGGATAAATTTCTACATATCATAGCCAATATCATCTGGGGGGGAGCTACTGCCAGCTAGAATTGGTGAAGATTGCTACTATTCATTTTGCCCGCCTACTGTGTACTATCCTGCGTAAAGAGATTGTTTCAAAACCATTGCCCCTGTCTATATTCTCATAACTATTTGAGAATGAGCATATTGGGACCTAAGATTTATTTTTATTAATGAATAGTTTTTTCTTCTACAACAATCATGTTCATATAAAATGAACAACCAAATCATGTGTACATTTAAATATTATTATTGTGCTTAGTTTCATATTAAAAAAGTTGTTATTACACTTAAGTATCTTCAACAATAATAAATTACTTTCAATATAAGTACAGTATCAATATAATATAGTATTAATTAGATATTGAGTAATAGTATTTACTTATGTTTTAATAAATTAACTACAGTGGTCATTACTGCTATGTGTGCATTTACATTAAATGCATTGGTAGAATAAAAATGCTCATATTGAAATTGATTTATGAGATATAAATAACTTTAGTCATCAAAGAACGTCTGCATGATATTTTACACATTCAATTTTTCAAGAATATATTTGCTTCAACGAGCTTCCTTAGAGTTTTCAGAAACTTCTCTTGTACATTGTAATGGCTCTAACATTTATAATGTAATGTCCAGAAACAATAATATATGCTGATGTGGAATAAGGTATACATATAATATAGTCACTATTAAATTATGTCACTTTATTGGAACTTCCATTAAAAACATAGTACTCATACATTATATTTATACACAATGTTTATGTAGTGAAAATAGAAATATTGGATTTCTTGATTGGAAAACTCATTGCTGGATAGAAACGTTAAATTCAAAAATCCAACATAATGAATAAATTTGTTTTTAATAATGTCAAACTATGTGTAATGTCCTCAGAAGGATAGTAGTGGACTGGCTGCCAGCTCCGCCAACTGGTTGCTTCGTACCATACCTACCTGGATCTATGGCTTTCTTAGTCTAGTCTTGGATTAGATTCCTCCCTTTCATCTTTTATGTCAGGTCTCTCTTAACCAAGTTCTCTTTTGACCCCAATGCTATTAGAGTAGTAGGGGACTAGAAGTCTATATTTTATTATTGTTTCTTCTATTTTAAAGCGATGATGACCATGAGGTTTTTCGTCTTTAAACAATAAAGAGAAGAGTACCGAATCATGTATAGTTTGGGTGGAAATAATAAAAAAAAATTTTCTATGAGTGTGTGAAAGTTAGGGCAGTTTGTGTGCACTGTTTATATTATATGTCCTTTTGTATAGTTTGCAAGTGCAAAGAATCCTAGGCATTCCAATGTCTCTGCTACTACATATCATATAAAAACATTTGTACAATGACCACTTCACTCGTTCCATTGTGCAACTTGTGTAATTAGTGACTTATTATATTTTATTTCATTACATATAGACCCTACTTATTACTAAATTTACAAACAATATATTAAATGGCTTATTAAATTATATTCCATTTAATTATGTACAATATGATAATACATGGATACAATGTGACATTTCTCCAAATATTTCACTTTTCCTTTTGCACTAAATGTTTTTATTATAATTTTAATTATTTTTCTTCCATCAGTATGGATAGTTTTCCTTTTTGTTCTGTACCAAGCCATTCAAATAGAAAAATAAATTGACACCCTAATTAAATATATGTGTTAATGGTATAAAGTTTTCAATTTAAAACAATTGGTGATAAATCAAATTAAAATATACTACAATACACTATCTATGCGAAATACAAGTAAAGATATACTCTATTGCTTAAAAACATTATTTAAATATAAATTAGACATGATTTGTATGACGCTATATTGTTATCAATTAAAGTAACTTAAAACAATCAGTTGATAATTTAAAAAATCAAAATATACTTCAATACACTATCTAGACGAAATACATGTAAAGATATACTGTATTGTTTAAAAACACTATTTAAATTGAAATTAGAAACGTTTTTGAAATATGCTTATAGCGCTATATTGTTATCAATTAAAGTAACTTAAAATAATTTGTTAATAATTAAAAAAATAAAAATTTGCTTCATACTCTATAAATATGAAATAAACATTAAAATAAATTCAATTGCTTCTACAAACAACAAGCATGCTCTCAGTGTACTAGAATTAAATGCTAGTAGCTAGGGTAACCCACTATTATGCGAGAAAGGAAGTAATTTGTTCAAGGTTAACCAATTACTAGTCCCATCTCTCTAGAATTCTTTGCGTCTGACATCTATAGGTACAGAGCATCCAGATCCAAATCCCCAACAGTAAAAATTATTTTTAGTATTTCAAATAAAGATTTAATTGAAAATGTATTTGCCCATTAGGAGACTATGGACACTGGAGATGACGGTGAATCTCAGTCAGGTGCTACAGAATATCTTCGAAGATACAAGAGGCATTTCAGGCACAATACACATCCTCGCACTGTTGTCAACCCAGATGAAGACTTTTACTTCTATTGGCTTTTAATACTTTCAGTATGTGTACTGTATAACTTATGGACATTGATAGTCCGTCAAAGTTTTCCAGAGCTACAACTCATTATAGCGAATGTCTGGTTTAAATGTGATATCTTTGTTGATTTCATTTACTTAATGGATATAGCTGTACAGATCAGGACTGGTTATTTAGAACAAGGACTGATGGTCTACGATTCAAGAAAGCTAGCTGGCCATTATATTAAATCAAAATCATTCCTGTTTGACCTAGGCTCTCTCCTTCCATTAGACTTATTACAGATCAACTTTGGAGTGAACCCGATGCTCAGGTTTCCACGTTTCCTAAAGGTGATTATACTAATTTATACAAGTACAATTTATATTAGTCTGTAAATATATTTGTTATAAACAAAACAAAGAGTAAACTGAATATTTGAATGAAAGATGATAACTAATGCATATAAATAACCTCTCTTCCTCTGTATAAGTTCATATAGTTAGACCAATTGCTGGATACATACTGATGAAATAAATACCTAGAGAAACATTACATAATTAATAAGCATTTAATAAAACATGGAAACCCTTGTTTGTCTATCTCAATGACAAGCGGATAAATTGGTCAATTTGATTAGACAAATTAATGACATTAACCGCAGCGTTTTTTATTATTATTTTTGGGGCTATAAAGTTGTCTGTTTATTTATTTATTTTTAATTATGTAGGGATTGGTTTTTACCTCTTTGACATTTCAGCCTATTGAGACTTTTTGTCCACTTCATGAGTCTTAGAGTCTTCTTTGTTAGGTTGTCAACTTTGCAGAACCTCTGGTTAGAATTCAATTTATCCTTAACTTTAATCCTGAGATGAGTTATGTTACAATGGAGTTAGTTTTTGGTCAGTTATGAGGGTTTTTGACTATTTTTTGCTAACCTTTCTAGAAATTACTAAAAAATTAACAAAGCTCCTTAATAAATAATTTGTTTGTGTAAATACTGTTAAGAAGAAACATTTATATATTATTGAAGTGGCACAACAACAAAATGTACCATTTCATCTGTTATGGTCGCATTTTCATTTTGATTTCCACCAATACATCTCTGAATTGTTTTAATGTTGAGATTTTACTCATGGACGATTTTTAATACATTTTTCTTGAAAAACTATTGGGCTTAAGAAAATTATTTTATGTTTTTTTTTTTTTTTTTTTTTTTTTTAGAATGTCATGAGTTTTTCTTGGTTATTAATTTTTGTTATTGTATATTTAATATTAAAGGAGTAATAACCCAATTTTTTAACTTTAACCTTTTTAGAATTGTTTCCAAAGACCCTGAAGATGGGTAAAGTGTTACCCATTTACACAAGTGGTAACCCTGTGGACATATGCAATTACCGACCTACCTACTAACTTATTACCATTTTTAAGTAAAATAATGGGAATACTTTTATTGAATAGAATGTTAAAATTTCTCAACATTAATCATTTTCTTTCGCCCAGCTAGTTGGTTTCAGAGAGGGTTGGTCCACAACAGATGCAGTAGTAGAGCTTGTGAAACTAATAGCTGAAAGCTTGGATAGTCAAAATCAAACATTCAGTGTTTCCATGGACCTGTCCAAACTCTTTGATTGTGTTGATTTTAATATTGGAAAAATATGGCATTCGTGGTGTACCTCTAAGATGGATTCTGTCTTTAATGACTGATAGAAATCAGGGTGTACAAGATGCTGGCAACCTGTCGAATAAAGTATATATATATCAAATATGGCGTCCCCCAGAGATCGGTTTTTTGTCTTTGTTGTTTATCTTATATGTAAACGGCATAGAACCTGTTGTCAACAATAGACATCTTATCCGGTATTTGGATGATACAGCTCTAAGTTTTAGTGCCAAAAATATTCAGCATCTCAAAATCAAAACTCGCCAGGATATTAATGGCCTATCTCAATTTTTTTCCATAAAATTACTTATTAATGAATTCAAAGAAATCCAGTTATCTCAGCAGCAAAGAGAATTGAGCCAATTGAAATGCTTGGAGAAGAAATGCTAGAGGTTGTGAACTCCACTAAGTTTGTAGGAACAGTCATTGACAGTGGTTTGTCTATTATGAAGAACACATGGATAATATATGTAAGGTATTAGCCTCTGGTATATTTATCTTGCATTGTCTTAAAAAGATATGTTCAATAAACATTCTCAATATGGCTTACCACAGCCTAATTTATCTAGAGTTGACCTATAACATCTTTGTCTGGGGATGCTATGCCAATACTTTAGGGGAATCTTTATTTTGCAAAAAAGAGCCATTAAGGTCATTTGTGGAATGAGGAAAGAAGAGTCTTCCCGAGATGCAGACAGGAACTTAGGAACTTAGGAACTTAGGTTTTACCAAAATACAATATTTTGGTAAAACCAAACAGAATTTAATTAGACACAGAGACATTCATTCATATGATACTCGTCATAAAAAATACTTTCACATGAATAACCATCATTTGAAATATGTCCCACACAATCTCAGATTTCTCAATCAATTCTCTGAATTTTTGGAATAAATTTCAGATTTTAACATATTTTAAGAAACATGTGTCACTATTTGATCTTTGCTACCTATTACTCAGTAGAGGAGGAGTTTGCTACTGCTCAGGTGGTGTTAGATTGATTGGGTGTTGGACTGTAAGTTTTGTGTTTTGATTTTTTCCCCCTTGTTTAATCTAAAAGCTTAATGTAATGTATATATAAGTGTTATTGTAATTTAAATCTATGTGTTTGTTGTATTGTAACTTGTAGTATACAATGAATGTATTCTCTTACAGATAGAATAAATTAAATGAATATAAAACACTTTGGTATTTATAAACAAACACAGTATTAAATATAAAAGGATAAAATAAAGCAAAAGCTTAAAGTTTCAAATATTTTAATAGTATAAATGAGCTACAATTGTTTCGCCTTGCGGCATCATCGGGCAACTGATGATGCCCGATGATGCCGAAAGGCGAAACAATTGTAGCTCATTTATACTATTAAAATATTTGAAACTTTAAGCTTTTGCTTTATTTTATCCTTGAATATGGAGTTTCAACAAGAAATATCTGCTATTACATTAAAGTTGATTAAATATAAACTCAAGATTAAATAATTAATTTGGAGCCATAATTTCAGATCCTATTGGATATCACAATTTACCATACATTTTATGAAACATTTAAAGTCAATGTGTAATGTTGATTTTGAAAAAAAAATATATATATATATATATATATATATATATATATATATATATATATATATATATATATATACTGACATTATTCTGAGTGGCACGGCTTATGATTTTCCAAATGTAATATTTAAAGAAGGTATTACAAATATTAACAATTTCAATGGAAGTGCACTGAATTTGATAATAATAGATGACTTGATGCATGAAACAGATGGTCGCATTTGTTTACTAAAGGGTGTCGTCCTAAAAAATACAATTTTTTTTTCATAACTCAAAATCTGTTTCATCAGTGTAATGAACTTCTCTTATTCACTTGTTTTTTTTTTTTTTTTTCTTTTTTCACCCATAATGAATTTTTAAAAGAAAAACATTAGGCAATTTGATTATCAAATTTAACAACAAACTATTATTTATAAGAAACAAAATATTGGCTATATACATATTATTGTATGTAAATTTCCTAAAAGGCGATAATCCCAACACCGACACTCATCATGGAACTTATGTCAATATTTCGATGAAAACAATCTAAAAATTAATTCTAGGAAGACTAATTTCAAGTTATTTGGGAATAGACAGAAAGTAAATAAATTTCATCCAAACTTGTTTTTTGATATGTTGCTTGAGGAAGTTGATGCAACCAAATTTTTGGACCTTGTTATAGATAACAGGCTAACTAGATTAAAGATATGGATAGTATGTATAATAAAATAAGCACAGGAGTGTTTTTGCTCCAATGTCTTGCTAAATATTGTGACACCGATTTATTAAAAATGGCCTATTGTGGTCTTATATATCCAGATTTAAATTATGGGATTGTTCTGTGGGGAAATTCAAATAACAAAATCTATAAAGAGTCTTCTCCTTAAAAAAAAAAAAAAAAAAAAAAAAGGTAGTAAGAGCTATAGTTAAGTTGAAGTCGAGAGAATCATGCAGGAAGGTTTTTAAGGATTTAAACATCCTAACCCTTCCCAGCATGTATATTTTGAAGGCGATAGTGTGTTAAGAGCCAAATAGTACATGACGACTTTCACACTTACTTCACAAGGAAAAGGGGGGATTTTGATGTAATGTGCACAAATTGAACATTTATAAAAACCTTCCTATCCTAGCTGGTATAGTCTTATTTAATAAACTTCCAAAATATTTAAAAGAAATAGCTAACTATAATATATTCAGATCGAGATTGAAATATTTTTTCTTGAGGGCGGGAGTGTACTCTATGTATGAATTTCTACACTATAGTGCAATGTCGTCATTATTGATCTATCCTCCTCATAGTGCATTTTTATTAATTTGTTTGTATTTTAAACTATTTAACTTTATTATTATTATTTTATTGTAGTTTTCGATAAAAGTGTAAACAAATAATCTCTTTGTAATTGATTATGGTATGACAATCCCTCTTTGTAAAATGACGTTAAAACCAAAATAAGAAATTAATGTAATTTCTAATATAATAAATAAATTAAGGATGTAATTATTATATTGTATGTTTTGTATTTTCAAATGTATTTACCAATAATTAAGTATATTTTAGAGAATGCTGGAGTTCTATTTACTTTTGCTTGTTGTTGATCATATACTTTGTGTGTTGTATTGATTGATGTAATTTATAATTTTTATAGTATTCCAATTTTTTAAGGATAATTTTATAATTGTTATGGTTTTATATTAGGATTAGTGTGTTCAGTTGGATTACATGTATTATGCAATCTTTGTATTGTCAACAATGGAGATTAATAAAGTAAATTAAATTATCCAGCTCGATATAGTCATAGTTGAACACAATGGAAAGAAACCAAAATTGCAACCAAATATTTTTTCCAAATTGTTTATAGATATTTTAGTTATACTTTTCCTTGGAAAAAATTGTAATTTCTTTAAAAAATGTAAAATGTTTAAAAATATATTAAATTTGAGAAAAATGTGAAAGTATAGAAGAAAAAAATTACAAACTGGGAATTTTTTTTGTAAAACTTTAATTTTCTGTCAAATATTTGAAATAGAAATTTTTAATTTTCAAGAAAATATTAAATTTAAAAAACACTAAAATTTAACAAAAATTAAAGAATAAAAACCTATCATTGTACCCTTGAGCATACCTGATTTTCCATTCCTTTTCTTATTTGGAGTTTATTTTTCGAAACAATGTGTAAAGTATTTAATATATATTATGTGTGGAATATATCAAATCCCTTGTATTTTTACCTAAAAAGAAGAAAACAATTTTGATATATAGCTTTTTTTCCATTTGTTTACCCTTAATGAACCTGAAATTTGAAATTATATTAATGGATAGATACAAATTTTATACAGTTTTATTCAAAATATATAAACCTCTCTCATTTTAAAAGTGTACCAAGTTAAGATGATTCTCCCTAAAAATTTAACAAAATGAAATCATAGAAGCCATTTTTGAGGTCTTGAATACTATATTTTTTGGAAAAAAGTGTTAAGTTTTAAAATTTCAGAACCAACCAGGTCAGTATCCAGAAAGTTTAAGATTTATTTCTTGAAGAAATGGAGGGTTTTATTGGGTGGGAGGGTAAAGGAGACTGAAAATTCAAAATGGGGTGAAAAAAGGGTCAACAAAAAAGGGCCTGTAACCACAGCCCTTGGTTTCTGATGTGAAACCCTCTAGTTCCCACTACTAGCAAGAAAGTAGGAAATTTTATAGGGTAGTAAACTGGTTCAGAAAGAGGTATCAGCCAAAACTGAATCAATAGGCAAGTAAAGATGATTAAAGATAAAGGTGAGATAATTAAATGATGGACAGAATATTTTTCAGAACTTCTAAACATAGCAAATAATAAAGAAAATTTCCAAGATAATGAACAATGCCGACTTTGGCATCCACAAATTAAAGATCAGTCAAGAGATGATTTTGAATTGTTATTGGAGGCCTAAAAAATCGATACAGCATCATGGGAGGATAGGCTGGTAGCTGAACTGATAAAAAGTAGTTGTCCTGAAATGAAAGACGTTATAATATAGCCTAATATTATATGTAATATTTTTGAACAAGAGGAAATGTCTAAGGATTGGAATATAGGTTTGCTTTCTTCATTCTTTAAAAAAGGAGGTAGAGAACCTGTGTCAATTACAGGGGAATTGCTTGGAGTTCTATACAAACTACTATCAGTATTAATATTGAAAAACCTCAGCATATGTCCAGAATAAAGTCTGGAAGAATATCAGTGTGGCTTTCGATATGATAGGCGGACTACCGATTAAATCTTCATGAGACAATCAATAGAAAAGTGTTATTAGTATAACATGTATCTTCACCTCCTTTTCATTGATTATCACCAAGCATTTAACTATATAAGTAAAGAGAGTCCAATTGATATACTTGTGAAGAATGGGATCACACTTAAATAATTGGTAAATCTGTTACAGATGTTTCTGGAGGATGCTTTGTCTTAGGTTATAGTCGGAAATCATGTTGGTGAGGAATTTAAAGTGCTCTGTTGTGTACGGCAGGCTGATTTTTTATCAGCAAGACTTTTTAACATTTCCCTTCAAGAGGCATTAAAAAATACAACCAAAACAAGCACCATCATTAATAACATATGGCAGATCTACGCATATCCTGAAGAACTGGTAATTGTTGCCAAAAATAGAGCAGATTTGGAACAAGCTCGGCAGAGTGTGGTAAATGGCGGTAATAGAGTAGGGCTTGTTATAAATGACATCAAATCTAAATATATGATTATATCTGCATCTCCGAGTAGAAGATCTACTCAGAATATATCCTTACACAGATTCACATTTGAGGGTGTCCCTAGCTTTACATATCATGGTTCATCTCAAAATAATGATAATAAAGTAAGCTCTGAAATTGAGAAAACGATTATGGCAGGAAATAGAGAATAGTTTGCAAATCTGCGACTATTTAGAGTGTGCTTTCTGTCAATAAAAACTAAGGTAAAGATGTATAAAACACTTGTAAGGCCCATTGTTATGTATAGAGGAGAGCCCTGGTGTCTATTTGTAGTAGATAGTCAAAAATTAAAAGTATTGGAACAAAGAAAATGAGAAGGATATATGGTGGGGATGCATAAGCTAATCACACATTGTTAATTTCATTAGAACAAGCTGATTACATTAGGTGGGACATGTCACAAGAATTGACAGCCTGAGAGTCCAAAAGAGGATTGTCGATGCTGATGTTGGCGGACTAAGGATAAGAAGATCACATAGTGGCTGGTTGAATGGGTAAAGAGGGATGCTGGGATGATTGGAGTGTATAGGTGGTGTCAGCTGCTTCTGGAGATCAAAGGTTCATAAGCCCAGGGATTATATCGACCTGTATCGCCAAGGGCATAAGTAGTAATAGTAATAGTTTCCTTCTGGGTAGTGTGCTTAACATAACTTTGTATGCTGTTTCAATTAACAGTATTGTCGCTAATGTGCAATGCTCTGTCCACTGTTCTTTATTTGTTGATAACTTTGCTATATACTAGGTGCTATCAGAAAGTTTCCGGCCTAGATCTATACATTTTTGCTTACCTAGGCCACTAATGACTCCCATCTCCTTCAAAGTAGTCCTTCCTACTCGATCAAAGACTGTTTTCAATCCCTCATTTATGTGATTAAATTCTTGTTCTCCATGGTTCTCATTGAAAATATGATAGAACTTCTTATATTACCTTTATGCATGCTTTTGTTTGTACATGAATTAATTATGTCTACACATCTAAAGACCATCAGCACTAAGAAACTTGATTCGGTTCATAACTCTGGCCTTCTGCTTGACTCTGGATTGTGTTTTTTAGCCTAGTTTCAGGCTTACTTGCTGAGACTAGAACCATCTCGTTCAGTCATTCTATAAAAAAGTATTGTATAGTAGTATGCTCTAAACCATTTCATCATAATTACAAAATTGTTTTTACTAATCTATTGGCTGATTGGTATGAATTTTGTTGGAACTGAACTGCACAATTTCCATTAGAACTTTGTGAATCATCAGGAATTTGGAAATTTTACTTTTTCCAATGCTTGAGTTCTCTCCAAAATTTCTTCAAATGCTGAATTGTGATTTCTAACTATTCAAATTTATAAATTTCTCTACTCCTGATATAGTATATTGTCTGAAGTATAGGGGCTGTAAAACATTGCTAGTAGTAAAAAGAATGGATGGCTGTGGTGTCCACTAAACTTAGAGAAATGAAAGATACTGTCTGTCCATAGAGATTATCAATTAGTACAAGTCATTGAGAGGAAGTTGCATACATCATCCGTGTACACATCAGTCATTCCATGATGACTCGTGGATCTCAAACAGTTTTGACTATTAAACACATTCTTATCATTTGTTTTATACAGAAAAGTGTACATAGGGCTTTTGTCCTACTTAAAAATTCAGACAATGTTGGGGATCTTGCTGATATCCTTAAATGAATAAATTACTTTCTTGTGTCACCTGAACATTTTTGATAAGTTATAAAATGATTTGATGTAATTGTTGCAGGGCCTCTTTTTAGCCATGTAATATGTCATTTGTTTGCCTATTGAAATGTTTAAATTCTTATTGTTAACTAGTTTTAGTGAGGTATTTTTGTTTATATTATATACCATTGTTGTTTATTTTGTAATTTGTAGTTTTAGTTTTATGTGTAGCGTTAACTATTTCTCAATTTTATAATATAGCCTATGATGACAGCAATGGTTTTTTGTCGTTAAAAAAAAACAAAAAAAAAACAAATAGATAGTCAGTTGCTATCCAACTGGATTTGTGTAATTCCAGTCGTTTTATAGTCAAAACCCTATTAAATTTTCCAAATCATATCCTCTTGTATGTAATCAAGCTTGATGCAATATCATAGCTCAAGTCATTTAGTCATTTTTAAGAAAATGAAAATCTGATGCGCACTGGGTACACTCCCTCACTTATAGGTTGACTCTCTCCGTAGCTGGGTTTTCATCTTTCACCTCCTCACTGATGGTCACCTTCTATATTCCATATGTTTCTACAGGAAAAATTCAGGTCAAATACATTTTTAAAAAAACCATGTATATGATAAAAATATGTTTAATGTGTAAATCAAATTGTATCAGAGAAATTTAAGATAGTCAAGATAATTTTGAAATGCCTAAAATCGTAGGATTTGCGATCATAACAACCATATTTAGTCTGTATTTGATGCAAGGAAATTATTGAAAAATAGTAAATATATTTTGTGTATAAATATTTATAAAACCTTTCCATCTGATATATTCTAACATTAAAACATGACATTAATAACTGTCATAACTTTATAGGTATATCGTATTTATGACTACTACTACATGGTGGAATCAAGGACAGTTTATCCAAACTTGTGGAGAGTCATAAATCTCATACATATTCTGTTAATACTTGCACATTGGTTTGGATGTTTCTATTATCTATTGTCAGAAGCGGAAGATTTCCGAGGTGACTGGGTATACCCTTACAGGGCAGGAGACTATGCTACTCTCACTCGCAAGTACTTGGGTTCTTTGTATTGGTCAACACTGACACTCACTACGATTGGAGATCTGCCATCTCCTGAAACAAATGCAGAGTAAGATGTAGCCCTATATTTGTGTCTGTATAAAATCTTATAGTATTGGTGATTCAAGTATTCCAAAATAAATATTTAGTATTGTATTTATAAAAACATGTAGGAAAATATGAATGTAAGGCATGTTTACATAAACATAAATTTTCAATCAAGGATGTGTGTTTAAAAATGAAAGTGATCTTCAGAAAACTTATTTCTTAAAATAATTCTTTAAAAAGATCTTAATTTAACATTTTAAAACAAATTGCCTATATAATATTTCACTATTATTATATCCAACATTTAATTTATACCAAATAGGTAACACAATTTAAATATTTTTGACAGATCAACACCACAATATGTTTTTCTTTCCATTTAATGAATTAAATTTTATGAAGTTGAAGTTTTGAAAGAAATCAAAACTAATAAACAACTGACCCAAATTTTAATATAAAACTATGATATTTCAATAAATAAGTTCTCATCTTCACCTATATACAGTTTCATAAACATTAGACATCAATTTAGATTTCAGCCTTTTTTGTTTGTAAGTACTATAAGTTTGATTTACATGTTAACTAATGTCAGGCCGCCTGTTTAATATCAGTTATCACAGTACAGTTTAAGTTGGAAAAGGATGTCACATTACATGATCGGGGAATTTTCGCAATTAAACAATATCGGTCATGGTAACAATATTATCAAGATAACTGAAGCTGCATGTGTTGCTATTAACAAAACAGAAAGTACAATCTGACAACACTCTTCTACCACCAAGTCCGTAATCCAATCCCTTTTTAATTTAAATCAAACTATAATAATTTGAATCACTTTTGATAATTATAAGTGAACTTCTAAACTACAATTCTTTTTTTTTTTTTTACACTGAATACTGCACAATGCAAATCTATAGGCAAATAAACAAATAATCAACTTTATTTTCCTCTTGAATGTTTTCAAATTCTTCAGTCTTTCGTACCTCTGTGAAAAGTTGTAATTTTTTAACTTATTCTACCCTCTTATGTTAATTAGTTTTAATTTTATCGTTAGGGCACCATTCTATGAGTGAGCACAGGCACTTTTAAACTAGAAACCCGAGATAGTGTATTCTGAGGAAAATCTACTCAGATTACAAAGAAACTATAGGTTTTCTGAAATACCCACATTTAATCATGGATGGCTACAAATCAAACCTCTGAAAAAACATACAATTACATAAAATATGCACAAAACACACCAATTTCTGATTTTAAGATTTGTTTTACAATTCAAAATGTTTCTTCTGAAATTTATACATATTCGTAAATATATCTAAACTTATAACCTCCAAGAAACATAAATTGATTACACTCTAATAATCTCCTAAAATACATACATGGACATAGATATTTATAACATTACTAATCCTATCATTTCCTATATCTAATAATTGTTCAACATTCTTTCTACTTTAATGAGTTTTTATAAAATTTGGCAAAATGTTTTAATCACTACAAAATGGGATGGTCTATTTCCACCAACACAAAATTTATTGTCAAATTGTTCCAGAAATTGTGGTGGATAATCGTAACTTGAAAAGATTAATGTATTATGGCTTTCTCAAACTAATGTATTTTCATGAATCCTTAAAATGAAAATGATTTGGTTAATAAGTTTTTAAACAATACTTTTCAACTGTAATATATTATAAGATGAACATTAATGTATACATTTGATAACAGAAACGCCAGGACTGATATTATTAAATTTCAAATTAAAAACTGTTTTTTGTGATATTGCTCATTTGTCGGACCAGCTCACTCGAATCAAAGCAAAGTGACGGTCAGGCAAATGAGAAGTGCTTGAAGATAGAGAGAGTCAAGCATGACTTCCCTCACCATAAGATGCAGAGCAAGTAAATCCTCCAAAAAGCTCAACTAATCCTTTCCATATCTAAAGGACTTTTATTGGTAAGCCATGCAGCCAATTAGATTTTACTGCAATTTCTCTTATGCCCAAAGATGTCGCCGTACAAACTGCACTGATTTTAACACTCGTTAAGAACATAATTTATTTTTACCAATTTCCTTTTTAAATATTTTATAAAATAGCACATAATGATAATATTTAATCCTATAATTGTCGTTTAACATTATTTTCTATCCATACAATACTCTCACTTGTCGTTCTGCAACAATACCCAATTTGAAAACTTGTCAGTTTGTCTATACCATATTCCAATACATGATTGTGACACCTGTAAGATCACAATCATAGTATTTAGCTAAACGTTACCTACCGAACAAGATATCAACTCGACATCAAACCAAAAAAATGTGGAATGTTACAAGGTTTTTAAGAGTTTTTAACAAATGTTTCATTTACATATACAATCATATTTATATAACTTCACCTCAAGCTCCAAGAAAGCTTGAACAATAGAAACACCCATTGTTGATATAGAAATACCATTTCATGATGTATTAGAGTGATAAGGTCTACTTTTGAAGTTCAGCCTACTAATCCTAGGGTTTTGAGCTATGCACAGTTGATAAGGTTGAATTTTTCAATCAGTAAGTTGCTCCCCATCCACATTAGCCTCTTTAGCACAAAATATGGATTTATATACCAAGTTTTAAAACAAGTAAACTCATTTAAATTAAAGGACATAGTAAAAAAACATAAGAAATAAAGGACCTCAACTTCACTATTTTCAACATTTACCTATGTTTATTTATTATCAATTCATCACTATCTTCCATTGGATTCATATTATACCTCTATTAAAATTTTATGTTTACAAAACATTCTTACTATTTCAATAATTGAGATTTTATACAACTTATTAACCTGCTTAAATTTTATTTATAGACAAAAGTTCTTTATGACCACTATTATCTTCTTAAAACTTTCAGTAAACTTTACAAATGTGTCATGGGTTGAAATTAATTTAACAACTCTATTTTTTCTCTCCAAACAATGTTTTGCTCTTTCTAAAAGAATAACAAAAGACATGATACTACTCATAATAAATTATATTTAATAATTTCAAAATATGGGATGAAACGCCATAAAAGTAAAAAAGCCTTTTCCCAACAAAAATACATTAGTTCTTAATAAATAGAGAATGTGAAATGGAAAGCTATAAAACTTAAACACCATTATCCATCTGAAGATACATTACCTATATGAATATACAGATTGTGAATCGAAAGGCCACACAACTAAAACAAACTTTTCTTTGACTCACAAATTGACTCATAATAAACACAGAATATGGAATGAAAGACCATAAAACTAAACAACCATTTCTTTCACTAAATAAATTAGCTCTTCATTAGATGGAATGTTAACTTAAGGAGCATAAAACTAAATGACCTCCACCAAGCCCAAATAAATTAGCCCTTAATATACATAGTGTTTTACGAAGTTCTCCAGAGTCTCCAAGTAAAAATAAATAAAAAAGTTCAGAAAACATAAGTCCGAAGAAACGCTTCATTTTCAGTTATCCACAATTTTGTATCTTTATACAAAATTTTATAACTTTGTGAAATATTGAGTTCAAATTTTGTATTCCCCGTTTATAATGTAAGGGTTTATATGTGTACCAAAATTAAAGACTTTATTTCAAATATTTTCAAAATAGCGGCAGTTTAAAAATGTTAATATCACGTATCTCAAAAAACATTAACTTTACAAAAAATGACAACAGACCAAATATTTTTTTACTGTAATGAAAAACAAAATATTAAAAAAAAAAAAAAAAAAAATCTTTAGCTCAAAGGATAACCAAGTTATTAACAGAAAACTAAAAATTTAATTTCTTTGTAAATATCTGTAACACCCAAGAATAGACTAAAAATTCTGACAAGAATAGACTAAAAATTCAGACAAGAATAGACATTTAAATAATTTTTATTGAATCAAATAAGGTTATTTAAAAAGTTCCTATTTTGAAGTTGGCGTAGAATAATTTTGTTAAAAAGTTAAAAACATCCATCATAATTTTAAATAAAACTTGCAGAGGAATTATTTCTGAGTAAATTGATGTAAATGCAGTTAATGGAAAACAAAAACAAGTTAGAAAAATTTGACTTTATGAAGTACAACGAAGACCAAAATTAATGAAAACAAAAAATACAGAATACTATAATTTTAAATAAATTTTATAAAATGAGCCCGTCAACTTCAATACATATTTCTCTGCATGCTTATGGATTACTTTAATTGCTCTTTTTAGTTTTGCTTGATTGTTCTTTATTTGTGCAGCAATATCCATAATTCAAACAATTAATACTCTTCTCGTAAACAATACTATTTATTCATCCCCATGTACAATAATCTAGTGGTGTTAGATCTGGTGAACGTGAGAGCCTGGAGTATGAACCTCCATAACCAATCCACAACTGCTCAGGGAAAAACTGATTTAAGTGTGTGGAAACAGCTCATGAAAAATAGGGAGGTACACCATCGTGGTGGAAGTTTATTCAGTTTCTCAAAGCTAGATTAACTTCGTCCAACAGCTGTGGTAATTCTTCTTGAAAAAAATTGTAAGTAGACTTCAGAAATTAAGCATCCAGGAAATATGGATAGTCGAATTGGCTGATTGTGCCACACAACACATTTACACTAAATATGTCCTGAAATTTGAGTTCCACCATTTAATTGGGAATAATTTCTACCCAAGTGTATTCGTAGTGTAAGTTGTTGACATCATCCCTAGCCCCTCTTCAGTAAATAAAATATTCCTCTAAAGCTGAGAATTTGTATTCAACCATTTGGAGAAGACCAAACAATGTAGACCATATCTCGGATATTGAGGCTGAATGGGTTGTTTATGGTAAGGATAAAATTGGTTTTGATGAAGCGTTCTCCGCATCATAGAATGTGAAACTCCAGCCCTTCTTGAAAGATGTCAAGTACTGATACCTGGACTATGTTGTATACCATCAATTATAATTTCATCGTTATCAGCATGATGTTGCACTGAGCATGGTGTTGTAGCTGGTATGAATACTGGGAAGTGAACCAGTTTCCCAAAATTTTTGGAATATCTCACTAATTGTTTTAGAATCTGGATTTCTGCTGTTAGAATAAAGTCTTTCTTATTCTACAGCAACACCTGTAGCATTACCATTGCTCACACCCAATGTATAAACTATATATCAGTGTTTTCTTCGATTGTAAATAAGTATGGCATTACTATATTGACTCGCTAATCACAGTTAAATTAACATAAATTCACAGAATACTTCCACTACTAACATTAACAACACAAACTCTACCAGTACCTGATAAACTTCTGTAGCTAATCTTACTAAGTGATTCAAATAATGTAATTGTAAGTCAGCTATTACTACTCTATTGCCAAGCTATGAAATAACATTTTAAAATTAATTATTGTATTTTTATTTAAAATTTCATAACTTTTGTAATTTAATTAGACAGTTATTGAAATGATTACTTATTATTTATCAACTTTATTTATTTAGTCTTTACGTGTTGTAGACAATTGCCATGAAATTAAATTTTTAGTTTTATCTTGATAACTCAATTATATTTTGAGCTACAGAAAAATAATTAATTTTTTTTTTGTTTTTTTTTTTTTCCGTCTGTAATACAAAAATGTCTCTTGTACAATTTTTTATAAAGTTACTGTTTTCATGATATAGTTATATGTGATATTAAAAAATTTGACTACCACCATTTTGAAAATGTTATTATAAAATCTTTGTTTTTGTGCACATTTAAACCGTTACATCATAAATGCATATAAAATATCTGAACTTAATATCTTATCTATTTCCAAAGTTTTAATGCTTTTTATGAAAGAACAAAATATAAGATAACCAGAAAATTAAGAGTTTCAGGACATAAGTTTCACAAACTTTTTTCTTTCTTTTCATTTGGAGAATGAGCTCTGAGAGTTATGAGAGAACTTCTGAAATACCCTGTATACAAAATGTAAACTGAAAGGCCCCAAAACTAAATTAAACTTTATAAATATTAATTTGCTAATGATTTTGTTTGTTTTATTTTGTTAAATTATGATCAATGCTATTTAAATTGCATTTCCTGTGTTTAATAAATACCCTTTTAAGCATTTATTGGTACATATTTTCAGAGATATACTAGAATAACTACATTTTATAGTTTTGGAAGAAAATAATGCTTAAATTGCAATTCTCCATTCGAGAAATTATATGAAATGACTGCTGATAAATTCACACATTTATTATGAATTCATAATAATTTAATAAAATCTTAAACAAATAAAAGGAGATTATTAAGAATTATTTACATACTATTCAGTAAAATATTTACTGTTTATAAAATAATATTCTGTACAAAATATTTTTTTATTTGACTGTACTCTACTGTATAAACAATAATTGTAACATTGAGTGCTATGGTTTGCATTGTAGTAAGAGCTCAACGGATGGCTTTCAATACCAGGCCACACGAGGCCACAAATCTCGTCTTCTTCGGATCAAGTCGACCAAAGGGTCAGTATCCAGGCCCAGCAAAGTTTAATAAACAGTGCTTACCAAATACCAAATAATAACAATCAATTAAATTCTAACATGAAATTTATGCTATTTTAAATTTGTTTATATATTCAAAATTATTGTAAATGATCAGTTACAAGATATTTTATAGCTGTTCTAATGAAATAACAGTTTAAATGCAGATAATTGGTAATGAAGGCTGTTCGTTAAAATTGTATATACATTTAGAGCTCTTATGAATTTGCTTCTTTAAATATTTGATGATTTTAAATTATAATATATATTTATGTTTTTGATATTGATTTTACATGAATTCACACAGCCTTCTCTTTATGTTTGAAATATGCAAGAAAGTGTATTGTGTAAGGACTTGTTAGAAAACTTTGCTGAACAAATTTATTTAAGGTGTCAAATAAATAGTTATAATTTAAAATCATTTATAAAAAAGATTAACTAAATATTTACAAAAATATACATAACTAACATAAATTTTTGATATTTGAGTCATGACTCTGAGTTTGTTTTATATATAAATATACATTTTCAGACTTAATATACAGAGTGTCCAAAAAATCCTGGCATGTTAAAATTAGGAAAGATAGGAAATTGAAATCTTTCGAATGTTTTCTGGTATACAATTTTTTTTTTTTAGAATATGAGGTTAATTCACAGCTCTCCTAAAAATAGGGGTTTTTGAAGGATGGCAGCAACACACAACTTTTACATAAACCCCCATCAATTGAAATTTCATTTTTAAGGTCTTTTTAGTAGGAAAGAACTTCATGAACTAGAAGTTATTATCCTGGTCCAATACAAATATATCAGTCAGTCAAATTTTGAGAAATTCAAACTTATTACAGTTTTTTTACTTTAAAAAAATAAAATATTAACAAAATGTGCAACAATTTCCTTAATGTATTTTGATGAACTTTAACCAGAGAATTAATATTGAATATTACAGGGTACAGGAAGTTTTCATATAATTCTGAGATATATTTGTTTAACTATTTTTTTTGTTACTGATTGTTTAATTTGAAATAATTGTATTAACTTGTATGTATGATTTAAAATAAAACTATGAAATATAAATTTCTACCCTGTTATAAAGGTCAGATGTTTTACATTATCCAAATTACCATTCAATTTTTTTTAAATTCACATTTTTGTATTTTAACATATATTATCAAGTCTAATATATCTATAAAGATTACTATTCCAGAACGTATACTTTTTTAATGTATATTGGTTTATTAAAATTATAAATTAAATTGATTACAAATTAAATTGAATATACAGGATAATCAAAATTACATATAAATTAAAAAAAAAAAAAAAAAAAAAAAACAGGTTGAAATCTGATGTTGTGAATTCAAGATAACTTTTAAATGTAATGTTCGTGTCTTCTACTACTAAATATATTTATTTTAAAATTGAATTTGGTGTAATAAATGTCTGCAAAAAATTGGAAGTAGGTAAATTTATTGTAATATATCATTTCTTCTATATATAAGCTAGTGTCTTAACTAACTGCTTAACGTTCAGTGCAAACCATCTGAACCTAGAAACACAAAATTTGTGATATATTTCTTTCTTTAGGACTCTTCTATACATTATTGTTAAGGACCCATAAGAAAGGATTTGTTGAAATTCTACCCTAAAAGAGGATGAAAGGTGTAAAATGTGTTTTCATGAATTTCTCAAGATCTTTCAGGCCCTATGTATCAACTTGATTTTTGCTTATGTATAGGTTACCCATACAAATCCGTAAAAACATAATCATTAAACTGTATATATATATAATATATATTACAACCAAATGTCCTTAAGAAACTGATTAATCAACATCCAGCCAAAACCTGTGGACTTAGAAACATGAAATTCGAGGAAAATATTATTCTGTCCATAACTAAGGACTCACTAAGAAATATTTTTGTCACTAAGTTCCTATATAGGCTTAGTGTATATTCAATTTTTGGAAAATCAGAAGTTTTGACTCAAATCAAAAATTAAAAATCTGCCTTTGTCATGATCAATACGTTGTCGAGTTTACAAAATATCTTGATAATTGGTCAAATAGTTTTTGAGATACAGCGTTAGTTATATTTCAATTTCAACCCTCTGTTAACAAAGCTTTTCCAATAATTATAAGTATTCAAAAATACCTTCTATTATATTATTTTGTACAATTCTGTTAGCATTTAGAACATATTTAAAATTCTTTTTTCCTGCTAAGAGCAGTATAGGTCTTCATCTAATGTTACAATAGTTTTTGAGGCAACAAACTAAGGAAAATTTTATTAATGTAATTTCCTTTAGATATTTTATATTTGATTTTTTTTTATTGCAATAGTTATTTTATATCTTCTTAGATCTGTTGAAAGCTGTATTACCTTTAAATTAATATAAACTCCACTTGATCTGTTAATCCATCAAGATTTATGATATGTACAATAATATTATCCTAACCATAGGTAAATTGAAATGGAGAAGAACAATAAATATGATTAAATATACATTTGATTAAAGTGCAATAGGGTAAAAACAAATTCTAAAAAGAAATGAATTAAAATATAAATGTTTATATAAATTAGTAATTAAATATATAATATCAATTTTAAATATACATCAATAAAAACAAAAAAGAAACAGAAACATTGTGAGATAATTACAAACTAAATAACAATTGTTTTATGGAAACTATAATTTAAAAACAATAAAACCAACAGTTTAACATAATTAAAATACATCATTATAAATATGTATATAAAATTTTATAAAAATAATCACACACACAGTCATTAATTGCTCAATGTCTACAGGTGAGCGGACGACTCTCTGTTTTCGTTAACACCAATGAAATACTACATTTTAATTTTAATTGTAAACAATACTTTATGATGTGTTTGTTGAAACGGATTTGAAACGAATGTCTATGGTATTTTGACCAAAATAACATATTATCTGTGACTTAACAATTCCTTCATTTTGAAGTTCAACTTGACATAATTTCATTCCGTGAAACATTGTGCCATGAGATTTTTAGAGAGGTAGCTTCAACTAATTCTGATTTCAGTTGGCAGATTTGTGCTTTTCAGCTCTTCTTAGTTTATAGTTTCTCACATACATATAGTATATAAAGAAATTTATGTGATGGATTAAAATATTGATGTCTAGTTTTTTGTACAAATATCGGTTTGAGATTCCCCGAGTCTAAAACAGCGGTTTTTGGAATAATGCCTATCTATCTGCTCTCACAAGTGCTCTACAACACAAATTTGTGTACTGATTTTAATCAAAATTTGTATGTGGGTATATATTGGCCATAACTTTAAAAAAATATTTTTGATAATTCAAAATTTGCCGGTAGCTGCCTTAAGAAAAAATACAAAAATAGTATTTTCTCAAAATCGACTCTACCAATTTTGTTCAAATTTTATTTTAATATGAAGATTAATGACCTATAATCATAAAAAAATTAATGACAAGTTGAAAAATATTACAATTCATGAATAATTTGAAAAATAAATGCCGACTGCTGTGTTAAGCTTGATTTTAAACAAACTACGTGATATAATTTACCCTGTGGACTGAGGATGTGTTTATGGCACAAAGAAACAAGTTTGGGCTCTTATTGAAATATAAATATTTTTAAAGACCAGAGTCCATCATTAATTTTAAGTTTTTATTGTCTAATACAAAACTTACATTTTTTGTGACGATTCGTTTTGATTCATTTTCATTTGATTTTGGGGTGGGTGAGTGTGAAAGTTTGTGACATGTTTTGAACCATTTATTTGAAAAGAAGTTGAATATGTGATTGTTTTAAACTCATTGTGTTTGTATCCAAGTCACCAATGAATAAAAGAATAATTATGTAATTCTGTGTGACTTTTTGTAATTGAAGTATTTTACTTACTTTACATGACGTGTTGCGGAACTCAATCCATCTTTAGATTGTCACTCTGTTGAGGTTGATATTATATTGAAAAAAATTTTAGTACAACAACATATATATTTTCACACAATAACACATAAAAATAATAACACTGTGTGTGCACACCATCAACTACATTTATATATAAATAAATATATATAAATGTAGTTGATGGTATGCACACACAGAGTTATTATTTTTATGTGTTATTGTGTGCAAATATATATGTATAAATTATATGGGTATACAGTATCAAAAACGTTTGCCACTAAGTTTTAGATATTTGTAGAAAGTAGATAGAAAATTAAGAATATTTTTGGATTAAGTTCATGGGCATGTAGACAATGATGCACTACCATAGTTACAAAATGTATGCTGGGTCATGCATTCTGAAACATTATGTATTATGTTTTTCTGTTTTCTACAACAATTTTGACATTTATACCAAATTATTTGAATTAATTGTTAGCCCTATTGATTGCTCTTGTAATAAACTAATTTTATAATGTATACTTCCCTAAGGAATTACTTAACCCGTCATTAGTTGCATGGATTTTATAACACCATTCGTTGCACATGGTCTTTTTGACATGATTTTAGATAACATGGTTTAAAAATAAAATAATAGAAGAAATATGCTTAACTTAGTGTTTTTTTGGGTGTTTATTTACTTATTTGTATTTTGTATAAAGTAATCCACATATTTATAGTTTTTATAAACATCAAAATAAAAATATAATTTCGAAAAACTCGGACACTGTTTACTTATAAATACAATATTTGTAAGGTTAACACGTTCCATTTATTCACAGATATTCAAAATATAAGTATTATAACTAGGCACTTATAAAATCAAACAAGTATGAAATAGTTATAAAATGAAAAATGTATAAAATAGGTAAATAATCAAAGAAAATAAAATGCATAAGAAGTTTTAAAATGACTTTTATTTTAAACTTATTAATACTGCAATAATACAACAGTTAAATACATACTTATCAAAGGAAATATAATTGTTACTTTTACTAACTTATAGATAATGACAAACTCCTTTCGTTCTTTTGTCAGGTTAGTTACCATCACTCTTTTCACTTCTGCATTGAGCACATTCGTCACATGAAGGCGTTGTGAGTTCTCGGCAGATGAATTTATCGCATGTCACACACCGTGTCATTGTTCGACAGCTTTTCTTGTAGCCACAAGGTTCGCAACGTCCAGGACCCTCCATCTGCGGCCTTTCTGGACGTTCCCATTGTTCTATAAGAGCCTTTTCTCTGGCTGTAAGGATATCATTGATTTTATACTTTATATTTCGAGGAATTGAGAAAATTGCTGCTCTATTTCTCATGTGCAGACTACAAAGACTCCGAGCCAAATCTTTTAAGATTTGCTGTCTGATTATTTGCCTTTATGATACTGACTGAAAAACAATGTAACTGTTGATACTACTAACATTCAAAATGGAAAATAATACAGTTGTCTACTTATTCCTGATACAGAATAGGCATTTTTCATTTCGTCTACTACATCTACACCTCCTTTGGTGAGGTTGTAAAATGTTAGAATCTCCAGTTTTTTAGCTTCTCCACTAGTGGGATGAATTGCATCTGACTCATGCATTGTGGACAGCAGCGTGAAATTTTTTCCTTTTTTGGTGTATAGGACACCACAGTGCAATTTGGCCTGAATGTAAATATACTACTGCATATTGGAGATTTGTTATGGATTTCAATACAACAGGATGTTGAGGCTTATCACTCTAGCAGTTCCAACTACTGTCAGTTTATGAACATCTCTTAACTTGTCAGCTATTGGAATAAACATGAAGCAATTGTCTATGGTGAATTTCGTCCAGTCCCACTCACAGGTTCTATCATCCTTTCTACTATATCTACTACTTTATTACTTCATACATGTGGTCTCTCACATGGTTTTCCAGCTTAGGTATATTTCCATCTTTACAGTATAAAATGTCCGTGTGCGAATAGTACACAATGCGAATATTTTAATACCATACTTTGCTGGCTTTTTGGGCATGTACTGTCTAAAGGGACAGCGGCCTCTAAATGCATCTAACATTTCATCCAAGGTCAAATATTCACTTGGATTACATGCATTTTTACATCACTCAACAAATGGATCAAACACCGGACAGATCTTAGCTAGTTTGTCCACAGCCATACGTTCTTGGCGTTCGTCGACATCATCAAAACATAAGGCTCTTAGTAAAAACTAAAACATCTTTGATTCATTACGCATCTAAATATCTGAAATACAGTACCGTCTTGGTTCCACAAATCACTTATGTTTTGATGGGAAGACTTCATTATCCAGAAAAAATAAGCAAACCCAATAGTGCCTTTAGTTCCACAACTATTGTAGGTAAGACATCCTGTTCACTACCGTATTGATCTTTGATCTACCTTGTCTATCCACTTATTAGTGTATTGCATGATTTTTCCAATTTATGAGTCAGGTAGAAAAATTGAAAAAGCATCCAATGAGGTCCAAACATCGCAGGTTTCTCCTTTTGGTCCTGGGAGTTGTAAAACAATATTATGGGCCTGAGCACGATCCTGTCTAGTATGGTTGATGTCTTTCAGATCTTTATACCATTCAGTAACAAAATCCTTACCTAAATATCATTTATTATCATCCTTGTACTCTTTTCGAGAGGACATGCCTTTCCACGACCTCAATGACCTGCTGAAGCCCGAGTTTAGTATGGTGCCCCACCTTGATGTCTGCTCACCAATGTGCCTCAACAGCTCTCAATTGCTGTTGCTCTTAGAATCTGATGGACTCCCACTCCCTCTCATACCTTCGTTGCTGCTATCTCAGGTTCTAGTGATATTACCTCTTCTTCTGGTTCATATGCTACACTTTTTAATTTCAGCCACCACTTCGACCAAATATTTATAATCTGATTTATCGGATTTTGTGTCATGTTATGGTCACTTCCACTTAGAAGTCAATTTCATCATCTTCATCCCATATAAGAACGTCATCTTCATCTGTATAAAACAATTGTCTACGTATCGCTATCACTTCCTGTCTAACAGATTCATTTCTCTCTCTTCCTTCCCTTTCAATACTATATTTGTTTCTGGACAAGAATAACATGACAAAAACACTAATTATAGAACAAAAAAATCTTTTGCAAAAGATAGTAATTTTTCTCTTGAGACGAAAACTTAAATAATTCAAATAAAAGTAATCCAAACAAATCTATCGATTAAAATTTGAATTATAAATCACCCAAGTAAAAACAAAAACATAAAACGTAAGTGAAATGAAAAAACTGTACAAAAAAAAGAGTAAAAGAATCCTCTTAGGTTAGACACTATTCATAGCACACGATTAAATCAACATTATAAACGAATAACACAGACAGTTGCATATGGTCAAAACAACACTAGAGTCTAGTAACACGGACAGTCGCACATGGTCAAAATGACGATGATTTTTTCAATTCATTCACCACAATGCTTCAGGCTCAACTGAAATGTCCTCACCCCTCCCACTCTGTATGATATCCCTTCCCTAAGAAAATCAGGAAGGGAGACAGCCATTTCTTCAGACCTCAACTATTTACTAAAAAAAATGGTATGCAACTGGCAAAAAGATATGTGTGGAACCGATGGCCAGTAAATTTTTATTTTACAGCTGTTCCGCCTATTTTTTCGACATCATCAGAAAAAACTTGAACACATAAATAAGTTACATATTGTGTAAAAAACACTTATTATATGTTACTTATTTATGTGTTAAAGTTTTCTGATGATGCCTGAAAAATAGGTATTAATAAGTTAGCTTAGGTAAGTATACATAATAAAATAAGTGTATTATTTTATTATCATGTGCACAGAAAAGAGTTCCTTTGCTATAAATTTCATAGACGCCCATGCCAAAAAAATTGTACTACATTTTAACAAGTACATCATAAAATATCAATTACAAATAATATTAAATTAGTATTTCATTGGGCAGTTCTTCAATCTGTAAGAGGTTTCTTGGAGGCTCAGCTAATAACATAATGTAGTTGTCATTCCTTTGAAGTAGTGTGATATTTACCTTGCTGAACTGAATCAAGGCTTCAATCTCAGTTGCTACTAATAGATTTTCTTCGTGTCAGGTTGCTTTTCTGTTTGTGTCAGCACTTCTAAATATTCAGGCGGAAAAAAATGCATGACAGTTGTAAAATGTTATAAATAAAAGTGTTTGAACTCTGTGATGAAGTTTCCTTTCTCAAATGATAATATATTCAGTACACTAATTGCCATTATTCTCTTCAATAAACTTAATACTAATATCAGAAACCTAGCTTAACTCTTAAGTTGTAATAAATAAAATACATATATGTATCACCCAGTAATTCTAGTAGGTGATTTATGACAGAATGAACATCTCAACTGGTACTGCAACACACTGGCAAGTTTGGCCAGTTTTACTGGGAAGTAACATAGCATAGTGTACGCTTATCTCACCGCAGTTCGAAATAGTGAAATATAAAGAGTGTGCAGATTCAAACTCGGTTGATAGTGTTACATTTTTCTTGTTACCTACTCCCTCAACTTCATTAGTCTAATTCGCATAAAGTATAAACATTAAACACAAACAAAAAAATTGTTACTACAGCTGCTTTGTTATCTTTTATTCTCAGGTTCTGTTTTCCAACTCTTCATTCCATACTATCCATCCTATTACCTTTTATTCACATGTAATTACTTATCTAATTAGTGGTATAAAACCTTCATTAATATATATATATATATATATATATATATATATTGGTTAAGGTAAAAAGTTTAAATCTCAAGTTTATTAAATGTATTGAAGTTTGAAATTAGAAGACATTTCACATTTTGTTCTATTATTTCAAACCTATGAAGCATGACAAGCTGTTTTATCTAAACATAAGTTTAAGTTATACAAGCATAAATGTGTTTAGTTTAACTCTAGCTATAATTGTAATAAATGGTATTTACAAGACATTAAATAGCACTGTTTTTCTCTTCTATTATATAAACAGATAAAAAAATTATTATAAAACATATCTTTTAGCAGTGATTTTTTTTTCCAGATATGTCTTCACAATCGTCAGTTATCTCATTGGGGTTTTTATATTTGCTACAATTGTAGGTAAGAATTTATTATTTTAACTAGTTAAATAAATCAAAATATATTCTAGCTATAAGACCATATATATAATTTATACTTTTGTACAACTTTCTTGGAATGACAATAATTGTTTTCCTTTTGCTCTATCTAAATGTATCAAACCTAACCCTTTGGCTGCTGAGTGATGATTTATAGTATTTCAGAGGAACCCTACAAAAAACTATGTAAAGTAATACAACATCGTTTTATTTTTAGAGGCTGATGAATTTTGCTAATAAATAACATGACTAAATATTGATACACTCCTTTATTATTTTAGTTTAATTTTCTGCCACACATTTGAATTTATTTAATGTTTAACAAAGGTCATGTTTATAGGTTAAGCAATGGTAGAAAGTGATTTATTTGTATTCAGTGATATTGACAAAAACGTTGTTAATTATTTGTATAATATAAACAAGTGTTTAAAACTGTAATCTTAAATCAATATAAATGTTACATCATTTAAAAAATATAATTTTACAATTTAAAACAATCTAATCTAATTCAGTTTTATAATCTTTAAAAATTCAAAATTGTGTTTTGTTTCAATAAATTTTGATAACATTCAGTGAATTAAAAAATCAAAGCAATGTATCAAATTAAAAGTTTAAAAAATCGAGAAACAGATATTGACAAATAATTTGTCTTCAAAATTTAAACTTTAAAATTGAGATTAAGTGTGTAGTCTATATCTGTAATCACTGTCACTAGTTTTGCATGGACATTTTGGATTAGCCGTATTGTGTAATTTGTAATTAATGTCAGAAGATGTTAAATTAATTACTGAAGAGATATGTATTTTATTAGTCCTGGGACTCATAACTTTTTTATGAAGTTATCAATGAATAGAAAATACAATAATTTGCTTTACTTGCTGAGAGCTATGGGGAAGGGGGGGGGCTTTGGCTCAATTATTCTCTCCTCTCCTTCATGGCTAAAACACTGCACTATGTTACTATACTGTATTCTTAAATTTCCTTTTTGAGTAAAAATGATGGAATAAAGGAAAACCAAATTACATCACAGCATATTTGTTTTAAAAATTAAATTATAAAATGAGTTAAAATAATTTAACCTCAACTTATATTATAATGCCTACTTAACAATGGAACTTCATTTTGCATTCCTTTGCAAAATTTTGTAAAGGATCATTTTGCATTACATTTGATCTTCAGTGACTGTATATTCCATAACTAAGAAGCAAGCCATACATGGAAAGACTTGCTTAAATAACTTGATTATATTTCAAATGCATTTGTTTATGTAGGACAAGTTGGCAATGTAATAACAAACAGAAATGCCAATCGCTTAGAGTTTGAACGATTGTTAGATGGAGCCAAGACTTATATGCGGCATCACAAAGTTCCAGGTGGAATGAAACGACGTGTTCTTAGATGGTATGACTACTCCTGGTCCAGGTAAGTAGTACCTCAAAGTTTCAACACGATTTTTATAGTGTATGGTATAAACAGATGTTTCATATTTTTACAGTAATAACATATCGTATAAATAGTTATTATGTTAAATAGGAGAAACATTTTTTAAAGTATTGTATATTTAAAAAATATATTATGTAATTTTTATTTCTTACTCTATATCATCGTTATTATCTTTAACATTTCCACCTTGGTGGGTCATCTGGCACAACCTCTTCTATTCCCTATGATCTCTCTGCATTTGCGCCTCCTCCATCAGTCTTCCTGAACGTGAATATTCCATTTTCTTTGTAGCCTTCCCATATGATATAATTCTTCAAGGAGATGTCATTTCATTCTATATTCCAATATCAGATGCCAAAATCTGACAAGAAGATGAGAAACAAAATTTACTGCTCAAAATCTTCTCAAAATTATCATTTTATAAGTTATTATTAAAAATACCATCTAAGATGTTGATATAAAGCGATAAATTTCTCCTAATCTCAGTTTAAATATGTAGTGCTTAATGCAAAATCTAATAAAACAAACAACAATTATGAAGTTTTATCTGTTTAAAATTTTTTTTTGAATACCTAAAAATATGAAATACACTGGTTATTTATTTATATTAAACCACACGTATACAATTTAGGCCCAATACTATTATAACTTTAAAAATAGTATTAACTTCATTTTGTACACATTCCTTACATTCCTTAGTAGTTATTACATAATATAAACACATTAACCTGATCACATCTATCTATCTGGCTCATCTCCCCTCCATATGTCAAAAACCAAATAGGCAATTCACCAATCCAACAATTCTAACCACTTACTAGTTTTATAATATACAAAATGTGTATGTTTTAATGATATGTATTATTATTGTGTATGGAATATTAAAAAAAAAGAAGATTATAGCAAATGTAAAATTATATTTTTTTATAATATCTACTATATTTCTGTTCAATATTAGTTCTGATATTTAAATTTTCAAATGTTTTACCATGTTACAAATATTTTAGACACATTTGAATTTTAGTAACTTACATCTTATTTCGTAAACAGGCATTCAGCATCAAGTAATGCTGACAGCCTGACATTATACACTGCCAACTGCCATTGCCACTGTCCATAGCTGCTTGTTTGCATAATGGCTCCTCTATTCCCATCAGCTCCTTCATTGAGTCTCTTGTTGAGATTGGAGCACTGCACCCTAAAAGTATGTTCTCCAATGTCTCTACATCTCCTGCACTTACCTGATAGTTAGGAGACTCTTCCAGATTAAAATACTGTAGATACTGTTGTGTGATAATACCCCCTGTTCTGACTCTAGCTGCAAAAGTAACTGTAATTGAGAGATATCTTGATATATCAAGGGATCAGATGGTTCTGTTTGAATTTGAAATAACTATCCTTATTGGTAGACTCCCACCACTCTGCCCATTCTTTCCAAATCACAACAGTCATCAAACTCTTACACTTTGACAAGGAATATTTAGGTACCTGTACCAGAAACATTTTTGATCCAGTCTTTGCCACATCGTCCACGATCTCATTTCCCGCTACACAATAGTGAATTGACGGCAACTGGAACACAATATTCTTGAATTCTTTTTTTTAGTATAACTATATAAAATACATCACACAACAGACTTCTTTTTGACAATCCCTGAAATTTTTTCTGTCTAAAACTAAAATGGAGTTTATGAAATCAAATATGGTTGTGACGTAACATATATAGACACATAATTAACATAATGGGACACAAAATTAAGATACGTTTTAGAGAATACATTAGATCTTATAAATATGAACAGAAGGATTCAAATTTTGCATCATATATGCAAGAAGGTGAGGTCATCTGAAAAGAAATGAAATTATTTTATAAAATGAAAGAATTGAAATTGTATAAAATTATTACATTATTGTACCAAGAGTATAACAGTGAAATACATTGGAAAATATGGACATGCACAAACTAAAATTAAAATATTATAAATGAGTCAATCATAATTTATATACCGGATGTACAAAAAGTACCGCAGCGGTTTAATATATTTTTTAAAATGATACTGGAAAGCTGAAAACTTGGACTTGCACTATGAATATAAAGAACTATTGTTCCACACCATGAGTGACAGCGGAGGACCAGGGGGGGGACGTCCCATCAGGAGTACAAAGAAAATCTTAAATGAAAGCATAGGCCGAGTTGTACATCATTTTTAAGGGCTTTATTGGGAGAGTTTAATGCCGCAAACTATACTTCAAAAGGTTGATCCAGTACAAAATGGAAGATGTTCAAAGATTTTACTTGGTTGTAGAAAGACATTTTATTAGTAGCTATTTTCATAGCGCATTAATAAATCAAAACAAGAATACTGCTATAAATACTGCAATATGCCTGTCATATTACAAAAGTACATTATGAAGTTTATACCCAGTTGGTAGGTCCTTTCTTTATAGAAGGCAATTTAAATGCTACATCATACCAACAGTTGCTCCAAAATGATATTATGACAGTACAGTACTTCAAAACATGTTTGGAGAAAATCTTCAGATTATCTGGTTTCAATAGAACAGAGCGTCAGTATTGCCCTTTAAAATGATGTACAACTCGGCCTATGTTTCCATATAAGATTTTCATTGTACTCCTTATGGGACATCCCACCCTGGTCCTACACTGTCACTCATTTTGTGCAAGAATAGTTCTTTAGGTTCATAGTGTAAGTCCAGGTTTTCAGTTTTCCAGTGTCATTTAACATATTCAGTGCGAGTAGAGCTCATGAACTCCAAGCTGGCCTTGCCAGCCGATCGGGTGGAGTTCATGAGCTCCAAAGTCTAATGTTGTATTCAAAGGGATACTGTGTCTCAGCCAATGGAAATAAATGAATGAAACTTCGTCTATTCCCTTACAATATTCGCACTATGGTAAGTTTTCGGTTCCTGCCCCTCGATGGTGCGGAGGAGGCGTTTCCATGGCGCTCGCTGTCAAATTGTTTACCAACACTCTTTCTCTTATCTAGAAGGAATGTTTACGTTTCTAGTAGGAAATAACAGTTTATTTTAGAAGTTTCTGAAGAAGATTTGTTTTTGTTTTGGTGACTCATTGGTCTGTTGATGTTTCAGTCCGGCCCCTTAGTTGGTTTCGAGGCTCGCGTCATGTTCTCGTTTCGTACACATTTATTATTCATTGTGATTGCTTATATTTTATTATATTACTTTTTATTGCTCAATACATAAAGTGAACAGACTAACATTCAACAGAGCATAGTTCAAATGAATAGTGCGGTTCAGTTGCATGGGAAAGTGGTGTGTGTTGCGTCGCGGCAGGCGCTTTCTACTATTGCGCCGAGCCAAAACTGCGGGTAGAGTTCATGAACTCCAAAAATTTATCAGCACTAATTACAGGTAAGGACCATCCGAATATTTTTTTTAACATTCAAACATTGTTTCTATATGTATAACCTATGTTTTTAGTGAATAAAAATTTTCATGTCCTGGGTCAACCTTACATCATCTATACCGCACTGAATGTGTTAAACAAAAAAATATTAAACCGGTGCAGGATTTTTTGTACACCTGATATATTTTTAATCAGTATATAATGTTTATTAATCTAATATTATTGGGTAGACCTTACCTGTAACAGTGAAATAACCAATTACTTGGCAGCACAATTTCAACCAAAAACAGAAAATGATGGAGCCTAGAAGTAAAGGATAAATACTTTATCCTTTGAGTGATGAAGCAATACGTAAATAGTTTTTGAAAATGAAATTCATCTGAAACATGTCAGCAGAAGTTAAGACAATGCTAAGAAAGGCAGAAGAATGTACTCAAATTAATTATGTACATCCTAGAAGGAATATAAAATATCATAATAAAAACATTATGTTTTTTGGGTTTTTTTAATACTTAACTGATGTATGTTTGTTTTAATCTCAGAATATTAATAGAAAATAACATTTTTGATTTCAACATTGAATTTTTTTTTAAAACTATTCATCCCTTGCAAATTTTTAACTTATGTTTATAGACACAATTTTATTAATATAATTTCCTTTAAACAATGAATTAATGATGGCTCTGTAACTAACAACAAAAATTTGCTTTTAGGGGGCGTATCCAAGGTGGAGGAGACATCAATACAGCATTAGGGCTCTTACCAGACAAGCTAAAGACAGAACTTGCACTTCATGTAAATCTGAGTGTCCTGAAAAAGGTAAAAAAATTATTTTAAAATTATTTGATGTAAAAATTAAATTAAATTAAAATCATATATTATACTACTCTTTTGAATTATGTTAATTTTTTAACAGTCTGTCCACTAAAAGGAGGGATTTATTCTTTATTTGTGTTTGAAAGTAAATAGCCTTTTAGTCATCATCGCTGTTGAAGACAAGGATCCTGAAAGATTGGGTTGATATATTTTTACACTTGGCACTCTTGGGGAAAACCCGCCATTTTTTGACAAATTGAACAATCATAAAATATCCTTTAGTGTTTCATAGACAAAATAAAACAAAATAAGTTAAAACATTGGTAGTCTGACTTGCTTGCTGTTAGTGTGAGAAAATAGAGGATTCGATCAGTTAATATTGGTAATAAATACCTTTTGTATTTACCTTAATTGGTATGTCTAAAAAAATCCTTATAAGAATTATTAGGACATAAGGATTATTTTAGAGATACCAATTAAGGTAAATACAAAATATATTGATTATAAATAATCCAGAGGCTTGAAACAAAATAAATTAATAAATACATATTAGTAGCTTTTGATCTACTAGTGTTTGAATTCACTACCTTGGTTTTGCCATTTTCAGATGAGTCATACCAGTATCATTCCTTCACACAAGGTTGTCAAAAGTAACACGAAACACACAGTACACTAAAAACTTCAGTAGTTAGACCTGATGACATGTTAGTATGTGGTACAGTTACTAAACCTATATCTCACAATGACTTCTCCTCTGAGTCAATTTTATTTGCATGATTGTATTTAAAATCATGTTTGAATCAAATGACAGTTTATCATCTAAGACATTTTGTGGATCCAACTATCCAACTTTACATCTTTATAAATTTTAACTCTCAGCAATACTTATAGGTTTTTTTCATATGATCTTAACAGAGATGTTAACCAATTCACAGAATTGTTTTATGGATAATTTGATTTCACAGGTAGACCTGTCACCTACTTACAGACTCTAGAAGTGATTATCTGTGAAATGTGAACAATTCCTTTCTCTTGTTTGCCTTCTACTCCATAGATTGTTATAGTTGCTGTAGTTGCTGTAGTCTAGCTTGAAAGTCTACAGCTATGAATCCATGACTCTCCCATTTTACATTTAACATAAAACCCACTATGTGTGAAATGTGAAATTTCACATTTTTGTTGGGTGTATTGATAACAGATACTTGGTAATTTTTACATGTTCTTGAGAATCCGAGGGATGTAATATTGGAACCTGTTTGCATATTAATATTACTCTTCCCAACAGATTTTACTCAATAATATATTACAATTAGAATTGTTGAATAATTTTAGTTATCCTTTTCTTTTTTTTATAATTATGACTAGCCTTCATGTGCAAAGAGTTTAACAGACTACTGTTTGGATTTTTTTTTGTTTATTCTTGATAATGAAAATCAAATGTAACTACTGTATATGTAACGTTTGCAT